>CM051689.1:14558532-14698532 GCA_028022725.1 Lycodopsis pacificus
AGTTGTACCTAGCATGCATGAACATCCGTAGATGTCATATATTGCATCTTAAAATATTAAGGGATTGCACCCAGAGATCAATGGCTATTTTATATCAGCATATAAATCAACTTTCATCTTCATTTGCACTTCCACAAATATGAATTCATTCACCGAGGATGTGTTTATACCTGTTTTTTTGGCTCTTTTTCTACAAATCCAACTTGAACTTTTTTTCCTGAAAAGTTTTTTGCCTCTTTTGCTTGTTTACGAGGGAAAACATAGGACATGATTCAAAGTGATGTCGTGTTCCATTCAGAGAGCCCTCAGAGGGGGAAAAAAAAAAAAGAATTATGTTTGGTTTTATGGTGCAGTCGTATTTACAACCGGTGGAACAAGGAAAGGGGTGAAATATAGACGAAGAGTGTACCATTGACAAATCCATCTGCCGGCTTAATTCATTTGTTTTGTTGTTGGCTGGACGAGAGTGTGTTTGCTGAGCAGCAGAGCCGGGAAACCAATGTAAACTGAATATTTATGAGATTTGCCTACAAATATGTGATAATCAGATAAACACGATAAAGTGGAAAACTAGATCCTGTAAGCCATCAGGGGAACACACACACACACACACACACACACATCTTATCAGTGTGCTAATAGATTGTGATACTGTATCGTCTGTTTATCCGTCCTTTTCACCTATCTTCACTCTTTAATTTCTCTCTCTTCTCTCTATCCTCCTCTCATCTTATCCTTCTCTCCTCTGCCATATCACTCATCCCCTCCAATCTCCATCATTAACCCCCAGTCTATCTCTCCTCCTCTCTCCTCCCCCCCCGCTGCCCTCCCTCCCTCTCCCTAATCCATCTCCCTGCCCTCCTGACTTTCTAGTCCTTCTCTCTTTCACCGCATCTCATCACCCTTTCACAGTTAGCAGAGTGTTAGTGACACACACACACACACACACACACAAGGATGCATATTAAAGTACACACATTTCTCCTTTTAACCTTTTAAGCCCGAGAACCTTTATCTCTCTTTCTCCCCATCATCCATCATTCTCAGGAGTGATGGATGATGAAGGTGATGAAGGTGATGTAATTAAAGCCAAGGCCGTTTAATGTCCTAACCTATTGATTGGGTTTCCCTAGCCTATAATTTGCATTGTACCCATTATACCCCTGATCTCCTTCTACGTTGCAGTTGTTTCCAATATGTGTGTTATCTCTGGATGATTTTAATACGAGACATGTAAACAACTTGCAAGCACATCTTACACAGAGTTTTGAAATGTTGCCAAAAGAAGTTTTTGATTTGTTTCTCTCAGTTGATGACTCAAAGCAAATATACAACACTACATATTGAAAAAGAAAGCATTACGATAATAACAAAATAAAAATGTATAGTACACATTTGTTAGAAGATTTTTTATCTGTAAGGATTTGATTCGTACTGACTCAAATTCCTGCATATGTTGGCTTTGCATCATTCTTTCATCCGAGGACGAAAACAGAGAAAAGCACTTAGTATTTATAACCCCGAACCCACAACAAGCTCCCTATACATTTAAGCGTTATGGCATTTCTGTCAATAATTGAAAGAAAAGAGAGACTGAGAATGTTTCCTTACTCTGTTTTTGACTTGACTTGATGTGTTTGTCTTTGCCAATGAAAGACTGTTTGATATTGTTACACAAACACACATGCATGTGCACACACTTTCATTTTAAGGTATGTTCTTAACTAAGGTGACGTTATATAATCGTAAAGCACACGGGTCACATTTATCAACACTGTCTCGTTTGTAGAATCCTGCACACATTTGCTTGTTCTCTCCCTCACACACACACACACACACACACACACACACACACACACACACACACACACACACACACACACATGTATATATACACGCAGATGTACAGGGGCAGCATTAGTGTATAAGAGAAGGGTTATTGCAATATAATCCCATATTAAAGCTGCACTAGCTGTTCTCACGATTGGTTCAGAGGCTTTTAATAGCAATCTGGCAACAGACACACAAACACACCCTCATCCACAGACACACACACACATTGCACATTGACAGAAGCATTTGGACTCCTTTTATAAGCTAAAGTTATAACTGATGTTGCGTGGTAAAGCACACAGAGTAAGCACGATGCACAGACAGTACATGAAGGCACACAGACGTAATCATATGCAGCAAATCCTACTGTGACAGATGGGTAGGATTACTCACCTGCCACACACACACACACACACACACACGCACTTATACATTCACATACACACTGTGATGCTGTGATCATTCTACATACAAACTGTTGCTATAAACAGCCTTCCTGAAGTACATATGTACACATGTCAAAGCTACTGAGTCTGTAGTAAACAAGACGCCCAAACAAAGCCAGTTACTGTGGATTTTGTTTTTGTTTTTGTTTTTACATCCATTCAAATTCTGACCGGTGTCTTAAATCTTGAATGAGCTGCTTTGAGAATGAAGAACGATAGCTGCGACATACGCGACCGCAGAGATTCCACAGATGGTCAAAATAAAAGCATCTTTCACAAAAAAGAAAACCGTTCAGGCTTGTTTGCGTTCACTCACATACACTTACTGTACACACTGTAATCTTTCCTGGCAACTGTCTTCCGTTGCTTTCTCAGTCACTTACCTTTTCTTATCCTCCCCTTTAGTCCACATGCTGGTTCTCGATGTCTCTCTCTCATCTCTGATAGTCCTTTAGTCCTCCGGAGCGCTCTCCGCCAACCCTTTGCTCTATCCTCTCTCTCTCCGTCTCATTCTGTTGCTACTGATCCTCGCATGCTCGCGGAGCCCAGTGATCCTCCCTCCTTTCTCTCTCTCTCTCTCTTTCTCTCTCCCTCCCTCCCCCCATCTCTCCCTCTATCTCCCTGCCTCTCTTTCTGCCTTTCTCTGATTTATCTCTATCTCAGTTTTTTTCGATACCTACTGCAGTTCCTTCGCAACCCTTTATCTCTTTAGCTCTCACCTCTCAAGTACTGTCACTTTGACTTGAATTCCCCCACCTTCTCTCTCTTTCACTCTGTTTCCCCATTTCTGTCTCTTTAATGGTGGCTAATCCCATGCCCTGGTCTCTGTGTGTGTGTGTGTGTGTGTGTGTGTCTGCATTGACCCTGGCATGGTGGTAGACCCAATGAAACTTTGGCAGCACAGAAGTATCTGCTCCCGGGAGGCGAGCCAGGACCCAAACAAACACACGCTTGCTCGCACACACACAGAAACACACACTCACTTTATTTATGTCTTTGCTTTTCAAACGTGTTGTGCTATTGCCTCTCTCTCTCTTTCTCTCTCTCTCTCTGTCTTGGTCTGTCGCTTTCTCTCCCTGGTAGCTTCACCTCGCTCTCCCCTTTGAGCTGTTTTTTTCGCTGTCCTCCTTCTTCTTTGCCCCACTTTAGCCTCCTCACACCGTTCTTTCCTCCTCTTTTATCTTCATCCCTCACACTCACCTCATCCCAGCTCCCATCCTTTCATTCCCTCTGTGTCATTCTCTTCATTTCTCCGCTCCCATCCATACCGGCTGGGGATGCTGCTGCTGCTGCTTTCTTTCTCGAGGCAAACGAGACAAAAAAAAACCGAAAGTGTATCGAAAGTGAGATTAAACGCCATATGACATCAGGTTCTAATTACGCTTAATTATGACTGCTTTGTTTTTTTGTGCACAGCATGACTGTGTGCAAAATGATTTCCTCATTCGTCAAGCATCACGGAAGACAATAATATCTTTTACAGGCAAGTTTAAGAGTTTTAACCTCGGAATCAGAGTAGGTTCAGTTAATTCACTTAAGTACACTAAGTTCTCACAAATATGGTAAAACTGTTGTGTGTGTTTTTTTATTCGTAAGGGCTTATGTATCTGTGTTTTGAGTTATGACTCAGTTTATGGACAATGAATTATTACATGTGAAGGTGTGTGTGTGCGAGTGTGTGTTCCCTGAGTGGTCCCTTGATGCAGTGTCCGCATAAATGTCCCTGTTGACCCTTCCCCCACCTGAAAATGACTGGTGATGTATGCGGCACAGCAAAGTGGTTGACTCACCTTGCGTTGTGTTTCATTTGACCTCTGATGAGGCAAGCAAAAGTGTGTGTGTGTGTGTGTGTGTGTGTGTGTGTGTGTGTGTGTGTGTGTGTGTGTGTGTGTGTGTGTGTGTGTGTGTGTGTGTGTGTGTGTGTGTGTGTGTGTGTGTGTGTGTGTGTGTGAATCACATATGCGGTGTAAGGGCAATGCAACACATGGGGCCTTCATGTACAATACACGTATGGACAAAAACATACAAGGTTGACAAAGCATGAGAAAGTTGGCTGAAGCTTTGAGGTCACAGTAATTTGATTTTGGATCGGAGGAGGAGAAGTATGTCATTATCGAACAGGAGGAGGAAGAGGAGGATGAGTACGCTGTCTGAGCTGGAGACTAAATTTCTCGTCTCCTCTCTTGTCATTCCTCTTCCCCTGACCTCCCTCTCTCTATTTGCTGTCTCTTCATTACTTCTGTCACCTTGGTACTCTTTGCACTTGACGGGGAGATGGGAATCTGAAGACGCATTGATCTGTTCTCTGAAAAGACGAACATGTTCACATGTCACACTGAAATTCAAACACCCATGCACACACGCATGTTCCCTCGTTCTCTTTCTCTGCCTCAGACAAAGACACAGTCACATCAGCCTGAGGCACACAGCAACTCTTAATTGCACCTCCGCACAATCCATCTCTCTCTTTCAACCCCCTCTACTTCCTACCAGCTGTCTGGCAAAATGTGTGTGTGTGTGTGTGTGTGTGTGTGTGAGTGTGTATAATAGACGCACGTTATAGAGCGGGGTCAGTGATGAGTCTGCAATGGTACAGTGAGGGATGATGCAGGCTTCCTGTGAGACTGTTTTGTAGATGTTCTATTTTTTATATTTTTTGATATGAAAAATCACAGTTGAGAGCAGCAAAAATGACTTGCACACAGAAAAGAAAGGATGGGGAGGAGAGCACCTTTAGGGTATGGACCTCAATGAAGGGCTGTGAAAGGCATCAATGCGTCTAATAAAAACGTATTTGAATGGATGGTTGTCATCATGTCCTTTTTGCTTTCGGTTGAAACTCATTTATTCATGTATTTGTGTTCGTAGTCTATTTTGCTGCGTTGTCTGTCTGTCGGCTAGTCCTCTGAATCGGCTAAATGTCTCAGATATTGGCAATTTATGAGGGGAGAACAAACCCCGAAATCATCCAAGTGTGGCTGGTGGATTACTTGCTCTACTGTTCCACGCTATTGAGTGACAGTTGAGACCAACATGCCAGAAGAAAATATTTGTGTACTTCCGGCAGATGAATCTATTTAAATTCGAGTTGACAAAGTAATTGCTTTCATGCTCTGTCTTAATTTAAAAAGAATGATGTGTTAATTATATCTAATTACATCAATATTGTTTCACTGTTCATCCCACCTGCGCATCTCTTGGTGATAATGAACTTTAAACAGAGAATTCAAACTTGACTTTTAAAAGAAGAAATAGCTCAAACTTTTACATTTGCAGCGACAGCGTTACGTTGCCCTGTTGCTTATGGTGGCAAAAGGTATCAGAGGTTAAAAATAAAAAAAGGTGCATGGACGTGTGCTTTGGAGCTGCTGAAGGTGGAAAGAAGGTGGTGCAGGTTGGCTGTCAGCTGTAGGAAGAGGGAGACAGAGAAGCCCATGGACCAGCTTGTATGGGCTGGAAGGCCCAGCTGAAGTTGTTTAGCAGTTGTTTAGTTTGACACTTTTGCACCGTGGAGTTTGATCAACATTGCAGCTTCTAGCTTGCTGGCACGGCATGATTTAGCTAGTCATGCAGGTGCATTTTCAGGTACCTGTCATTTCGACGCATCTCTGAAAATGCAGCTGTTAATACATTATTAATGAGAGTGTCCAAAATGTGAGAAAATGGATGGATAAATGATGGAAAGAGGAGGAGGAGGAGGTGCAGGAGGTGGAGGAGGGGAGAAATCCCAGACCTCGCCAGCATCTGTGTCCTGTTTTGTCAGTAATCTCTTCACTGTTGCGTAAGGCCTTCGCCTCAACAAACACTGAGCTCTCTCTCTCCCCCCCTCCCTCCCTCCCTCCCTCTATCTATCTATCTATCTATCTATCTCTCTGTCTGTCATACTCCAATTGTCAGTAGTTGTATTTATACGCACAGGGCTCAGATGCTTCTTGTATGCCTCTGCATGTAATGTGTTGATGAAACACATCGATGTGTGAGGACACAAACAGTCGATGGTCAGATATTTGGCCCTTTGAGCGTTTGTGTGTGTTTCTAGATGGTGTTATAGGAGATTGAGAGCATAAGTCCTCAGAGAAGACCAATTACACAGAAGTAGGGCAATACGACACGTGACCTTCACAAAGACACACACTGGCTTACACAAACAGAGAATCTGAAACCCAGAAAGTACTGAACTGTAGAGTAGTTTTGGTGTGTGTGTGTGTGTGCTTAATCCTATTATTGATCAGCCATTACACTCTAAGGAAGTAAAGACAGAAGAGAGGGTGAAGGAGAAGTGAGCTTCTCTACTTGCTACTCTGTAAACGCTATCCTCTTAGGAAAACCGCCAATAACACAATTTCTCCATAATGAGTTTTACTTTCAATAACAAGAGTTCATTTTAAGGCGTCTAAGACAAAACAGACATTATTTAAAGACTTACGTTAGTGTCACATTATATTGATCTCGGAGTAACTTTGAACACGTGTTGGGGAGATGAGGGGGGAAAGACAGGAGGAGAAGTTAAATGAGAGAGTTTGCTGACAGGGTGCATGGTGTCACTGCACTGCAGGAAGAAAGCTGAGTGGAGGATGGAGGTGGTCACACACACACACACACACACACACACACACACACACATCCAAGAACATACAATTCTCTTCCCCAGTAAGACATAGACTGTTTGAAGTCCAACTGAAAACACTTCCTTTCCTGTGTGTGTGTCTGCCTTGATATTTGCATATGTGACTGAAAAAGTATGTTTTCTTATTAGAATGAAGGCAAGTGCACGCATGCATACCCACCCGCCCTGATCGTTTTGATTAGATGAAAGCTGTCGCCACATGAGATGCCGTTCATCTTTCATCTTCAATCAGCCATCCATCATGCATGATCTCTGTCTCGTGTTTCCCCATTTGTGCCAACAACCCTGGAGAATAATCTCACCCAAACCCCGGCCGTTCCGATGAAGCAGAAATACCTGCACATCTGCCAAGGTTTCTGAAAAAGGTTTTTGCGAACTTGATTCCAGCAATTAAGCCCAGCAGAGGGAAGGATCAGAAAACAGTGACGTATAGCAGTGGAACAAAACTAGATGACTTGAAGCACGGCATCCCACTGATGGCTCTCGGTGGTATGAGGGTCATTCCTGCATGTTTACGGACAGAAAATTAAAAAAATGTCAGGTGGGAAAGAGAAAAATTGAATAACGAAAGTAACAGGGCTTTACCATGTTTCATTTTAGGTTGACAGTCATTTTATTGGCTGGACGGAAAGTACAAAGGGCAGGGATGTTCACAGCGAAGAATGAGTAATCAGACAAACCGCTGGAGTAGACGGAGGAGAGGGAAGTGGAGGGAGCTGATGATAAATGACTAACCAATTCATATTTTAGTAGTCTATAAAAAAGCTTCTGTAATATATGCAAACAATTGTTACATTCATGTCATTTCTGTTCTGGTCAGTGTGGTTGAGTATTTGTCCATGTCTTCTCTGTTTTCCTCTCCTTTGGCTGCTGCCCCTCTGAGTGTCTTCCTCCTCTCAGCCTCTGGTTGTTCAAAGGTTTGCTCTAACTTTCCTATGAATTTAGTGCTTTAAGTGCTTATACGGAGGAGCTAATACCTCATTAAAAACACCAATACAAAAAGAAACCTGTCAATCAGTTTGTAAGTTTGCCCAAAAACAAGAGAAGCTGTTGTGAAATCAGCAGCTTTAAATGTTATTTGATGTGATTTTATTTTTTTTCATAGGTTTTACCATGCTATAATATCCCACTGTGTAAACTGTCTGTCACTTTCTGTTGACCACATCTTGCATTTCACATAATATGAACAGCGCCCTATTGTTGGTCAAAATGACCACTTGCCTTGATGTTGCTGATATTGCTCTGTCCTGAAGTTGTCTTCTGTTTTTCACATATTAAAAATACTTTTCATTAAGCTGTTTGCACTTTTAGCAATTTTGCGGTTATGTATATCCTTTTTTTTGTTATATAGTAATTCAGAATGTATTTTTTAAATCTTACCTAGCAGACGGCCACAATTTAGAAACTTGAGAGGCTGCCAGTCTTCCCGGTTATGTTTGTTTGTAGTAATTATGGTAATTTGTGAATAACAACTTTTTCATACAAACAGCATCGTTAAAACATAACATCACAGTGTCTTGCTCAGAGCGCTGGCCTTTTGTCCCAGGTCCTGTAATATGTGATCACGTTGATGCTCTTTGGTCTTTAGAATTGCACCTCAAATTAGCAAGTGACAGAACTGGTGTGAGGTTTTTGTTGAAATGTACTCCAGGCAGCCTTAGACATGGTGCAGCAATCATTTACCTGAATAGATTTAAATGTCTTTGGCTTTAGAATCATAGCATGCAGTGTAAGAGCAGCTGCACAATGCCCAGAAAGTAATGTCTCTCTCTCTCTCTCTCTCTCTCTCTCTCTCTCTCTCTCTCTCTCTCTCTCTCTCTCTCTCTCTCTCTCTCTCTCTCTCTCTCTCTCTCTCTCTCTCTCTCTTTTCCTTTGTAGTCCAGGGTGGTCGCCTGCATGACAGCTATCCTCAGTCAGATGGATGATCGTCACTATGATACATACATTGAAACCTTCGCTGGATCCTCTGATCTAGTGGTATGTACACACACACACACACACACACACACACACACACACGTACCTGCAGATCACTGTTAAATACACACCAATGGTAAAAAAATATATATTTCTCTGTTCTACAACCCACATTCTTCTTCTCTTGCTCATTTCACTGCAGGACTTCCTGATGGAGTCCTTCCTACTTTTCAAGGACCTGATTGGGAAACATGTGTACCCTTCTGACTGGATGGCCATGATCATGGTACAGAACAGGTACTACAAGCACACACTTACAGACCCGAGATTTGAACCATCCACCTACATGTCCCAGGTCTGCCTCTCTAACACTGAATAGGCCACAACTGCCTCAGTACGACCTGCTATCGGGACAGTGAAGCCTGGTGTATGTGGATCATAAAAGACATCCACAGCGACTTTTGCACACACAAACCCACATAGGGATAACTTAGAGATAGTAAAGCTGGGGATCAGGGATGCGACGATGAAAAAGGCTGAGGTGACAAATGTGTGTGTGTGTGTGTGTGCGTGTGTGTGTGTGTGAACTGCTGCTGTGTATGTTTTGTGATGTAAGCTAGAGGGGAGGCTACAGCTGTGTCAGAGGAAGAGAAAAGGCAAATGGGTAAAAGTGAGAGTGAGGTAGAGGTAAAGACAGGTTAATAAGGAGTCTGCAGACCGGGCCTTGGGAAGAGATGTGCAGGTAGGTAGAGAGAGAACATCCCACTGGAAAGGTAAAGGGCAGGCAGAGGTAATGTCAGTTGGCTGTGAATAACGATGATTGATAGATGGATAGTGTTCGTGCAGAAAGACAGATTGGCTACTTAACTTTAGAAATTTATGAAGTCACAAATCACTGATACACCTGCAGACAGTGTGAAGCTGCTGTCAAGATCTATCATTGTGACAGAAGCTTTCAATCTGAAGCAATATTACAGTCTTGAGTTAGCTGAATAAAGCTGTGGGCTTGAGCTTAGTCGCAAATCGTTGATTCACAACAAATACGTTGCATTTGTGATCATTTACACGTTTTTCCTTAAATGTCCTCTATATGATATTCAGAGCATTACTATTGCAGCAAACGACTGTTTGCTACATAAAGATATAGTGGAGTAATGTCTACGCAGATATGAGGTCGCTCCCCTTCTGTGTGTGTTGTAATCTGAGCTTCTCCGTGCTCTGTTGACAGAGCATTGGCGGCTGCACTTGCTCTTAGTGCATGTTAGTGCATGTGTGTGTGCCCCGCTGTGTAGCTCATGTCCGCTGCTCTGCCCTGCGTTCAGAACGGCAGTTACAGATGATAACAACGTGCACACCGACGCCATCTTTGCAGAAGCGCTGTTAGCTCTTTCAGCACTGTTGCTGTTGTTTGCACTGTCAGCACCTTTAGTTGCAAGCAGGGCGAGGAATGCTCTCAATTAAAGTTTTTTTTACATATGAATTAATTATTCATCTGCAATCAAACTGCTGCATGAGGAAGTTCTTTCATTGATTTCCACCATTCTATTTGATAGGTTTACTTTGTGTATGTGTGTGTGTGGGATAAGCAATTTTCACGTGTGTACAATCAATTTGTGTGTTTCTCTCCATTAGAGTGTTCCTGCGAGCCATCAATACCTATGCGGACACAATGAACCAAAAGTTCCTGAATAACGACGACTTTGAAGTCCAGGTAAGTGTGTTTGTGTGTATGTACAGGCTTTTACTCACCTTTAGCACCTTTTTTTTGGGGCTGTACTGCTTTTAACAAAGATCTCTATTGTCTCTCTCTACATCCCCACTCTTCGTCGCTGGTATTCTTCGTCTAGTTGTGGAACAACTACTTCCACTTGGCGGTGGCGTTTATTACCCAGGAGTCTCTGCAGCTTCAGCATTTCTCATCAACCAAGAGGAACAAGATTCTGGCCAAGTGAGAGAAGGGGGCATATCATTTTACCACACACACTCCCTCCCTGCTCTAATGAAACACTCAGTGATTTGTGATCTATTTTGGAGTCTGCATTTACTGTTTACACTCCCACTGCCTATTAAAACCGTGTGATGCCTGTAGAGAGACATTCAATTTGGTTCATGTTGGGGCAGATTAACACAGCATTATCTTTCCCACTGGGGTCCTCACTCAGTCTTTGAAGATGAAAATATCAGTATTGATCAAGACATTGCTTTTAAACTACTGGGCTGATTTCTCTTTGTCTCTGTTTATGTGTATTTTTGAATCTCTTAATTCCAGATATGGAGATATGAGAGGACTCATTGGCTTCGCTATACGGGACATCTGGTACAAACTAGGTAAGAAAATCTAGTTTGCTTCTGGGTATGCAAACATGTGTGTTTACTCTCGTATAAACACATTCCAGTGTAGGTGGGTGAACAGCACAACCAAGCGTCGGGGGAATTCCTTCACATCGAGACAGCATGTACAGTGGTTATCCTCTGGAGATAGGAATCCGAGTTCAAATCTTTATTGTTGAAGGAAACACTGCCCTTGAATTAGGATGTGTTGGTGGTCAGAGACCTGTGGAGCCTTTCAGAGGACAGCTGGTGAGCAAGGGGAGATGGGTCAGATATGGTGTTACGTGCATTTTCATTACGTGTTTGTGTTTGTGTGTGTGTGTGTGTGTGTGTGTGTCTTTCAGGCAGTCATAAGATCTGTTTCATCCCCGGCATGGTGGGCCCCATCCTGGAGATGACTTTGATCCCAGAAGAAGAGCTGAGAAGGGCCACCATCCCCATCTTCTTCGACATGATCACCTGTGAAAATGCACATTCTGGAGACTTCCACAAGGTAGAAACGCACCAATACAATGTCGCACCATGTGCAGAAATGTTCACACAAAACATCAGAGGATGCGAAAGACTAATTCACATTTGCATGCTGAAAACACACAAAGAAACACTGGCATATGCACATAGTGCTCATCCATCGATTTCCTGTGGCACTGCATGAACGTATAAGAGACACCTTAATTATGCTTGCATAATTGATTTTTCCCTTCGATTACTTCTCTTTGTTTTCTCCTCTTTACTCTCTCTCTCTCTCTCTCTCTCTCTCGCTCTCTTTTGTTCTATAGTTTGAGGATGAGATCATTCTGAAGTTGGACCATGAGGTGGAGGGTGGAGGAGGAGACGAGCAATACATGCAACTACTGGAGACCATGTAGGCCTTAGTATTAACAGATATACATTCACAAAGCTTGCAGCACTCACACACTGAATATCAAGAGCAAATCCTCTGATGATGATTAACTTGTGGATGCTTGTTGTCTGCCAGCCTGCTGGACTGTGCTGCAGAGAAACCCACGCTGAGGCCACAGGTGCAGCACTTTGTGGCCTTGGTGAAGGGACTCCTCATGCGTCTCCTCGACTACCGTACTGTGATGAGCGACGACAGCCGTAACAACCGCATGAGCTGCACTGTCAACCTTCTGGTAAGTCCCAGCTTCTTTGAAATACGGAATACCTCACAATGGCTGCAGGTTTCATCAGCTGTTTACAAGGTCCCTCTCCACAACCGAGGTGTTGAGGTGGGCTTTCTTGCAGGACTGAGTAGGTAGTTAGGTCCTTGAACTTCAACATATTGCTGTGAAGCTCTCCATAATACTTTCATATTTGTTTGTTTTCTTCGTGATTCATTGATGCTGCACATCTTTCGAAATCGACTATATCTTGTGAATCTGGCATGCGTCACCATGGATTTAAATTTGTTCACACACTTTGTTGCTGCACTAGAAAGGTGCTGGCCTCAGACACACACATCGTTAAACTCATTATTATTGAAATGAACTTTATGTATGGTTGAGAACAGACTAGTAAGTGAGTTAGTTCCACAGAGACCTCGGTCAATAATCTCATCCACACCAGAAGAGCCACACTGATTGAACAGTTCATTATGCAACACTGATTTTATGTCTTGTCTTTCATGGTCTTTGTTTCCCTTTTCCTCATTTGATTTGTGTGCTGATTGATCGAAAGGAAAAGATTCATCTCTGTGTCTGGTCTCTGACAGTTTTTTGCAGAGCGTTGCATCAGCTCCTGTGTGCTGCACATCTTTTCTCTGATGTGATCTCCTCATTATATTCTCCCCCACTGTATACACACACGTTTAGAAATGGATCCCATCTACCCACCATGCAATTGTCTCCACAGAACAATTAAACGCTATAGTTGCTTCATAATTTGTTTTCGTTCTTTTATATCTGCGTTTTTTTATGTGGATTAGAAGACATTTCTGACACGCTAACATTCAGGAGGATCAGTTAATGATGAACGGTCGTGTCTGTGTTGGTCTATAATGTGTTATTTTCCTCTTTTGGACTTGAGACTGTTGCCACATGAGATGTTTAGCTTGTAGCCTGTGGCGGCTGCCTATTAGCGATTCTCTTTCATTTGTTCGGCCAGCTAAAAAAAATCCCTCCTGCAGGTGAGCAGCCCCCCCTCCCCCCCCCTCCTCCCCCCCAGGCTAACTTCACTTTAGGAGGTACACACACATACGCACAGGTATTTGCTATGCCTCCTCATGTGGATGCACTTTCAAAGACTCACAAATACACGTAGATGCATTTACAAGCATACACTCAAAGCTCAGGCTGAAATAACCTTGGCTAACGGCGTGCTAACGGCTTTCTGGAATAACTCATGGACACTTTCAGCTGCTGAAAAAAAGCATGTTTGTATAATTTACAGATAAAACTTTCTTCATACCAATTAAAAAATGTCTGTCACCTGGTGTGTTGTTGCATAAAGGTGATACTAGTTCTACTATGGATTGTGTTGCATGTTGAAAAGACTGCTCAGAGTAAAATCATCTGACCTGCATGTAGATGGACAGCCTCCAGCAGGACATTGGCTACTCAAGTCAAAATGCATTGATGCAAACAATGATGTATCTGACCTTTGCAAAAAAATAAAGCAAGTAGCCATAAATACCATATGCTACGGCTGCACAGTGAATTTCACAGTAATTGAGCTTGGTTTTTGCATATTTCTGATTGTTTGTGTGTGTGTGTGTGTGTGTGTGTGTGTGTGTGTGTGTGTGTGTGTATGGGAGTGTGTTGTGTCTGCTGACTCGTGATGGGGAGGAGAGTTTGGGTTCCATCAGTTCGTTCCACTCCTCTGTTCTCTGTAGATGTCATTAAACTTCATTAACTAACAAATGTGCATGCACACACACTCCCACACACACACACACACACACAGTCTGAAGTATAACCCACACAACACACACAAACCGCCTTTTAAAACAAACACTCCTCCACATGAATACAAGACGACAAAGCAGTAATCAGTGCAGTGGTTCAGAATGATTTAAAATCTGTCACACACACGTTGACCCAACTTTTCCTTTTGATTTTGCAGAACTTTTACAAGGACATCAATCGTGAAGGGATGTACATCAGGTATTTATGAGCTGACTTTGACATTAAAGACATTTAAGTGGTGCATTTGTGCTTTGTAAATGTGTGTGTGTGTGTGTGTGTGTGTGTGTGTGTGTGTGTGTGTGTGTGTGTGTGTGTGTGTGTGTGTGTGTGTGTGTGTGTGTGTGTGTGTGTTGCTCCGTAATCTGCCAAGGGATTATACGAGTCCCACTGAATTAATGTCAGAATCCACAGGATCAGCTGTTAGTCAGACTGGAGGGCGAACCGAGAGAATGAGAGACATGGTTGGTACGAGGGAGAGACGGAGGAAGGATGATGGCGAGAGAGAGAGAGAGAGAGAGAGAGAGAGAGAGAGAGAGAGAGAGAGAGAGAGAGAGAGAGAGAGAGAGAGAGAGAGAGAGAGAGAGAGAGAGAGAATACAGATCCCGTCAGCTCCCACGTGCATTTCTGGGGATAGTTTATGGACATAATTAGTTTCTGTATGTGGTAATGTTAGCTCAACTCTGTGGTTGATCAGCTGGCTCCATCTATCCTGTGGAGAATACCCGTAACATTTGGCCAGCTCGCTTAATAACATGAGGAAACAAACATAATTGAATGGAAATACACATTAAAGCAGTACGCCTATGTGCTGTATAATTAACCTGAATATTATCTTACACAGTTCTAGCTATATTACTCGACGCCATGCATGGATAATAAAACCTCAAACTAATTATGGTCTGGCCCAGCGTGTCAATTAAAGATCATTAAATTCGTATCTTAATTGCTTACATTTATATTGAAAATAAAACTAATGCGAACATGACAACTGATTATTCCCTAAACTGTATTAATTATATGCCCAATGTATTGAATATGTATCCTTATAGTAAACCGTCTTTTGCAATTAGTATTGTCAGACCTCTATCAAACTGTAACTTTAGAAAATGTTTTTCCAAACATTTCATTTTTTTGTTTTATGTTTTATGAGATCTCTGTGGAGCTGTCTCATTAGGAGATTTAATTTATTTGAATGTTCTGCAGCCCTGATGCAACCTGCATTGCCTCTGTGCATTATATTGTAGCGCACCAAGGAATTCAGCACTTCAAAGTTTACTGACTGTTTTTAATGTACTTCCTAGATTTGTGTCACCTTTTTAACATTTACAAACAACATACTGTTCTCAAAACCTTCGAATTTGAATTTGTATGGAATTGGGTGATAGCCTATTTCATGCTCAAAGAGGGTAAAAGGCTGCATTTTTTAGAGTTATGGATTGTACATCAGCAGTGTTTCTGGTGAACAATTTTAGCACAACTTGGCCAATGTTTACATAGAATAATGATATAACCTTAATTGTACTTAATTAATTAGAGCAACATTAGATTGGAGCAACTTTAGAGTGTTCTAAAATGAAAAGATGAATTCTACAAACTTCATCTCCCGGGTTTCCTAGGTTTCTTAATTAACACCCAGGCATAGAAGAATTGGTCTCTTGCTAATTGAAAACCTCAAATTACTGGTGAAAAACACAGAGAGAGAGATGGAGGACGGAAGAGAGGGAAGGGTGGAAGAACAGGAAGGATGAAGAGCAAAAGGGTCAATCAAACAAACGGGTTGAGTAAGGAGATGGAGGTGCAGATTGACTTGGCATTCACACAGTCAACAAGCAACTCTTGTCCTAACCAATAGAACAGGCGGAAGCTCCAGTCGGGAAATTAGCTGGTTAAGAGTGAAAGGAGGAGATGAGGTTAAAGAGAATAGAAAGCAGGACCCTTCAACATTTACCTCGACAGAATGAACGATTGACCTGCGAGTGCATCACGCATGCAGAGGATCCTTCATTTCAAAGCATCCAGAAAGCCACTGCTTTCTTGCTTTGTCATCAATGCCTAAGCAAGAAAGTCCAGCCTCTGCCTGTGTGGCAAAAATGTGTTCCCCTAACAGAGGGAGAAGACGGAGACAGGTACAGAAAAAGATCTCCACGAAAAAACAAGCAGTAAACGAGCATGCTGGTTGGCTAGCAGCCGAATGTTCCCATCTTCCTCTTGGTCAGGCTTATAAAACATAAACATATGGGCTACAAAATATCTGACAGACAGTTAAAAAGACATTGCGTCAAATTGTACTTTTGCGTGTTCGCATGTGTGTGCTCTTGAATGACCGGTCTCTGTTGTGTATGTGTTTCAGGGTACGTATAGGTGTGTGTGTGAGTGGGGCAGCGACACACAGCTAAATAAATAAACAAATAAATGCTCCATATGTTTCAAGTTGCCCAACAGGGGCATCTAGTGGAGTGATGTATACATTGCATATTAAGGTAACCTGACCTCTGTACCTCTGTGTGTGTGTGTGTGTGTGTGCTCAGGTACCTTTACAAGTTGAGGGACCTTCATCTGGAGGGTGAAAACTACACCGAGGCAGCATACACACTGCTGCTCCACTCTCGTCTGCTCAAGGTAGGACACGCTCCTCTGACGTCTTAATGCCGGACCCAGCGTCTTGCTCTGTTTAATCACTTTTCTGTTTGCCACGAACAAGACAGGTTTGTATTAGCTGATAAATGTTTGCCTCGTCGCTGGCCTCCAACATATTAAGCTCCGAAGCGTAGTTTATGGCATCGCGTCGGCCACTGTGGGTGCATCGCTGTGGTGATTGATTCCGTGTGTGCGCAGGTTTTCGTGTGAGTGTCGGCGCACGCATGTGTGTTTGACCTCTTTTGTCTCTTCATCTCTTTTATGGGACACTTAGAGGCCCACAGAGAGGAACAGGGGAATAAAGGCGTCGCTCCCTTTCTCTCGTGTCTCTCTCCTCTCGCTGTCTAGTGTCATTACATCAGAGCAGTTGAACTCTATAACATTTTTTTAATATTCTCCATTCATCTCCAGTGTCAGTCCCGTCATACCTGCTTCACATTATTGAAAAGAGCGGGCTGTAAAGCACAGCATGCTCTAATCCTCCTCCTCTTCTTAGCAGATAGACCCGCTCCAATAATATAAGTCAGTTTCGGGTTTTTTGTTTAGTTTCCAAATGAATTTCTGTGTAATTTCTGTAATGGAAGATTAACGATTGTCTCATCATAATTAATGAACATTGCGCTGCATGTTTGTGTGTGCACTCGGCCTATGACTAATATTGATTTATTACCACAAAGAAGCTTTTAGTTCTTCTCCTCTCTTCTTTCAACATCATGATAAATGGAACAGGAAAAAGCAAAGTTGGTCTGACTGTAACGTTTTCTCTTTCATTTCAGCAACACTGTATCTCACTTTCCTGTCCTTGTTTTTATCTTCCTTCTGTCTCCGTTCCAGTGGTTAGACGAGACATGCAGTCCCCAGTTTGAGTTCCATGGCTCGCAAACCCAGCGGCAGCTCAAAGAAACTCTCTACGACACCATCATCGACTACTTTGACAAGGGCAAGGTCAGCCGTGTTTTAGACTACAGCACGAGTCTCTTTCTTAAAAACACCCTCCGAGAGTAATGTGATGATTTAAAAGAAATGTTGATCAATGCTCTAACATCAGAAATAGGCTTTCTACTCTGAAGAAAGGTGTTAGCAGTCAGTTTAGGCAAATAACGTTGTTCACTTAAGCGAAAGGCCAAAGAAAAATCAGAAATCAATGCTCAGACTGTAATTCAGGGACATTGTCCTTTCCTGTATCAAACATTCAATATATTTCAAGGATGAGACAGTGTTGCAATCATGCAGTCATTGTCTCCGTATGTTGGTATTTCGTTCATTTTGTATTCTCTATGAGTGCTTTATGTTCTCTGAAGCAGTGAAAGAGAAGTTTCCCTCCACTCCCCCGAGACCTGGAAACATAGATTTCCACCAGATGAATTCCCACCACGACAGCTGCTGCCGAGCTATAAGCAGATGGTGTAATGACGGGCACTTCTTCCTCTCCTTGTGTGTGTGTGTGTGTGTGTGTGTGTGTGTGCATATGTGTTTAGATGTGGGAGGAGGCCATCACTCTGTGTAAGGAACTAGCTGAACAGTACGAAAACGAGATCTTTGACTACGAGTTACTCAGCAAGAGACTGGTAATACATGACGATCTCAAACCTTCATGCTCTGTCTTCTGCACATGATCTCACAATTTTTCTCTCTATTTCATTCTCTCATCCTTAAATTCCCTTCAAAGATGTTATGGATGTCCCTGGGTGTGAGGGAGTGTTAGCAGGAAAGGAAGACACGGTCAATTTATTTAGGTTTTTGATAGCAGCAGTAACATAGCTCACTTCCTCAGTAAATTGTCCAGCTGCCAGTCTGTAAGTTCTAAATTGCACAACCCCAGAAAATATTCTTCCCAGTCAGCAGTTTCCACAGTAAATGAGTCATCTACACTCTCAAATACTATAAACGATTCAGCACAACCATTCATCCATGTTTAAAAATGAATACTTACTTGACACCTCAAGTCCTCCTTTAAAATAAATCTTTTTCCGAAGAACTCTGGTTTGAGCTTCCTCAATTACCATATCACCCCCAAAGTGTGATTCTCCATTGCCAATCATTAGCAACTGAAAACCTCTCCCAACCCTTCTTACTTTGTCCTCTCAATCACTCTTCTGTTTCTTTCATCTCTTGCTTCAACAGTACAGCAGAAGTGATTCCCTCCATGCCCAAATCCAGCACCACCTTCTCCTCTATCTCCCCTGCACTCAATTCTCCCCACAGAGAATTACACTTTTTCCCCCAACACTGGAAAAAAAAACTCTTTCTTTCAATGACTGCAGCAGTGTGTCTCTCTCTGCTAATGTTGCATCTCTGTGGTTATATAAATTGCAGACATTGCCCTTGTATGCTGTGCATTTTATGTTTGCTCCATCTATCAAAGGCCCAGCATTCTGCTGAGGGTAGCTCTGTCATTGGCTCAAGCTGATAAAACTGCTCCGGCTGCACACAGTGCACATCTGAAACTCTCTTCTGAACGCGTGCTCTGTCTCTCTCTCTCTCTACAGGAGAAACAAGCCAAGTTCTACGAAAACATTATGAAGATCCTGAGGCCTAAACCAGACTACTTTGCCGTGGGCTACTATGGCCAGGGCTACCCTCCATTCCTCAGGGTTTGTGTTTTGTCACTTTAAGAGTTAACAGTGTTACAAATAAAGTTGTCGCTTGTCATAGAATAGAAGCAAACAGATTCATGTGAGGAGCACAAAGGTATCACGGACTCCTTTCCTTTTACAAAGAGTTTACAAAAACCCTTTTTTTTTCTCCATCAGCACTGAAACTAAGCTGTTTAAAATTGCAGCAATGGCTTCTAAACACACCAGTGAGATGATTAACAGAATGGGACATGCAGTACCTTATGGGAACGTTGTCAATTTCAGCAAATTGCAGAAATATAATATTTACTCATTAGATGTGTTTAACTGCTGTGGTGAGGAGTATGAGAAAGACAGTTCGTCTGTTTTGAGGGGGCCAGGGTAGCGAAAGGAGACAAGGCATCGGACCACTTTGATCTACCAGCTCTATATGAACTGACTGACCTATACGGGAGTCCAGATGAAAAGAGAATGCCCCTTTGTGGTCGCAGGAGAAATAAGGGCTTAATCTTTATCATTATTAACGCCAGTACATTTGCTGTGGCTTCAGAACAAGGTGTTTATCCACCGCGGCAAGGAGTATGAACGCAGAGAGGACTTTCAGAACCAGCTGATGAGCCAGTTCCCCAGCGCTGTGCGCCTCAACACCACCACCATACCAGGAGACGACGTCAGGACCTCTCCGCTGCAGTGTATCCTTCTGCGAGCATAACAAACCCCAAAATGAGTATAGTGGTGGCTGTAGCTCAGTGGGTAGAGGGAATTGTTTTATCTCCAACTCCTACTGTCTACTGTCTGCATGTTGAAGTGTCCTTGATCTGAACCACAAGTTACTCTCCTGTTGCCTTACAGCAGCGAACTGCTCCTTCTGCTTCGGATGGGTTAAATGCAGAGGTCAAATATTATTTTTGTCTGATGCATCACTCAACTATCAGTCGATATATTCTAACACAGGGATGAAGAGATGCTCTCTAAAATGTGATGTTTCATTCCTGAGTGATCTGAACCAGATATCCAGTGTTTCACAGTGACGCCGGTCCTCGAGATTCCTCCTCGCCTGAAGAACAAACCTTGTCCCGACCAGATTATCAAGTCTGTTAAACAGCGTGTTTTCATCTTCATATTTTGATAAAGAAAAATGTGAATTTCTGTGAAATGATATGCACTGAAAAAGTCCTGATATTGTCACGTTTCCCTCTTTTTTTCTATTTAATTTCCTTTGTTTGACTTCCACCTCTGTCTCTCTTTATGCTTACACCATGTGCAGCTTCTACAAGTCCAACTACGTGCAGCGTTTTCACTATTCCCGACCGGTGAGGAAAGGACCCGTGGACCCAAACAATGAGTTTGTTGTGAGTTTTTATTAAAACACTTAAGACTACCAGGACCATTAAAGTGCTTCATAAACTATTGTGTACTTGCATTGTCTGAAAAGATGAGCTCCTGTTAAATAAGATAATATGATTGTATTCAACAGCAGAGTGTGGTATATCGGATTATATTATAAACATATCTTTGAGCCAGAAGCTTATCGCTTCCATAACTCTCCAAATCCAATGTGAAACGGGACAGCGATGGCCCCCACATCTCTACCTGGGCAGAGGGGGATGTGTTAAATAATGCTAAGAGTCTGCTTTGCTTTAAAGGTGTGATCATTTGTAAATGTTTTGTATGTAATGTAAAGATAGGTTCTCAAAGTGGTCTGAAGTAGGAACTCTGCCACTGCAGTAAAATGCCCGATAGAAGATATCTCAAGTGTTGCTGTGAAAGAGAAAATGATCTCATTCGACTGTAACCTAACCGCAGCTGTTCAGATAATCTGTACCGGGCAGAGGCCGTGCAATCTTCTCCGAGTGACAAACCATGCCAAATAATCCAACTAGGAGACTGTATCTGCCTCAGAACTCTGGCAAAAAACACCCTGAAACCCTGCTGGTCCTGCTACCAATTCCAACGTAAACCAGTATATACCGTTAAACACTCCGATATCGCAAACTTCTGAACAGGACTGTGAATGATGTCTTCAACAGCATTAAGAGTCTGGAAAGAGTTCCGACGTTAATGCAAGATAATGGTATCTTGTTGTGGCGCTCAACTTATTGCTTAATTGTTTTCTTCTCCTTTCCGTTCCCGTGTTTTAGTCCATGTGGATTGAACGCACAACCTTCACCATTGTGTATAAGCTGCCAGGGATCCTGCGCTGGTTTGAAGCGACTGACATGAAACATGTAAGTGTGTGTGTGTGTGTGTGTGTGTCACCACGACTGATTCAAAAATATTTTCTTTTTGTTTTTCTTTTCCTGAATTTTGTATTCTATTCTCCAACATTCCACCCTCTGCTTTTCCCACCACTCTGCTTCTCTCTCTCCAGACTACATTGTCTCCATTGGAGAATGCCATAGAGACGATGGAGTCCACCAATGAGAAGATCCTGACCTTGATTAACCAATATCAGGCTGATTGGACCCTTCCCATCAACCCGCTCTCCATGCTGCTCAATGGCATCGTAGACCCAGCTGTCATGGGCGGCTTTGCCAAGTATGAAAAGGTGAGGAATCAACCCAATTTATAACCCTTTGCTGTGACCATTGTTGGCCATATTGTTTTTTTAAGATGGTATGGGAGCATTGGAGTTAAAAATCCATTGTTTATTACACCTATCACACGTTTACTTTGATTTTGGCTTGCTTTTCATAGGCCTTAATGTTTTATCTAAAGAAGCTATGATTCATTGTGACTTACCACTATTGACTATTTTTTTTTAATGAAGAGTGTCTGAGCTTCAGAGACAAGAATCTGTATCACTTCCTGATGGTAAATTACATAAAAATATAAAATGACATTCAATACAAGGAACTTATAAGAGTAGGGTGTATGCATAACTACAAATATTATTAGTTTTCATCCTCAAACAGTTTCAGTGTTATCATATCACGCATAGGATGAATTCAGTGGCCTTAGAAAGTGCATGTGTGGGTTGAAGAGTCAGTCATTCATTTACAAACTGGGCCTGGGCAGGTGATATATATATATAGCCGCAATGTTTTAAATGAGTTTTTAATGTTTCCTCTGTATTAGGCGTTCTTTACCGAGGAGTACAATCAGCAGCACCCAGAGGACAGAGAAAAGCTGATGCGCCTCAAAGACCTCATCGCATGGCAGGTACTGAAGACGCTAACACACGTTGGTGGACTACATGTACACACCACAGATAGATGTGTTGCTTTTAATGAGGCCGTTGTGTTGACACCATGTTATTTGTATTTATAGATCCCATTATTGGGTGGAGGGATATCTCTCCACGGGAAGAGAGTGATGGATGACCTGCGTCCTTTCCACGAGCGCATGGAGGAGTGTTTCAAGCAGCTGAGGAAGAAAGTGGAGAAGGAGTACGGAGTGAGAGAGCTGGTAAGAACTGGGGGAGAAGGGATGAGAGCGGGAGAAGAGACAAAATGTGGGGAGCAACTTTTTACTAAAACATGGTGTTTCTCTGTAATCCCAAATATGTTCTTTTCTGCAAGTCTGGTCACATAGTTACTGCGGAAAAGCTGCGCTAATTAAGCTGCAAATGAGCTGGCTCAGGCGAATTTTAAAGATCAAAGCAATTTCAAAAGCCTTTGAGTGTATTGTTGATGTAGGATTTTGCACCTTTTAAATTCTCTACCAACCACAGCATGGTTCAGATGGTCTGACTGGGGCTGAATGTGGTCATTAACTTGTAAATTGGTTCTGCCCTTGAGGAGAGATTACACTAATGATGAGCAGGAGGGATGTGCTGTTTTTAAGAGTAACCCCATTTGCTTTTGCTTTTATTACATTTTTGAATGATGTTCTTCTGCTTTGCTTCACTGTCACTATTCACAGTAGTATCAGTCGTCGAATATTATCCTTGTTGTCTTATATATTGCAGTACATATTGTAATATTATACTGTGGTATTGTCCGATATAACAATGTTCAACTCTCTATTTCTAGCCGGACATGGATGAGAGGAAGTCCAGCCGTCCTCGCTCCATGCTGCGCTCCATTCGTCAGTCCATCATCTCAATCTCCTCGCTCCAGGGATCTGAATGTGGGACTCCAACCAAGCTCAATGCAGACAGGTAGCGCTGTCATACATTTATGTTTTGTCCAGTTTTAAGCCATCATTTTATGAAACACTTTTTAGATCCTTTACCTAAATGTTGTGATGTGGAGCTGGACTCCACTATCCCGATGCCCGATACCCAGCCGAGGACCGCGCAAGAAGAAACCGTTCAGATTAACCCCTGCAGATGCCCTGGTCCATAATCCATAGGAACAGCTGTGGGGGGGGGGGGGGGGAGTGTTGACACAAATGACTCAACCAAGCAGCAGTCTGAAGTTCTAAAACAGGAATTGAACCACCCTTTCAATGAATGTGCACACTGGGCCAAGATGTAGGACGTTTTAGTCCGCTGCTCTCTCGCTCGCTCTCTCTCTCTCTCTCTCTCTCTCTCTCTCTCTCTCTCTCTCTCTCTCTCTCTCTCTCTCTCTCTCTCTCTCTCTCTCTCTCTCTCTCTCTCTCCATACATCACAACAAACACAGTCTGCTAGAGGCTGGTAGACAGGCTGAGTCTGTACGTACTGCAGTGCAATGAAATGGCCATCATTTTCTAATTGATGACATAAGGTCAGGCATACATCTTATCTCAAACTGCAAAGATGTATTCTTCATGAAAATTACTCCACAACAACGTGGATATGAACAGTTAACATATATCCCCTTTTATTTACAACTCGCACCCTTCCTGCCTCCTCACAGGGACTTCCCCCCAGTGTCGCCCTCCTCTTGGACCTCCTCCTTGCCGCGCTCCAGCGGCAGCATGGGTTCAGGCACAGTGGAGATGGTGGTGACGGTGGGCGATGCGGAGGTAAAGCTGAGGAAGAGTAAAAAGAAGAAGAAGAGGAGCAGCATGATCTTCATCACCGAGGAAAGAGAAAAGATGAATACACTGGACAGCAAACGGGTGAGACTGAGCTTTAGTGGGAGGTAGAGCATGGGATGAGAGATGAAAGGTAAAGAGAAAGACGTGATGGAGTCGTCGAGCTGAGTGGAAGTGTTGTTGCTGAATGTTGTGTGATCTCTGTCTCCCTCTAGCTGTCCAAGAAACAAGAGTTCCGCAGTGACACCAACTTGTCTGAGCCGAATGCAGGAAATGTGCTGCTGACCAATGCCAACTCCAGATCCCTGCCTGCCATCACAGGTGACTAACGTACACAGATTCACATGGTGCTGTCTAGAGCACTGTAAGTCAGTTTCACCTGTAAACCAAGGGCCCACAGAGTCAAAACAGAAAGACCTGTAAGGCCTTTGTTGTTTCCGGACTGTAAGGAAAAACACACATAGGTTCATGGCTTGTTTTTAAAAATAATATGTGTTAAAAACAAACTGGCAAGCTGTTGCAGTAATAGTCTGACCTAACAGAAGCTCTGATGCAAGGTGGCAAATTAGTGAATGCTTGTAATTGTTGCTTGTAATTGTTACGGCACCAACCTCATTCACTTTATGTATCATTGCTTCAGTTGCCAAATAGTGTATCAGTGTCTCTGGCATCTTGCCATGTTGGTCCAGATCAGCTGAGTCAGCATCGACTGTTCATCAGCAGAACAGCGGCAGGAGCACAATTAGTCACTTTAAACGGTCTGGCTGCAGGAGGAGGGTTCATTCTAAGTTGGTTATGAATGAGACGAACACTAAATCCTGGTTTTTTTGTCTGTGTGGAGGTCTGTCCTTGGCGGTGATCGGGGGCGCAGAAGAGGTGGACTCTGTCAGAGCCCGGAGGGACAGCAAGAGCATGTCTGTCTGTGTGAACTCTGACCGAACAGCGGACAGACGCTCAAAGGGCGTCATCAACCTGCTCTTCAAGTCCAAGGTGAGACCAACAGGTTCCACGCGGCCCCCTATGGAAACATCCGGCTGACGTTCAAGAACTGCAGTTTGGGTATAGATTGATAACATTTTGGGAAACCAGGGGATGGTTAGCTTAGCATAAAAGCTGGAAACAGACGCATACAGTTAGCCAAGCGCTGTTCAATAGTAAAAATACTCTGCTATGGTCATCTACGCTAAGGAAACCAGCTGCTGGCTGGCTTCATATTTATCCTACAGACATGAGCGTGTTATCGATGCTTTCATCTAAGTCTTGGCAAGAAAGTGAATACGAATGTTTCCCATCATCCCAACATCAGTCTTATCTAGATTATTACAAACAATGTTAAAATGTAGAAGATCTGATCTACTGATATGTGTTATTTGAATATTGTTTTATTTGGAGCTAAACCTTGTGTTTACATGGTGTTTGTTTCAACAGAGCTCCAAATCAGAGGATGTGAAGCCCAGTGATTCAGCCAAAGGCAGCGCCAATCATTTCTGAAGTTTATTTTAATTTCTCTTGTTTCCTTTACTTATCTTTATGCGTTTGTTTTGCAAAGAAGTTCACAGAAACCTGCAAGCAAAACCAAATTATGCACACACACACACACCCACTCAGTCTGCCTGTCAGTCTCAGTATTGCTGTTGCCTTAATATAATTGATTTTACCTGTCAATAAAGACTATTTTTGTGGCGTGACCTTTTCCTGGTAATTCAACTGATTCCCAGTGAAGCTAAATGCCATCTTACAGCTTTTCAATCAATTGTGCTTCTACAAGAACGAGCAAACACAAACCATCCTGCCACCGTGCTTGATTAAAGAGCTTCCTATCATGCGGTTTTCAGCATTGTTGTGACTGACTGAAGTTAATGGGAAAATAATCACTTGATTAAACACAAAGGTTTACCGTGTCCTCCCAAAGGACTTTAAACACGCTGCCAAAAAGCTTTGGAGCTGATACAACAAACAAAGTCTAATAAATTAAAAAATAAAAGGGAGCAACAAACTGTGGAGCCTACTGTACAAATGCTACAGGATTTATTGTGTGCTCACAGAGATGTGACAAAACTGTTTAGTATTTCTTCCCCAACATAAATCATGTTGTATATTGTGTACAAGTTGGAACAGCCATTTACTTTTATTTAAAATCTAAAAGCATCAAGCTTAAAGGAATAGATTGTTTTGCTAATTGCCTCCTGGATCTAGTTTAATCAAATATGTCGTAGTCTAACGACAACAATTTACTCAAAAATGTTACTTAAGTACATGTGACTGAATAAATGTAACTAGTTACTTCTTATAGACCTGTTTCCTGAAATGTTGAGCTGGTGATTCATTATTTTACGATGATGTCATAGATGTTGCTTTGTCCTTTTTGGGGGTCACCACAGAATACTTAGTGTGTGAGTATAAGAGTTGCCTACTCCTCTGTGAGTTATAAAAAAAAAAAGCACACTGTGTGATTTGTAATCTTTGTTGATGTTGCTGGATACGAGCACATCGGTTCCCCAAAGAATCTGATGGCTGAGTAAGAGGGAGTGTGAATAGTGTGAGGACAGACGGGTCTGCAGGGACACATCTCCCTGGCTCTGAAGTACTATTGTCGGCCAGAGGAAGAAAAAAACCCAAGAGGGTGTTGAGCTGATTTTCTCTTTTCTCCTGCAGCAGAATAAATAATATGAGTATGAGTAGGAGAAACATTACAGCCTTAAGGCCAATGTGGAACTTTATTGTACAACTTGTGCTATCCCACCCTCACTCGGTTTGTTGGTAATACACACGGGTACAGTCAACCCTTCAGGTCCATCCTGAATCCATGCAGCAAAACACTTCAAAGTCCTGACAGATATCGTGAGTAAGTGAGGTGGACAGGATATTAGCTGAAGTCTTACTTTCTTCATTGACTTTAGTCACATTTTAATAAACATATTCAGATCAATTGTTCAAAGATCAGACAGGCTGTTTGCATTTGATGAATAGAAATTAGTGGCCGTTGCAGTCAATGAGGGAGATAACATATCACCTACATTGTAAAAAGGTAATTATGTTAGAAAATATATGTTAAAATTAGGCTGTTTTAATGATTCATAGATTTGGATGAATATCTCC
This sequence comes from Lycodopsis pacificus, assembly GCA_028022725.1. Classification (NCBI taxonomy): domain Eukaryota; kingdom Metazoa; phylum Chordata; class Actinopteri; order Perciformes; family Zoarcidae; genus Lycodopsis; species Lycodopsis pacificus. The sequence goes on from CM051689.1 coordinate 14,585,808, forward strand.
CATTTGCCCCTGATGGTGGTTTTATTTCCTCACGGCCTCTCGGTGCTCCGTCCTGTACTGCAGACATTCAGAGGGTGATTAAGAACTATGGAGACATTTTCCTTTCTCTTATTAATACTACCATTATCTGGTGCCACACTGACCACAAGGTTTCTCCACAGCCAATGTAAAGTGGCAGAATAGCCTTGTATAATTCACCCAAAGTCTTGTACTGCAATACTTCAGTCTGGGGCGTGGATCTTCTGATTAAATCATCATCCATGACCACAGAGTGATATTAGTCCAGAGTCATCCATCTTACTTCTGCAAGAAAAGGATGGGTGGGTGGCTCAGTCAAATGAAATGCTGTGTGTGTGTGTGTGTGTGTGTGTGTGTGTGTGTGTGTGTGTGTGTGTGTGTGTGTGTGTGTGTGTGTGTGTGTGTGTGTGTGTGTGTGTGTGTGTGTGTGTGTGTGTGTGTGTGTGTGTGTTTGTTTGTGTTCACAAGGGATGAAAGGGCTGCATCGGATCACTGACCAACCGATTCTTTCCCATCTAAAAAACCCAGACTGTCTTGGAAAGTTACCAAAATACTGATCGTTAATGTCTCTGGTGTGTAAAGGGAGAAATGTGTTAAACATTGCATTTTAAAAGTACAAGAGTCATGCTCACAAAGCTATCAGAGATTTATTTGAAAACTATGGCTCATTAATGGCCCGGGGCTATATTCATCATTTTCATATCAAAGTTAATGATCCAGCTCTGTTGCTTCTTTGGTTTCCAGGCGGAAAACACATCAACAACTCAACACACATCTCCTGAGATTATTATTAAGTGTTGCTTTGAGCCTCTGAAGGCATGTTAGATTCTTGTGATTTACTTTGAAGCTTATATTGGAGCTGTCTGTTTGTTTGGGGTTGTTACTTACATGTCATATTAATTGGTATAACTTATGTGCTACATTTTGAAGACTTGTTATGGCATCCAACCCAACTTCATACGTAAAGCTCAGATGTGCGGGTCAAGTGATCAGATAAGCACTTACATTTGGAGGCTTGCATGTGCAACAGACAGTGTTATGCCTGTCAAAAGTACACGAGTTATACGTAATAAGCACATTTTGTTTCAGTGTGATAGAATTTGGAAAATGGTAAAAAGAATGAAATGCACTCCAAATAAGAAAAAATATCTCATTGAAACCATCACAGGATGTTTTGTATATTAAGAGAAGACATGAGTTGTCACGTCTGCAGTATATTTTACACATGGAAAATAATTATTCTACAAAGTACCAGTACATAAACCAGTTATATAGAGATGTTGAATTTGTCAAACAGAAAGTTTAAGGCACTTCTTTGATTTTTCTGGAAACAGAAAAAGACAGCTTGTGTGTGTACCTGGCTAATGTATATCTATTGATCACTATATATTTTCCCCACAATGAATGCTTTATTCAAATATCTGTTAATGTCAAATGTATAACGAGTAAAGAAGCTGACAGACACATGCTTATACGCATAACATGCTGGAGGTTCAGAGCAGACAGAAGGCCTGGATGTATACTTAAAACGTATATAAATATATAAACAAAGCTGTATCTTGTTCGTGCTTCCCCCAGAAAGTTTAAATCATCAAACACTTTAAAGATTGGATGCGTTTGTTTAACACTGTTTTGAAATGTTACTGTCAGGGGATTTGATTAAACCACCATTGAACGTGAAGAGGTCTTCATTTATTTAGGATGGAGTAAAGTGGTCAGTAAATTATAGATTGAGCTCACTCTGTCGTTTTCTATCTAAACTGTGCACAGCTGCACAGAGCTCTGCTGAGCCTGAGATCTGCAGGCTGCTCAGTGCTGTTGCAGCTCTGGAGGATGACAGACACGACTGAGCAGCTCCGCTCTGTCAGGAATCATAATGAATTTCATAGTGAGCGGTTCCATCGGCATTCCATCTGACGACGATTTAGCATTCATGTGCAGGTGTCAGTTTATCGAAATGAATTGGGAAAGTAATAAAGGTGGCAATTTGAAAACAGTGATACTAATGTGTAGGTAGCGCAGTGGAAGCAAGATCATTTACAGCTAATTTCAAGCAAATTATAGATCGGCATCGCAAATTCCTCATAAGTTTTATGATTATTGTAACGACTGTGGGAGTGAATACATTGTGTCGTGTCACAAAAACTGGGCCTGTAGACCTGAGGATGGCAGGCTCACGTCCCTGAGCACGATGATGGGAGCTGTAGTTATGGTATGTGTCCACTAGGTGGCAGTAGAATGTAAGGCTAGAACCGAGAACAATGACTACACGAACCCCCAGCATGCGTGTTGTGAATCCTCAGAGGAACAATGAAATCATGTGATAAACTGTCCTGGTGACTGAATGAAATATGTTCTGCTTTTGTAAGAGCAGGAGAGGTGAAGTAGTTTTATTTCTCTGTACAGTTTGAGTGTTTTCTCTCATTAGAGAGGCGGACCACCGCTGTGAGAATAAAGGCTTCAATGAATCTCTGCTCCTCACACCTGCTGGTGTTTTTAGCCTCCAGGAAGTGTCAGCTACACACAGCTGCAGGGCCTTGCTGCTCATCCCCACTCCTAGCAAGCATCCACCTCACCGAGATGGCTGCTTATGTTAACACCTGAATTGATCTTGAAGTTCAGGAAAGAACAAAGTGTTATGGGCTCTCTTTGGTAATACATCTTTAATGTAATGGTTCAAATTGGCTCCAAGATATTGGCTTTTCTCCCTCCAGAGTTAAACTTATGCACAAGGTCGTTTTCTCATTTGTTCAGCTCTCAGTTTGCCTTTGGTCAGCAATGCTTTGATCGATGCTCCCGTTTTTCCAGCCAAGGTCTTAAAATCGAATCCAGTAGTCTTTGGTATGTGTTTGTGTAAATAAACGGTAGGGGTTATGGAAGACTATGAATATTGTCACATCACAGTGTGTCCTTGATGTCTGGTATTAATATCAAAGAGTGGGAAAGGAGCACAAGAAAGCAATTGTATCAGAACATATTACAGTGGTATGCAGGGTTGAAGCCTTGTGTCTCCTCATAGAGTCTAGCTCTCTTCGTGGTTATGAGCACTCACGTGATTTTTCCTTATGTGGCTTTGTTAATTGCTGACTGAGTTGTTGCTTTGATTGTGTTGTGATATGCACTCAGTTTCATTTCCACACCAAGTTTCACACATCTCAGTGTCTAAACGGCAACATAACACAACAGCTGCCATTGTCAATGAATGTGTCAATGAGTAGAAACTGGTAAACAAACACACCGAGGCTTTATGAGCAGCTTCTTATTATTTTTAATTTCAGGTCAAAGCAATTGTATCAGATACTTTATTTAGTCTCAATAGATAAAAAAAAAGCGTTATAATATCCATTCCAAGGCACCTTTTTCCTTTGAACTTCCGGCTCCAGTCTGTAGAGTGCAGTGTTGAATGAGCCAGCAGCCCAAGACTGTTAAATGAAGGCTGAGGCTCTGGCTCTGACCTGATGGGAGCTATAGGGTATGACACATGCGCAGTGTAACTGGAGCTGTGACGTTGTAGAGTTGCAACAGACGACGCAACGAGCCTGACAGAACTTTTTGGGACAAAAGATAGTCGACAGTTTTGTTGCGTATTGACATTTGATTTGAGCCAGTTTATTGAACCCAAGTCCCAACGTCTCCTCTCGAGGCCGACTGCGGACCCTCAGCGAAGTGAATCAATCGTCCCCATGTTCTGTGATCGTGCACAAGCTATTGAGCCTTTTGGCAAGTGCAGACTAGATTTTATTGCGCTTGTGTGACTTCCCCTTGTGTTTGCCTCCTTGGTTGGGTTGAGGAAGCTGACGTGTTAGGAATGAAGGCTGTTGAAGATGGTCGTTATCAGCCATCCGTCTCCTCAGCATCCTCTACTTTTCTACCGTCAGTTAATGTTCCTCTCCCTGCCTCTTTTTAATTGTATTGTTCTTGTTACTGCCAGCACTTCCTAACTTCTCCTTACTCTTACCAGTCCATTTTGCTTTCAATCTCTGACCGATGGAACTCTCTCTGACAGGTTTCGCAACAGCTGATGTGGGAGCAGAGAGTGGAACAGTAGTGCTGTGAGTTTTAATGAGGCTGATGGGAGTAATCCTTAATGTGACAGCTCATCTACGCAGCCCGTGCTGCTCACGCTCCCTCTTTCTGGAATCACATATAATCTATGCCTGCAGGCCGGAGAGTATATGGATTATGTATATGTATAACATACTGCAGCACATATACTGTTTAATATACACTGCAGCATGTCGTGCAGCCTAAAATTGCAAATGACAGGGTGCTGGAGTCTGTCATTGGATGGACAGGGCAGCGATGAGAGGAATTACAGTATTTGCAGGACTACTGACAGATTTGAATGCACAGTTTAATCTCATAACTACCGTAATGTAATGACAATACCGTGCACGTCTGCTTTCTTCCTGATAACTCAATTATATATTTTTCTTTCCTTTCGTAGGGGTACAGATATACTTTCGTTACTGTGTCAGGTTAATGTAATTCAGTCTCTCACCTCACTCACCATATAGGAACATTTGTATCGGGCACTCATGTTCGCCCGGCACCAGCTGCTCTACTTAAGCAGAAAATAGTAAACTGTGTGTAGAGGGGGAACCCACTACAACCTGATGCAAGAGCAGGGTATTTGACATTTGAGAGTCAGGATAAGAGGCTATTCTGTGCACTTTTATTCTTGTTTGTATCCAACCATTTATTCCACCTGGTATGCAGAAGTAAGCAGCAAATTGTAATCAGCACGATTCAGCACCTTTAATCAGGCGTAACAGCACGACAGCCCATTCATTTGTGAGATATCCAGTTTGCCGTCTCATCTGCCTGATTCCCTGTGAATGCAGCATAATCAGGATTTGTAACAAATGACATGCTGTGCAACACGTTCTCATCCCAACTCTTCACATCCTGAGGCTCTGTCAGACCCCTTGCCTTCTAACGCACTGGCTAGCCGGTCGCAGTAAACACACGGTTAGCGCTGTGATTTATAACAAAAAGACTAAAACAAAACTAAGTTTAGGAAAAATATAGTTGGGCTTAAAATAACTACATAACTCCAAATAACTCAACACTGGTCTCAGCTTGTTGAAAGTGTATTCTTGACCCATCCACCTCCCCTCCCACCCACAAGGTGTCTCTGATCGTCTAAACATGACACCGATGGGTTAACATTGTAATTACTTAAAACCCCCAGTGTGTCTCTACAGATGCTGAAAAGTGCCTTGTGTATCAGCATTAGACGCGGAGGGGATTACAAAAGCGTTGGTATTTCACGCCCTGGAAAAGAGAGCCGGGGAAGAGTGTGAGTAAGGATGCCAGTAAAAAAGCAGGCTTTAAAAGGTGTTTTGAGAAAGTGTGAGTCACTGCAACCACTAGAGGTTCTTGAGCACCGTGGAAAGACACAGAGGTGCACACTTACTCATGGACGCGGACACACACACACACACACACACACACACACACACACACACACACACACAACCAAGCGCAAGAGCGTTCTGCCGGAGATAACAAATACAGTTTAGCTGTAGCTGCACAGATTGCAACAGCTGGAGTGATTGCATAAAACATCAATAGTAAACTCGTGTGGAATACTTTTGAGAGGCATGGTGAGAGAATTCATTTTCCGTTTTGCTCAAAAGTACAGTAATGATGTGAATAATAAGAGACAAAATGTATGGCTGAAAGAGTCATATTAAGGTTCATATCCATGACTAAGACCATACAAATTGGAACATATCTCATGGCTCAACCTTTTAACACTGCAGGCAGATATTTGATTTCTACCTGACGGGAGCAATGAGGGCAGCAGCTCTTCCTCAGTTTGATCGGAATGATCTTCGGTGGCTGGAATTAAAGTTTGGTAAGCGGGATCCATGTCATCCTGCCACATGCTCTGTGACGAACAAGCATTCATGGGCAGCAGCAGGGCAGGCAGTAGCAGAGGATGATGAGGGAGTTTGACGTCTTAAATCGACATCCTAATTGGTGATGGCCAAACCGTATCCAAGCTCAGTGTATGCAATGTGCGGTGCCACATGGGTTGTTTGAGTATTGTGTCTGCGTGTGCTCTGTGGCACTATTCTTGCTGACAGATGTTCCCTCGGCCTAATGACAGTCTGTGCAGGCCAGAGACACAATGGCAACAGAGGAAATGGAGAAACGGGAAGATGGAGGGAGACTGAAAGGAGAGGATATTAGCTGTTGTTGTAAGAAAGAAATAGCCAGTGAGGTGCTTTGTGTAGAGAATTATGAACTGAGATTACGTTCTGATAATAACAATGCAAAGAAAAATGAATGGTAATTTATACTTCAGTCGGCATGCTTAGATGTTTTGTGCATAAACAAAAAAGCTTTGCAACACATTGAATATGGTGATGTAGTCAAATGCCTCATGAGTACACGCTTGAACACTCACACATAAAATTGCGTGCAGACTTCACTAATCCACTAATCAGAGGCCTCTCGTTGACTCGTGCTTTTGAGATTGTGGGATTGCTGGTGGACGAGGATGCAAATCCACTTTTGCAGACAAATTGTAGCTCCCATATATGAAACAAGCCTAACTCCTCATATTTCTATCTTAAGCAGTTAAAGTTTCATGAGGTGTAAAAAGCAAACAAAAAGAAATACATTCTTAACAATAAACATGCACAAAAAGATAGTTTAATTCTGGGGGTTTTTTTATTTCAAAAACTTATTAGTTGTTGTTTTTAGCAATTTTCGAAGGAAATCTAACCGAAGTCATCTTTATACAAGTCTTTATTTAGTTTTTTTGTATATTATACATTTTCACATGAAAAAACAACTAATTTAGTCTTTCCAATTAAGCATACCATTGCCCAACAAAAACAAAGACCATATGAAGTCCAGCAATTATGTAAATCAGCAGCTAGCAGCGTGTTGGACGAAAGCTTCTGTTAAACAACCATCGTGTGCACAGAACAGAAGCAGGCTTTGTCAGGACGTAAAGGGATTGTGTGAAAAGTCGCATCCTGGTCATTAATGTAAAATAGTTGCAGTGATCCACGGGGGGGATGATCATACGTCAGTGGGGAATCACTCTGGGTATCTGACTGTCCTCCCACTGATTAGGCAGTTGTCACCAGAGGCCTGGTTGCCAAGGTAACAGCCCTCTGTCACCTCCTGTTCTCATTCGCTTCCTGCCGCTCTCCACTCTCTGCTGCGCTCTCACTCTCTTACATGCTCCTTGTCTTTTTCTTTTTCAAAGGGCAAGTGCTGGCAAACTTCTAGCGCATGCGTGCATCTCCATGTGTAAGTTTGTGGGTGTGTATGCCTGTGTGTGTGTGTGTGTGTTAGCAACAGCATGTTTGTGTTATCAGTCACGCAGAGTGGCCACTGTCTCCCCTGGTGATGGACTGTGATGCCAGTCTGTTGCAGCAGCTCACTACAAGTGTGTCAGTGCAGAGCTGGAAAGGCAGACGGAGAGAAAGAGTTGTTCATAATCCACCGTTCCCTTTCTCCACCTTCCTCACCTTTGCAGTCGCTCCTACCTTTTTTCCTTCTTCTAATCTTTCTTTTCTCTCTCCTCTAGCCCCCTAATGTTTCATCCATCTGCCTTTTACCTCATTTCCCAATTCCACACTACTGTCCGTAGCTCTCCAATGCCTTCCCTCCTTTGCTTGTCTGATGCTCTCTTCTCTCCATTAATTGTCATCCCTCCATGTCTTTGTCCCGACATGTTTTCCTGCTTTCATCACCCTTGGCTTCCTGCGTTGTCTTTCCTTCCTTGCTTCAATGAGTCCAACTTGGCTTCATGTCGTTAATCTATCATTACCTTCCACATTTCCCTTCCATCTCCCTGTCCTTGTCCACATCCACTTCCTATTTACTTTTTTTCTTTATTTTCCTCTTCCTCACTTCGCTTTTCTTTTCAGAAATTGTTGTAGGGAGTATAGCAGAGGTATGGAAGGAATTTGTTGTCTCTTTTTGTTTATTTATAGTAAAAATGTTCCATACATTGTACCTTAAAGTCAAAGATAAATGCACCAGCGAAAACGAAAAAAGGACATGTGGACCTGGAGACAGATATCTGACCTGTATATTGTCAGATGAGAATGAGATTGCCTTTGGGAGAGTGGGACGCACTGCTCAGGGTAATGTCTCCCTCACCAGAGATGGAGAACAGAGATACAGAAAGAGTCATGGTTTCAGGTCAGAATCACACATTTTTTTCAACGCTCCAGGACATTAAGATCTGGGAGTGACTGTCCCTGAACTTCGGAGTCAACCCCCTCCATCTGTGCGTGCCTGGCTGCCAGTCGGATGTTGAGCTTTGCCCGGCCCGAATCAGAGCAATACAGACCTAAACTCACATCTACCCACATGGAACTGTGTGCCTTGCTAAAGGTTTTCCTCCCTTCTGTGGTCCCACTGGTTGCTTTTCCTTTTTATAAAGTTTCATTCTTGCATTCTCACTTTGTTTCTTTGGATTATTAACAATTATTTGCAATGCTTGCATTATATATTTGCAAATGTGATTAGAACCGAAAATATAGGAAAAGTAGATTTAAATTTGAGTTGTGAATGCAAAGTACAGTATCTGCCCTATACAGTACACTGGGACAACCTAATGCCTGCCAATGTCTTTGCCTTTTACCACTCTTTATTGTTCTCCTGTTCTCTCTGTCCATTTGCTGGCTCTTGTCTCAGCAGAATGGTAATTGGTGTAAGAGTTTATGAAGGACAGGCAGGTCCCGCAGGACGAACAGTAATTAAACACAGCCTTCTCATTGGCGCCCCTCCTTCTCCTCATCCCTCTTTCTTCTTCTCCTCCCTCTCACGTCCCTGTGATGCACAGTGGGCTTATTAATTACTCTGGAGTTTCCAGATCAGCGTGCTCCGTCTCAATGTCACCCAGTGTGAGAACAAGCACTCGTGGAACTGCACTGACGCTCTGTTTGCATTATTAGTGATGAAAGGCTGCTGACTGAGCTGTTGCACGTGTTTTGTTTGTTGTAATCTATCCAGGTGGTTCTCTTTTTACATTTTCCCACAAGTGAGCATGAGTGTGTGCTTCGATGTGAAGTGTGTATCACAAAGGTACAGTCACAATTGCCTGTTCTCTTAAATTGAGAAACAAGTCCACAGCCGTTTCTCATCTCCCCAAACTCAGAACCCATCAGCTATCGGTCAGATGGCGGATAAGCCTCTGGGGGCAAGGGGCTATACTTCTGGGGTTCTGGTGTAGCCGACAGATATCCGGGCCAAGACCTCCTTTTCCATGCGCTGATTATTTTGACTAGAGACTCGAGTTTGAGTTTAGGGACGAGGTTTTTTCAACAACCAGAAAGGTATTTTCAAAAAATAAGGAAGATGCAGAACAAAAAAAGGAGAAAAAAAGACGCTAATAAAGAGATACAAACTCTAGCGTGACTAGAAAACAATTAATGCTGAATCATAATTTCAGATGTTGCAAAAAAAAAAATACACAACAAAAAACGTGAGGAAATCCTTGCTGAAAACAGGCAAAAACCTCTGAATTTAGTAAAATCTTATGAAGACAAACTCTGCCAATGGGGTAGACAACAATTACTTCAACATCCTAGGTAACACTATTTCACTTTAAACAGAGTGCCCAGTACAGAACAGGCGCCTACTTCAGTCTTACAATCCTTGCAGTATCTTGTTTAACATAATGTCTGTAGATGATGATAAATCAAATCCATTACACCAGCTCATGCAGCACATACCACACAACAACTTTTGTCGCCGGGGGTCACCAACTAAGTAGCCAATTCTAGAGCAAAAGTGACAGCCAGTTAAATCCACACACACAAAAACAGCTGATGGTCCACTTTAGGGGTGTCTGAAATCATATTACAAGAGTCTTCCATGACAATGGAAAATACATTGTAATATTTATTACAATTACAGATATGAAGGACAATGCCCCATGTAATTTGACCTTTTAACTAGTTAAAAAGGGAGTTGACAATAGAGAAACATTCTCCCCCATGGAAGGTGAAACAGTTATTTCCTGTAGTGCAAGAGGATGTGGATGTAAATATGAGTCTGTCAGTCTTTAGATTGACTCAATGGCTGCATCAGACAAATTCTGCAAGTTGTTTCACAGTCAATATATGCAACCAATACCAAGGCGCTTTGAAGGGTGGTACAAAACAAACAGAATTAGCTTGAATGAACGAACTGTATGTTTCATAGTTATGTTCGGGCTTGGGTTCATACACTTTGGTTATAATCATACAGTATTGGGTGCGAGAACTTATATGAAAGACATAATACCAACTCCCTTATCTGCCTAAAAATAATACAATCTTTGAACAAATCTCCCACTGAGACAAATGCATCGCTGAAGGGAAACAGAACTTGATATTAATGCTTCAAAAGCAGAGGAAGAGCCGTGGGGAGTTTAAATGTCGGGATTCAGCGGGGGACTTCCCCGGAGACGTCTGTTTTCTTCAAGTCTCTTGCCAGAGGTGAAGTTATCTGCAAACTCCTGCTGAGCGGAGGTGGTAATATCAGAGCGGAGGGTTGTTTTCACACGAATGCAAGTGAGAGGAATCAGATGATACACCGAGTTAACCCCCTGGAGTTATGTCTTAATCTCCTCCCACACTTTTTCAGTGATAAAAACAATCACACTACCACTTTAGCAAGGCAGTAATTATTTTAGTTTTGTGTAATATGACAACTAAAACTGGGAAAAGAGTTGCTCTCTACCAACATACCTGCTGTGAAAAAGGTGCGTGCCACTAGACATGCAGGGATAAAGAAAAGTCGAGAGCAGGTGTCAAAGTAAGTCACCAGAAAGTGAAAGGTGAGCGAGAGACAAATGTGTGTCTGAGTGCCTGAGAGCGAGGCAGTGGGTAGCGAGGGACCAAACAATGACATGGAGGTGAACCAAGACATGTTTGCTCAGGCAGGTGACAGAGTGTGACGCAGAGAAACTGTGAACAAAATACAGAGAGAAGGTGTGTGTCCTGGCTGAAGTGGTTGAGTCAAGTTCAAACAGGTAGAGGGAGTGTGTGTGTGTGTCAGATTGGTGACAGGATTTGCAGGCATTTGCCAGCACATTTCAGGAGCAGAAGATCAAATCTCTGCTGGCAATGCACTTCAATTTCAGGCCCCAATAAATATAATAATACCACTCGGCTACCACAAAGTATGAATAGGTTTAAGGCTAGGGTCAGGAGCAATGAGAGCAGGTGGTGGAGGGCCCTGTGGTCATATGAAAAGAAAGCTATTTTTAGCCAGCAGTTACAGTAAGACATAGTGACAGAACCTACAGACAGAGAATGGAGAGTACATGTCTAGAGTAGTTAAAGGAAAGTCTGGAGATAGCACAAATATATATACAGGAGGTGAGTGAGTGAGCTGTCAATTCAGTCAATCTTCACACACCTGCACAGTCCTGAGAAGAGGTGTAATCAGCTAAAATAATATAAATCATCTGTGCAGGATTTACTTTAGTGTGCAGGGACTTTTTAAAGTTGCTTTAAGAGATTGTTAGAATTTTGGTTTTTTTTAAGCCTTGCTAATATTCATTTAGTTTCCTGCTGTCTCTCTACAGTGTGTCTAGAGCTATCAGGGCCAAAAGTGTTTCGCCAGCCAAGTTCAACCAACATGGGTCATGTGACTTGTTTTGCTGGTGGAGTGAAGATAAATTGGCGAGGAGTGAAAGGTGTGAAATGGACGTGATACAATCTTCAAGCCAGGAAACACAGACTCCTATGATGATGGTAGTCTTGCTAACCACAGGACTGTAGAGTAACGTTAGGCTCTTAGCTGGACAACTTTAGGTGGGGATGATGAGGGAAATTTAAATATCTAAAGTTATTTTTTCACTTTGTGATTTTTATTTATTTATTTTTTACAACAAATACAAGCATGTACCATGCTAGGGGCTGTAATGTGTCTGCATTTGATAACTGGATTTCAGTTATATAACATTTAAGACATCTGTCCTTGTGACAGATGTTATGAGTGTTTGAATCTTTGTTTTTTTTTATTCAGTTCAGGTATTGGGATGAAAGAATGAAGTCAATTCAGGTCAAGCATCAGGGTTAGTTGTGTAAGCTAAAGTAATTATAATGATATTAATGAATGTTTTTTAAATGAATTTAGCATTTTTGTGTTTGTCATGCAAATGTGAGCTGCTTTACGCAAAACAATGTGCTCCTGTTAGATAGAATGGCTCAATAGTTGAAAAGTGGCTGAATATCAGCATAATTAGATCAACAAATTAAGTCTTGAACAGCACATCCATGTCTTTGTATGCAAACTGTGTTTTTAACTCGCATATAGGAATAATAAGTGAAGGAAAACCATGAAACGTATTTTGATTCGGTTTCTCGCATTCCAAGGATTCAAAATGAGCTACAATTAATACATTTATACCTTTTTAATTCAAATCAAAGATTATATAAAACCTGAAACATTTAACCCGTTAAACCCTTGAAAGAGATTAATTGACGACCGTTACATCCTCACAAAAGCTTTCATCTTTCATTATTAGAAATACTCAGGATAAGCGAAGGAAAATTATCGCCATCTGCGGATGAGACGCTGCGTCCTCTGTAGATCACAGATACCAGCCATGCTGTAACGCACATCAGTAGCGCTGACGTGCATATCCACCAGTAGATCAGAACTGCTGCGACAGTGGGAGGAGATGGAGACAGATTGCATCTTTCCCTCTCCCAGCTCCTTATCACAACAGCCACACTTATCTCCTCCCAGTAGAATGATGTTATTAGAAGACAGAGTGAGTGGCAGGAAGAGAGACAAATGACTGAAAAATGCAGAGCAGGAAAACTATGAGAGCTGGATAAAAGTTTAAAGACAAAGTCATGAATCAGAGATTAATAGTGGGAGATTATACAGTAAACCAGTGTTACTATAAATGAAGCAGGTGCTCGGTATTATTCTGTGTATTGATTGTCAAATAAGTCAACCATGGAGACAAAAGTGAGATCCCATCAGCAGTATACTGTCATAGTAAATGACCCTTTGCTAAGCTCCGCCCCCTACTTCTCCTCCGTCAAGCTGTCAGAGCTACAATGGAGCCCACACTGTCACTAACTGCACTCCCTGACTATATGAATACATATAAAAGAAAAAAAGGGATTTTGGATATATCCACGATGTAAAAATGATTCATCACTGAAAACAGGTTAAACAGATTAAGAAGAAGCTAACGCCTACAGTTCACAGTTTTTAGGTGAACCACCACATCACCTGGAGATCGAGACAGAAGACAATGCAATTAAATAACAGCACTGTTCCTGTAAAGCCCGATAGGTATTTATTAACTGTTCATTAAAAAGCAAAAAACGCACTCAGTAGCTAGCGTAGCCTAGAAGAGCTAACGTTAGTTAATGATGTGCTAACGTACTCTGCTAATATTAGCTTCAGAGTTTTTTTTACGTAGAAACATAACGTTATAGAAATGTTTATCTACTCCTAACCTCTCACAGTAACGAGTATCACTATTACACAACGTCATGAGTAGCTCCAAATCCACAAAATCAGTTTGAAGATGAAGAGAATCTGAAATGTCTGCTTTAGTCTGTGTAGCAGAGCTGTGTAGCTGTCGGCCAATGCCACGCTAAGGTTGGCCAGTCTGCGTTTGAGGGGCGGGATTTAGCAAAAGGTCAATTTTGTTTTTTTGTACCTTAGAGATGTGAGGAAAGAGGAGTCGACATGCAGCAAAGGCCTATTGGTCGGACTCGAACCCCGTTCGCTGTGGTAAGGAATCACCCTCGGTGCAATGGTAAATGTTTGATAGCTCGCCTGGTAGAGTGGGAGCCCAATCAACCATTGGCCCAGATGGGGATGGGCAGAAAATGGAGACATTTTGAGAAGCTTTGAGAACGTCTCTTGCATCAATGCCAAAAGTACCAGACATGAGCTGACGTGGAAATGTTTGGATCACACATCACAAACAGATGTTTTTTCTAATAAAGCATTGTGAGTAAAGATTGTTTTTTTCTGATCAAAAATAGCTTACATGTTTCCACTTGGATTTGAAAGTTTAGTTCAGACAAATTGTCTTGGCCCTCCTTGTGACAGTGACATACAGGCAAGACTCCAAGGTTGATCCTAGAATTGTTTCTCCCTCACTCCTCTGCTGCATTATTTAAATATGCCGGAGGGAGAGTTCTCGGAGAATTTCATTTAAACAAATAGAGAACTATCACTTTGAATGGGTTTGAAGCCTGGAGTAAATGTTGCAGCACTATATGGTTATGCAGCTGACTGTTCGTGCTGTTTGTCGTCTTGACAAATCACGAACATTTTGTGATCTCCATATTTAAAATGTATCCGCAGCAGCAATGCACAAGTGACTTCTGTATTTTAAATTATTTTCCTCTGGTACTGACCAAAATTTACAATAAGCAAAGCTAAGTTTGTGCAAGTGTCTGTGTGAGACAGAGGGACACAACATCTCTGCTGTTCATGCAAATCAAATAAATCCTCTGTGTTTTCCGAAGTGAAGGAATAATAAAGTAAAACAACAGTGGAACTGCACAGCAGCTGTGTCTATATGTGTATATTTAATACACACATAGCCATGTGCAGCTGGGGACTGTGTGTGCCTTGAATTGCTTTATTCCTGCTGATGCCGAAGGCCTTTAAGTCATAAATCAAAGGTACACAACGGAGAATTACAATCATGTTTCTCGCTGACAGGCTGTTAACAGAATGGGAGGGTTGTGACAATGGAGGTCTCCTCAATCCAACGAAAACAACACTCCCTTTACAATATCTCATTCATGCACACACACACCACGGCCACGTAAAGGACACCATTCAGTGTCCTGAGGGGGTTGTTTGTGTTTCTATCCCTGTGAAGGTCTGGAAGATGATGCACTCCGAGAGAAGTGAGGACATTTCGCTGCTGTTCACATTACACTCAATTGCTTTTGTAGAGTTCATTTGAGCTTCAGACTAGAATGAGTTGGAGGACCACAGCACAAGAACAGTCAGATAGGAACACTGCACACATTTCTCCTCTGTTAAGCCATTGATGTTGTTGTGAATCACTGATAGAAGGTGTTTCTAACTGATGCATTGATGGAAGCTCAAGACTTTTTTGTCATCACCTGAAATGTTTCAGGAGCACAAAATATCTCAACTACTGAAAGTTGCAATTGAAGGTCCGGTCAGATTACAGTTTTGTACTTAGTACTTAGTTTTGATCAGGTAACGCCGGATTTCAATACATTTTTTGCCAATTTTTAATAAATGTTATGTTGCTAATTGACGGCCCCGCTCCTCCGACATACTTAGCACGCAGGTGTGAGACTGATATCGGTCCTCTCATCTAACTTGTGCCTAAAAATAAAACTATTTCTTCAACTTGTCTATAGTTTGAATGATTTTGTTCAATATTTTTTGGAGGAAAACATCTCAATGCAAGTTATAGAGAGAGTGTCATTTTGGTCTCTGTACTCAAACTCGGGTTTCAGTTGCTTTATTAAACTGATAGTGGTATGAGAAGGTGTGTGTGTGTGTGTGTGTGTGTGTGTGTGTGTGTGTGTGTGTGTGTGTGTGTGTGTGTGTGTGTGTGTGTGTGTGTGTGTGTGTGTGTGTATATTGCTACCTGACGGGGATAATGGTTGTTGTAATTTACCATGAGGTCTTCATAGGATCTGATAGCTGTTTAATCAGCAGTTATTTGCATCCCAAGAGGAGTTTATGAGCACTTGCAAATTATTATTACTGTGTGTTTGTGTGTATAATGTGTGTATACGCACATACTGTGTTTCAATAATACATTTCTAAAGGAAGTGCACACAACCTGTTAACCTTTTATATCCTGCATACTGGGGATTGTCTAATGTCTCAATTATTTAATGCCCTGTTAAATAGTTCCTGGTTATATTTCCTTACATTTGGCTGCTTTCCCTCCATTTTCCTGCAAGTGAATGACGAGGTAATCGACCCAAACATCTGCTCGTAAAAGCCTCCGATTTTACTTTCATCAATTTTGAATGTATACTTACAACCACAAGTAACTAAAAGCAACCAGGGACGCATTTTCCAGTCAACAAAATGAGCAGACACTGAGTCACTACGACTTGCCACCGCAGTGACGGCAGCGCCGCTAAATATCGGAACACACAAAGTGGTCACCACATTTGTCTGTATGAATGCCTTGCCGTTCTTGCACTTTTGAGGACAAAAGCTAAACAAAGAAAGAGGGGGAAGAAGGCAAGTGACAGTGTAAATATAGAATTCACAAATGCAATGAGTCATCATGCCGAGACAGGCCTAATGTGTGGACAGTAAACTGATGAGCAGTCAACCTTGCAGCGATGGCACCCTAACTACAGAGCTGAGCTGGCATTTTGTTGTTTGTGTTGTCTAATCAGTGGATAGCTTACCAATACTTTGTCACGTATATGAGTGAGCACTTGCAAATAGCCAGTCATTAAACCTTATGTTTGCCTGTACACACAGGCTACACATTCTTCTTCATTAGAGCTGTGACTGCAAAGAGCCCTGGGGGTGTTGTTCGTAATCCTTCTCTCTGATGTATTTCACTCTGCCTCTTTCAAATCGAGAGATATATCCCGTTCATTTTCTGCTAATATCCGTTACTTGTGTCTCATATCTTAGTAATAGTTATATCACATTAAACCCAGCTGCTCTTAGACCAGACAGCCCTGAGTTTCACTGTGAGACTTCTGATGTATCTTTGCATTGTGTGTTATGCTGGTTATGATGTATTGCAGACAGTTAGCGCTGAAGTCTGTTACGTTGTGATCCCTAAGGCGGGATGGTAATAAGGTGGATTATGAGAAGTCTATAAAGCATCTGTACCATTTTGGCCTGATGGCCTTACTAACATAAGCAGTCTGAGCTGACAGAGCACAGAATAAAATATCTGAGAGTGTAGTTGTAACCATGGTTCGGTTTTTCTCGTCTCTCCCAATGAAGGCAGGGCGTCTCAGAGGAAATACGTGTTTGGCTCACAGGGTACTGAGATTTAGGCAGCAGATTTAATTTCATGCAGACGTGTTTTAATGGTCTGGCAAGCATGTTTATCTATTATGAAATCAAGGAGACCCCCCCCCCCCCCACACACACACACACAAACACATAGAAACACATGCATGCATAAACACATAGAGACACAAAGTAACTATGGCCACCAGCTTTATTGCACATGGTGATTTCTCCCCTAATTATTCTCTCCCTCTTTCTCTCGGGCTGCTTTGCCATCTATAAACATGGTTTCAATATAAGCAAACTGATGCTTTGTTTGGACAAGCCTTCCCAATTTCCCATTTGTATTTGATCACTCTTCATGCTTACGTGGTAAAAGGTAATTGGGGCTGCCAGCTATCTTTGGCTGAGGCTCAGCAGCACAACTGGAGCTGCCTTCAGTAAACACTCCTCTACCAATCAAGAAATGTTGGCGCTGTAGCAGCTTTGCTCTTAGGGTCTAGTGCAGGGCCAGCTGTGCTGTATGTCCCTGTATGATGCTCACTGTTTTTTTTAAAAGAGCAGCATGCCATGTTTCCATAGCCATATATTTATCAGCATCCATTTACCCATATGCTAAATGTGTATGTGGTTGGACAGAGCAGAGCATTAATTGATGCACTGATACATCCTACTGTACATAGACATTAGACATTAGTCTATTCATGCATTTTCTTTAATGGTATATTGTATCTCTATGTATATATAGTATGATTGATTAACTTTATGTTTGCTTTGAAAATGTAATATTTTTGAATGAAATAAAGCTAATTGAATAGAATTATACAACGTCAAGCAGTTGCAAGTATGATTAAGCTCAGTCAGCTTAGGAAAGAGGTTCTTATATATGTTCAAATAATGATTCATGCTTTCCTAACACTGCTTCACTTTGTTTGACTAAATTGAAAAAAATAAATGTTGGAGAAATCGAGTGTAATCCCCATACGATTTGATTTTGTCATCACAAGCTTAGAAACTTTAGGAAACTCAAGCAAATAATCAGTCAGTCCTGCACATATACGCATCTATGTTTCAAATCTTACTCTGAGCCTCAGTGCTTTTTAAAATCAATATTTCCTGGAACTCCGTAGTTTCGATCAATTACTGGCTGATAGATGCTTTACTCCGTGCTTGTCCTCTAACATTGAGATGATTTGTTGTTGCTTTTTCCTTCCGAACCTCTTCCCTGAATTTAGATCATAGATTTAAAGGGCCAGTATGTAGCATTACAGGGATCTAGCAGAAGTGGAATACATATTCCTAAGTATGTGTTTAATCACCTGAAATTAAGAATCATTGTGTTTTCGCTGCTTTAGAATGATCCCTTTACATCTACACGAGTGTTTTCAATGAGAAGCTGCAAGGGCTGTCTAACTCTTGGACTGGTATAGAGTTTCCATTCATCTCGGTGGAAGGCTGTGATTGGGTTCTTTGATTCTTATCGGTTTCCTGTCTCACTTCTTTAAATGGTTTCCCAACTATAACCACTTACAGCGATGATGCTATACAGTATACACTTGTCTCTTGTCCAGTCTCATCTATCATGTTCTTCAATCTGAGCACAAACTATAAACTGACACGTCTCTTTCTCAAGGGGCTATTTGTGTTTACTTACCAACGGGAGCGTTGCACTTTTTTACTTGTTCATTCAATTCTGCTGACAGTTTGTAAGAGGAGAGATGGAAGAAAAGTGCCATCTATGTGTGATTGGGGATGTTGAGACAGAGGAGGGAATTTGAGTTGAAAGAGAAAAGGACACCTGTGCGAGCTGCTGTGAATCACAAGTCTGTGATGAGTGCTTTTACGAAATAATTCCAGACCAGACACTGCAAGCGCCGCCTTATCCTCTGCCTCTTTTGTCATTCCTCCCTCGTTCTCCTCTCCTCTTGTATCACTTCCTCCCAATATTATGAAGTCCCTCCATGTGTCTCTCTCTCTCGCTCTCTCTTTATCTTTGAAGGCCAGAACCAGATAACGGGGAAAGTAGCGACAGGCAAGAAATGAGGGTTTCCTAATACCCCTGAATGTGCTATTATATTTATTAGGCCTGGAGACCAAGCTTGACAAATTGAATTAGCTGTGAGGAAAGACGCTTTTCATTACTCAGTATAACTACCGTAAACTTTTTTTTTCTCGGTTTGCAAAGAGAAGCAGCACTCCACATTCTCCTTTGAAGTAGTTTAAAATCATCTCTGTGCCTCTCAGTGGAATATCCACATTGTTGCATAAGGGAATAAGTATTAATGCAGAAAGAGAAAGTACTGCACGCTATTGACTCTACTGCAAGAATGGAGGGGTGGGGTGGTGAGTCGTGGTAAGTGACTTTGTTATCTCCACATATTAACATTAAAATGATGAATTAATATATATATATATATTAAGCAGACGCTTGTATGTTTTTGGGCAGGGTTGGGTATGATTCCCGAAGCAGTCTTACATAAGATTTGCCTCATAAATCTTTAAAAGTGTATGTGTAGACTCCTATTTAATAACAATCTGACACGAATATACTGCTGTACCTTTTTATGTTTGTGTTTGCTTTATTACACTCATATTGGCATGAGCAAGTGAGCGAGAAGGTGTGTGAGTGTTTGGCGGTGATAATGGCTGTCATCATTTTTACTTGATAGGATGCGATAACTGTTTAATCACCTGTTATATTCCTCCCCTAGGGTTTAAACGCAAACCATTATTATCGTGTGCATGTGTGTGTATGTGTGTGTGTGTGTGTGTGTGTGGTCTGTAATCTTCCAGGTCTCTGAAGAAATTAACTTTTTTCAGAAAATGGGCAAATTAGCTGAATATCGCAATTGGTGTACATGTGCTTTGCTTCGTGCTTCTATTGGATGTAAAAACGTTTCATGATTCTGTATGTCCCAACAGACTGGATCTTCTTGAAAAGACTTCTGAATTGTAATCCAGTAACACACAATACTTTGAACAATATTAGTGAAGTAAATCAGCTACTGAGCAAACACTCCTAAAACATACAATCCCTGCACAAAATGACACAAGATGACGCACGTCGCTGTCCTGCCATATTGCAGGAGAGGTCGGGTCGGGTAGTTCCAAGTGTTCAAGTAAATAGACATAACAGACAATTCATTATTCTTTATGTACACTGTGATTCTGGTCCAATAAATGAAGTGTACTTTTCACACATGCTTCCTTCTAACCCTGAGATCATAAAGATAATGGACATCTGTTGGTCCTTCTGCCAGACTCGATGCTTTTTATATGTCTCTAGGCTTTTCATTTAACATTAAAATAGAGTCGATACATTTTTCTGTCTTGCAGCGTGAGATAAAATATGCAGAGGATTACCTATTGTATTCACTCTTTGTCTCGTCCCTTTGTTGGGCAAGGCTGAAACACTGAGCAATATAATGTGTGAACTTGACTAAGAAGATAAAGGAGGAAGTGGTAAGAGTTTAATTTCCAGCTCGCAGGAGGAGCCCAAGTTAATTAAACTTTGCGTCTTGTTTAACACAGTTTAAATAACTTATTAAGCCTATTAGTGAAAGAGGGGGAGGAGGGGTGGCAGAAATAATACCTCCTGTCATTTAATCGCCCTGGGAGTCATTCGTTTTATTTTATATGCCTATAATCAAGAGCAAAGCCTGAAATAAGGAACAAATGAGTCACAACCAATTCAATATCTTGCTTTAGGGTGTATGATCAACTTGTCTGGCTCTTTGGAGGTTAACAGATATTCGGGAACCTACTCGTATAGCTTGAGGCTTTGTACAGTATTTCATATGCAAACATACGTTGACTGGCACACAATGAGCTGTTGCTGTTGTTCAAGATGTGCTTTTATTAACCTGGGTGGATCTTTTACAAAGAACAACTTCTTTGACAAACTATAAATGCTTGCTTTTGTATGTAATGTTTGATTTGTTCATGGAAGCAGGAACAATGTGTTCCTGATAAACAGCGTATAGTTCAGAGTATTAAATGATCTCTCAGAGTGAAGACAGCCTGCATGTTTTTGTTCACACTTACACTTCACAATGTCAGAAGTTTGACGCCCTACAGCTCCAACCTGGAGTCATTATTACTTGGCTCCTGTCTTCTCTGTCAAACAATACAACCTTTGAAAATATCACATTTTGTGTTAGTGTGTGTGGTTGAAATTGATGTATATTTTAGAAGCCACATTCATGTCGCTCTCCTTCGTGAGTCCTCTCACCTCTTGTCTCCCTCTGACAGGGTGTTGCTTGTGCTGACTAATGAGAGGTCAGAAATGCAATTTGAATGTCCAAATGTGTGATTTGTCACCACTCAAGCGGAATTATGTA
Source organism: Lycodopsis pacificus (assembly GCA_028022725.1). Lineage (NCBI taxonomy): Eukaryota > Metazoa > Chordata > Actinopteri > Perciformes > Zoarcidae > Lycodopsis > Lycodopsis pacificus. The sequence continues at coordinate 14,607,104 of CM051689.1, forward strand.
ACATATTCATGTCAGTTTAGATAATGGGGATTTATTTGTTTTTTTGCAATTAATTTGCCTGGTTTAAAATAATTGCAAGCTTCATATTGATGTAAGCAATTTAGTGGTGTTGATTATATTTCAGATGCTGTGTGGTTCACTCTGCGTGATAACTCCAGGTTGAATAGCAGCCTCGTCTCCTGAAAATGCGCTGACTCCCTGATGTTGAGTAACACTGTGACAATAATTAGTTTAAGTAATAACTGTTTTACAGCAATGCAACGTCACAGACAAATATTCAGTTACACACAACAAATAGTCTACAGCCGCCTTTCTTCCTTCCTCAGTTCAATTTGCAAATGAGGTGAAGTGTCAATGAAAGAGACAGTATGAAGTAGAAGACACTGTGAGACACACAAGTGACAAGCCAGGCAATTCTCTCCTCATATCTCCTCTTGTGCATGATTGTGGGGACAGAATAACCTTTCAGGAACACCCCTCCTGTCCACTTGCCTTCTCAATTTTTTATTTTCAGCCTGCAATTTAAACTTCAATCTTTAAATACACTCCAGCGGCGTCTGGATTTTAATCTTAGACCTTGATCCTGCTCTTCAATGCAATTCCAAATCCAGCCTTTCTTCTTGTATTGGATTCTCTCTACATGTCTTAAACCAAACAGCTAACAACGTGTGAGGCGATGTCACTGTCGGGATCTTTGGGGAGATGTGATTGTGGGAGCGGGGGGGGGGGGGGGTGGAGGTGGTGGCAGGGTAACAGAGAGACACAACTGAAATGAGAAGATGAGTTTTTGTGACGCATAGCTTTTCTTCCATGACTGAGTTTGTGCAGTTTTGCTCCTCCCCTGTTGTTGCCGCAGAGGAAAATAAGATTGAGTGGAGGCAGCAGATAGACTGAGAGAAGTAAATTGGATGTGATTTCGTTTGGGAAAACACCTCCCTGCTTCCATTACCTTTGAATAAAATGTTTAGTTGCCATGTTTCAGAAGATTAATGGTTACCAATGGGATCAATAATGTTGTCCTTCTCTTGTATTTCTTTACAACAGGGGAGTTGTGCTTCTGTTTGTTGACCTTTACCCTATCTCTCTGTTTTGTATGCCTCTGTGCTGGCGGCGAGCTGTGGCCGGAGGCTTTATGTTTTTGGCTTGTCCTTCCATACATTCACAAGAAACGCGTACGTTTCTCTTGAATGCAATATCTCAGGAACGCTTTGAGGGAACTTCTACAAATTCAGCACAAATGTCCACTTGGACTCGAGACTGTACTGATAAGATTTTGGTGGTCAAAGGTCACTGTGACCTCACAAAACATGTTCACACAAATGTCAAAAGGGACAAAAGTCAAAAAGGACAAAAGGGACAAAACCGCGAGGTGATGATTCTAGTTTTTTCCTGTCCTCCCTTTCTCTCCGTACTACTGCTTTCACCGGCCGACTCTGACTCGGCGGGACTCCTGTAGATCACAGTATGTGTTGTCTGCTCCAAGTAACACATCGTCACATTTTAAGGTTATTATTTTCTCCCTTCTCCCTCCCAGCCTGCCCCCCTCTCTTGTGTCAGCGCACATCTAAACCTTCACATCTCATCCATATTTTACACAGCACCCTGCCTTTGTCCACCGCTGTCTTTTTCACTCTCCAAACTCTCTCCTTTCTGTCTGGGGGCACATTGAGAAAGGCGTGGAGAGAGGACAGCCTTGTGAATGTGATGGACAGAGAAGGCTTAAGGGGATAGCACAATGGAAGCCGGAGAAAAAGGGAGCACGTTTGAGAAAAGGGGCAGAGCCAAAAGAGTTGAAAGGCATGGAAGCAAAATGCAAAGCCTGTGTGTTTGTGTGCATTTGTCTTCACTTTGTGTGTACATGTCAGTAGAACGAAAAGCCCTGCCCCATGCTGTGGATGAACACCTGAGCCCAATTATGTGCACACGCCGCCATTTCCTGTTTGCCTCTGAGGGGAAACACACGCACACACACACACACACACACACACACACACACACACACACGCGCGCCTCTCTTTCTTTCTAAGAAAAAATAACCATAAAAAAAGTCAGTATTTTCTCATTATTAAAAAATGTTCTGAACTGAGCCAAACATTTTCTCTAAAAATACCTCAAGTGGTGAATACAATGAATAGAAAATCACGAGAATATATTTTGTGTCCGATAACATGAGGCTAGGAAATGCTGTGGCACTAAAAACTAAGACGGCCCTGTGACTGAATGAAAGAAACTTTATTATGCGGATCAGACCTGATGCACTCGATAAGGTCTGTATCTGTAAGCTACATGCTCCTTCAATGGTAAACGCTTGTATTCTCAAAACATTCATGCTGCAAGGCTGTTTTTTTTTTAAGTTCCAGGGTTTTCATCTGACTGCTACAATTTGTTAGTTGACATCAGCGCCTATGTCTTTTGCTTTAGTGGCATTCACTTCTTCAGGTATAGAGACTGAAAGTCCCCTGTCTCTCCTTGTCTTCTGTCACTCACATCGTAGATGCCTTTCACATAAATTGCAGACGTACATCCCAGCCACCTTTTTAGCCCTACAAACTAAACTGAATATACGGTCAGAGGAATACAGGAATACTCCCCTTTATCATCTGGCTGCCATACATTCTTCCTTAATCCTTCTATCCAGATATGTTTCAACAGCAGGCTCTGTATCATACATCTAACTCTAACTGTGCACAGTATCTCTATTTTCACATTAGCTACTTGGTATGCATGATGAGAATACTAAAACTACTCAAAGTTGTTCAAATGATCCCTTTGGATCATCTTGAATCTCCATGATGTCACCACTTGTGACATGTGACTGTAAGAAATACATTTGGCCTCCAGAAATTGAAAGGGTTGATAAAGTTAATAAAAGGAAAATGTAGTTCTTTAATATAGGTTTAGAACATATAAAAACACCAACAGTTGCAGTACTGTACTGTCCTGTATGGAGCATTGTGTTGAGGCGGAGCAATGAAGTCCTGCTTGCATCGGCTGATTTTCATCAGCTGCCTCATTCATGCTTCCCCATCAGTGACTCTTGCATACATCAGCATTTATTCATCAGATTTGTTTGAGAGCACAATCAAAGAGCAGCAGCCTTTTCTGACAAATCTAACTTCATAAAAAAAAATACTTCATTTGTGTCTTTGCACTGTTCAGTTTGGTTTTGTTTGTGTGCTGCTGCTGCTGCTGCTGCTGTGACATCACAATTTCCCCCAGAGATAAATAATGTATCCATCCATCCTACAAATAGTTGCTTCTAAAATCATGAATGTTTGTGACTGAGCTACAATATACTATACAATTAGCTAATATATAAATGAAATCATAAATTCTAGCATCAAACAAACATTGAACATGGACATACAGTTTCATTTGTACGGATGAGTAGTTATATTAGGCAGAAAAGTCTGTGATCTTTAGCGAAGCTCCCTCAAGAATCTCAGAAGTCTACCGAAGGGGAGCTCGCAATCCCCCATCGTATTTGCCTGGTAAACATACAAATCTATGAAATGCAGAATTCAGAGAGCTTCATGACATCACAGCATAAGCCAGACAAGTGCAGAAGAGTTTGAACAAAATACCAGGAGAAGGGTTGGGTGATGGAGAGAGCTGCAGCTATCGCACAGCTGTTTGCAGAAAGATTAGAGGATTTCGGCGACAGCCACACCAGAGTAGCTAAAGTGAACCTTTAAGACCAGCTTCTGTACATCCTGTAGATTTCAAAGCCTTTGGATTTTCATGGTCAGCTAATGGCAGATGCTGATGTGGCACATTATCCAGTGATAACGGTAAGCCGAAGAACTACCAGCCGATGAGCTGATGCCAGAACGTCAGAGTTGTGTTGGTTATGTTGTAAGAGGTGTCAGGGCTGATAAGTGCTCAAGTGGCAGTTGTGATGGAAATGGAGGGTTTGTGGCTCCCTTCTTCTCCAGATGCCCGTGGTGGTGAGGGGATTCAACATGGCTCCCTGTTGTCCGTGGGATGTCTTGTTTATTCTCAGTCATGTTAGCGAGGCATGGAGAGTTAAAGCTAAACCTGTAGCACACAGAAACGTGTTTGTAAAATGATATGCTCGGTCTCAGTGATTGCATGTTCCATTTCATTATCAAGTATAGCCCTTCACTCTCTTTCCTTTAAATGCCTCAGGCTACATGGCGTGAGCATTAACGGACACTGACAGACATTATTTCACCTCCTGGGAGAAAATAGACAACTCATTTGAATGTCAGCAGTCACGGAAAGTTAGTTTCTCACTCTGTCAGGTAGCCAGTGGAGAGTCGGCTGATGCAGCCTCTAGTATGTGTATGTGAAAGCGCTGTTGAAGCTTTCCATTACTAACGGGGTCTTCTCCTGGGAATATTGGCCGATCACTCGACTCTTGTCACAGTCTTGTCTTGGCTGTGTGCAGTAATGCATCAAATGTGTAATCTGGTTGAATTTGCATCTATACGCATTTAGGATTTAAGCCTCTTATAAGAACGAAAGGATTTACCGTAGGATGATTTGATTGTGTTTCCGTGGATGACTTTTCAGTGGATGCCTTGAGCGACTGAGAATTATGGTGATGAAATGGATCTGCTTTATTTGTTTGAACAAATTAGGATTCCAAGTCAGCACAGATGAAGCATGCTAAGATACATGCTTATTCCACTTTCACATACAACATACAGTGAACCATACAGCATGAGAGTTGTGGGAGGTAAAAAAAAAGCTTTTAGTTAACAGAAATATTTCTACTGATGAAATCAAGAGACGGTTATAAGATCGAACTTTTTCATTTTAAAAGGAACTTATCCAATTTTGTTGACAGATAGCTTTTCATAAGATTCAATTTTGCTGAAGATATTATTCCACTCAACTAGCGAGCGAGCTAGAAATTATATTATAAGTGATGCTCGGTGCAGTGCAGTCTGTGACCAGAATAAGTAATTAAATATCAGCGAGCAGAGGGCATTGTTTGCTCTTGGTTTCATGTTTCATGTATTTTATTTATTTTTTCTTGAGGGCAAGTTGAGTATGAGCTTTCATGTTTGTAGGAAAAATAAAAACATTTCAGCTGAATCTAGTCCGATGTGTTACATATGCTTTCTGTGTGGTTTTCACCACTCGGTCTGTGAAAACAGGAGCTTGTGTTCCCTGTTTTCACAGGCTGAGTGGTACTAAGCATGATTAGTAAACTGGTAGTTATGTGTAGAATCAATAAGTCTCCCTTATTAAAAAGATAATGCTGGCATCATTTTATTGTTTCATTATCTATAAACTAACATTTTTTCTTTGGCAACACCGTTATCTGTCAGGGAAACACCAGCCTTCTGTCACTTTCACTTTTGTCTTCAGTGTGAAAAGGGAAATCCATGTCAGCCACTTCATTCTCTCAGGAACGTTTTCAATTGACAGCATGGATTTCCCGTGCCTGTCAAGGCTGGGTGAGACTTTGATGAAGGGTTTTGGCAAAATAACTAGAAGTGTAACAAGACAGTTGTACGGCTTGTGTGGGTTCACCACAAGAGGCGGATGTATCGTGGAGTCATTTCATATTGTGGGGAGACCCAGAACCTGAGTGTGGTCTGTTACAGATCACCTCAAATATATCCGGTTAGGATCAACTACGTCTGTTACTACTGTGCTTGGAAGTTGGCTGAGAAAAGTGTTGAATGCTTTGTACTCCCATCTATCTCTACCCTATACACTCCGTTACATTTACCTGCATTATGAGACGGTAACGCTGCACTATTGGAATTAAATCTTGCCACTGAACGTACAGAACAGCTGCAAATTAATGATAATAATTTGGAGAAAGTGTTGCTATACACATATTATTAATATACCATGCCATCACTAAAACAATTACAGATTTAAGTGTCGGAATAGAAATAAAAAAGAGCGTCTCATCTGATTCATTAAATCAAATCAACACACCATTACAAGCTCATGATTCAGCATAAAAGTCATGCTAGTTACAGTGTTTGCTTTAATAGCAGACCACACTCAGTGTTCTGCGTACTGACATTTTTGAGTGGCACTTAATGGAGATTGTGCTGATTGACATACCGGTGTGGAAAGAAGGAGCTTGTGTTGTTGACAGAGGATTCCTTTAACAAATAAACCAATGAAAGTCCTTGAATGATTTTCCCTTTTTGAATTTGAGCTAATACTTGATGGATATTTACTTTCTCAAAATGAAGATTTTGACTTTTTATGTCTTCTATTCAAGTGTTGCACACAGACCTTTAGTCTGTGCAATCATTAATAGTTTGTAAATTAGATTTTCATTCAAGTAGTGCCCATTCATTTAACTTCAACCCAATGCATTTTGTTTACCTAGAAGGGGGCCTCTGTGATTTGAATGTGTTTTTTGGCCACATATATCCAGAGCTCCAGCTGTTTTTGCTGTGAGAGCAGCAGTGCCCATGCTGATCCACTCAGCATAAGCCACTGGTGAGAATAATTGATGGGTTTTACTCCAATGAACTGCTCTGCATGGAGTGAAACTGCATTCCGTCCTTCACACGGACGACTACTCTCACCCCCAGAGCACACAAGTCAGCCGCACTCTCTAATTGTCAGCAAGCGATACACCAATGTGCATTTACTTAAGAAGAACTGATTGTTTTAGACTCACTTCTTTCTCAACTGAAAGTCAACATCGTGAACGTCTTACGGAGCACATCGGAGCACATTTATATTTATTTACTTTAATCAGGGAAATTAGTCTTTTGACCCTCTGGTTGTATTCACGGGGAAATTTAAATTTACAACAACAGTCACTTTGAGAATGAGAAAGCTTAGTTTCCTTTTGTTCTTAAACTTGTAAATTCAAGTCATTATTTTTCCTCTTGTATTCTTCCATCTGCTGAATTTGCCTCTACCAAGGCCTATAACACACACATACACACACACACACACACACATGCAATGTAATGCTCATTTTAGCTGAACCAGAAAATCTTGCCATCACTTTTGATCATGACTTGGAGTCACATGTCAAGGTGGGAATGTATTGAATGCACCGGAGCAAGGAGAGAGAAGTATGGCTTAGTATAATATTAGTAATGCTCATTAGGTTGTAAATAAATGTATATGTCAGCTAGACGCATTTGGTATTCAGTGTGTGTCTGCTGCATACTCTCGAGGGCACCCGGGAATCTGAGTGTGTGTTTATATGTAAATAATAAATGGCGAGGACTGTATAGGGGATTTGAACAATTTGTGCCATTTACAATTCGCTGCATTAGAAGTGAATATATTACGAAAAGAGAATTTTCCCCAAAGCATTTATTTGCATGAATTTGCATGGTTTTGTGTGTGCGTGTGTGTGCTGTACATAATAGCGTTGGTGTGGGTCTGTGGTTCAGAAGCCTGCACACACACACACACACACACACACACACACACACACACACACACACACACACACACACACACAATACACACAGACAAAGTGTCTGATATCTTTAATAAAGGCTAGTTGGCAGAATACCTCATTAAATGCTCTGTCACAAGTCATTCATCAAACCCTGGCAGGAGTTTTAAACACTGCAGTGCCTCTCCTGTCGCTCAGTATAAAATATGCATAGAGTATGTATCGACTCCAATATCTGCCCGCTAGTTCAGTCTGAGCTGCTCGGGATCTCATTGGTTGGAGTAGGAGAGAGGGAGAGAATGAGGTGAACATATACAGAGTAAACTAAAGAACAAATCTGTAGGGAAACATGCCGGTCATCTGCTGTCCTCAGGGGACAGCTGCCCCCGTTGATGGCATGATGTGTCATTGATCAAGTTACCAATAAAATGATCACGAGGTCGATTGAGGGATTGGGTTTCACGCCCTTCCTCCTCGTACACACAGATTACCACTGTCCAAGCCAATAGGACAGGAAGCCAGGTTGCTCTGTGACCACGTTTACCCGTGACAGATGGGACCACTGGACCACTTCTTTGGCACATTCAGTCACTCAAACACCACACTAAGGTCTGATAAGAGTCCACAAATCCCGTTTGTTCTCCTCAAGAAGCCATTTTACTGATAAATATTTGTCAAACTCCCTAATATTTGGATTAAGGGTTAAAGCCAACAATGATGGACCAGGTGACTGAATGGTATGTGTCTTGTGTCTGTTACAGGATTTGAAAATGTTTTGTATAATCCAGAATTAGTGATGTCAAAACCACTGGATTGGCATTTTCTGGCTTTAGAAAGTCTAAAAGCTCCTCAACAACAATATAACCAGTTTCAGCTAAATATACTGTGTTTCTAGTCCATACAGATTATGAAAACAGTCAATGTAAATCTGAAATGAAACCCTCTGTTCTGAAGTATTTCATGTTTTGTGCAGGTTGTGACCAACTCCCAGAAGACTTGTCTCCAGACCTTATGGAATAGTGATAGGAGCTGGGACTAGATAAAATGAGCTGAGAGTGGCACGTTTGACAGCAAATAAATTAAAAGGACGGGTTGTAAAAAAGAGGGGGCTAGATGCAGCAATGAAAAAAGTGATAAAAGGGACTGTAGCCCATCGAATGATTGATTTTTGTCACCGTATTTCTACCATCTGTCATTTGAACTCTGTGTGCGGTCCCTGTCTTCTAAAAATTGTGTTCACATACATTTGCATAAGACAATATGTTAAGCAGGAAATATAAAGCCACCTGGATTCAGGGAGAGAGAGGGTCTTTATTTTATATTGAGGAAGTTAGTTCTGACCCAAAAAACAAGACGGGTTGCCTTGAGCCTGTCACGATCAGGCTTTGCCTTCTGTGTTCTGTGTCTTTGTGTCTGTGTGTAGCTCCACTCCCTCATCATCAGCCTAACTCCCTTCAACTGCCTCTGATCACTAATCAAGCACTCCCTCCTCATCAGCACAACTCCCCTCACCTGTTCAAGCCGCTATATATATACTCCCCTGCTTTCCCTGTTCCGGTGCCAGATCATTGTCATGTCAACCGGCCCGTTTGGCTCATCCTGCTCCCGGTTTCCCAGTCTGCCTCCCTGCCCTGCCTGATTTCCCTCGTCTCTCGTCCTGTCGTCGGGTTCCCTGCTGCGTCCCTGTGAGTGTCCTGTTGTGTTCTTGGTTCATTAAAACCCGTTCCACTCTGCTTCTGGTCATGTCTGCTTTTGAGTCCTCCACCACACCCCGTGACAGAGCCGTTCAATATTTTAACATCATGTTAGGTGGACTTTCAGCTCTCTCGGATGGACTTGCATTCCGGATGCCATATAGGGTTGCTGAGGCAAACACCTGTGAAATGTGGAGACAGGACTTTGAACCTCTGTTCTATAACTCATGGTTTCCTCCACTGTAAGTGATAGCTGGCATCACCACACTGGCACATCTGCTGTCACAAGAGGATGGAAATCTTCCAATAGCTTGTCCAACAGACAAGACTGACTGAGCTGCCGGAGGGATTTATCAGAGAGGTGCTGAGGTTTCTTCCAGATGCTACAAGCAGCTAACTGGTGATGCCACAGATGGGGGAGGACACCGAGTCCCCTCTGGAAGCAGCAGGGCTTGTAAAGAGGAAGACGGTCTGCTGTCACACCATACCTAACCCACGGCCTATTTGAATGGGCAGGAGATGTGTGCAATGTATAATCAGGTGTTAAGATCTGGTGAATTTTCAGTTTGTGCTCATCTGGTTCGTAGGTAGAAGGTAAAGGGAGATTTCGGCAGATCTCGGTGTGCTTAATATGTACAGTGAGAAAAGAATACTTTAACGTTTGGGCTGCCTGAGAGGGTTGAAGTGGTGTTTTACTGTCATCCCGACGTTTGTTCTAGTGAACTGTATTATCAAGAGGTTGCTGTGTGTGTGCCGTGAAACTGTAATTTAAAATTGTATCAAACAGGTCAGGGACGTGCTGCTGTTTGATTGAAACTTTCAAGTATCTAGTTTTTATAAACGCCCTCAATCAGTGATTTCCCAGCAAGGGTTCGGCCTGTGACAGATTTGAGAAAACTCCTGCTGTGATTGAGGTGAGGCCATGAACTTCAACCCACAGAGACCCTACATTATCCAATACTGATTTTCCCTTTTGAATGGCCAAATGAGTCATTTCAATATATTAATATTCCTAAAAGAGTAAGACTGGTTCTGCACAAATAGCGATATGTGGCACTGAATTTGATGGATGTGATGTTCATCAGACCACAAATGAGATGAGAATTAAACCCCTGGTCCCTTTAATTATTCCTGCAGCTGCTTTGCTGGTTTTTCCATTTGTAAAGCTATCACTCAAATGGCGGGAAGATGTAAAAATCAGACATTCAAATATTGTTATAGTTCCCTTGGTTTCCTAATTCCCTTGGAAATATAAATCTTAAAACATTTCTTAGATATGACTTTATCACTTTGCTGAAGTGAGCTAAAAGTGAGTCGAGAACCCCTGAAGCGTATAAAGCAGGGGTGTCAAACTCATTTTCACTCTGGGGCCACATCAGCATCACGGTCGCCCTCAAAGGGCCGGTTGTAAATGTAAGACGGTGTAAATGTAACTACTCCTAACATATTTAGTTTAGTTTCCCGGGATATCTGTGAGTTCCTCAACACCTACTTAGCAGAAACAGAGGTTATTTTTTCCATGGTTAATGGCTAACCCGGCGTGTCCAGTGCGAATGAACAAAAGATAGCCCCCAGCGAGACCGGCGGCGCAAATGGCTCATCTCATAATTTCAACCATGGGGATATTTTTATTTTCACATCTAACTTTTAATTTTTGTAAAAAAAAAAAAAAAAATCTTTTTTTTTTTAGCTGGGGGATTCGCGGGCCACATAAAATGACGTGGCGGGCCGGATCCGGCCCGCGGGCCGTATGTTTGACACCCCTGGTATAAAGACATTAGGCCTATATGCTGCTGTACCAAATGTAGTAATTCAGAGTAATTTACAGTGCAGACCTCACTCTAGACAGATTTGGGAACTATTTTCTACACAAATGCAAACACCAGTAAAAACAGTTTGGCATGTGTGACGTGTGTTGATTCGATTTTTGTGATCTGTCTTTATGTGTGTGCATGAAAACAAGGATAGATCAAAGCACTATAGGACTGGTTATTGTCCGTGTGGGCTTGCAGGAAGTCTCTGCCTCTAATTACAGGACTACACACACACACACAGACACACACACACACACACACACACTATTATTTTCTGTCTCTGTCTCACCGCTTTACTCGTTTGAAACATGAGTTCAAAACAAATGGGTCCGGTCACACTGCAAGCTCTCCAGCCAAGTACATTCTGTTGAATCAGAATAAGGTTTGTTTGGTACACACAAGTAAGATATTAAGATGAAAAATACAGGCACAGTACTGCAAAAGTCCAGAACAACACATTTATAAAATATAAATGTTTTAAATGAGAGAACTGTACAGTTTTGTGCAAAAACTTGTATTGTAATGTAGCTTACACAATTACTGCAGTTTGCTTGTCAGTACTCCCGGGTCACTTGGCGTAAAACGTTGGTAATGTGCTTGGTCTTTAGCAGTGGTGGAAGAAGTATTCTAAACCTTCAAGTAAAAGTATGCCAATATATTATCAGCTACATTTACTAAAAGTAAGAAAAGTAAAAGTAGTCATTGTTCAGTAAAATGCTGCCTGTCAGTGTTTTACCAAATGATGCATTTTACTGCATGCTGTAGATGTTTCAAGTTGATCTTATTCTAACTCTTATACGTCGAGTAGTTTCATCTACAGCAATGCGTCATAATCTATACGGGGCTTTAGTTAACTTAGCTTCAGAAGTACATAAAGGAAGACTTCATCCTTCAGTTCATGACAAGCCTTCAAATCAAATCATTTGGACAATATATAATTTTTAGTGGACAAGAAGAGAGTAAAAAGTAGCCTACATTTCCCTGATGTAGTAGAGTAAGTTAGTTAGGTCTAAATAAAATGGAAATACTTGTAAAGTAAAGGTGGTTACCTCGAATTTGCACAGAGGCTACACCACTTAAATAAATATGTGTAGTTTTAACCAACCACTGGTTGTCAATAAGAAGACAATTGAGTTACATGACCTCATATGTGTAGCCTATAAGCTCGCGAGAACAGCGCAGTGTAATCTGTGTTTTAAAGATACAAAGTCATTCAAGTATTTCAGAATGAAAAAGTGTTTTTCTCGATCGTAAATGTGAGGACTATAGTATTTTTTGTATTTTGTATTGCCAATGCAATGTGTAATAGGCTGGCTCCCTGCGCGCGCACTCTCGGTGCGCTCTAATTAGTGCGCGCGCTCTGTGTAAAGGTGGAGGCTCTGCTCGTCGCTGCTGCGCCGCTCAGAAGAAACTTGAGCTGTTGAAACTTTGACGAACATCGTTAGATGTCTGCCACATAACCAGACCTATTTCGAGTATATGCTGCTCAAGAACTCTCCCAATGTTTGACGAAGGAGACGAACCCGACAGCGGCGAGAGAGCCCATCTGTCTGAGTCTCCCTCACCGCCTCTGCCTGTCTGTCTTCCCCGAGGATCACCTTCCTCACCGCGGCCCCTGGACCTCTTTTCCTCCGCCTCTCCGCTGCTCTCTGAGGACGCAGACCCGCCTTACCTCGCCACTCCGGAGTGTCTTTACCCGTCTCCAGAGAACCGGGACACCGGGGACTCCCCACATTCCACACCGCCAAAGTTATACCAGAGCATCGGGGACACCGGCTCTCCGTTTCGTTCGTGGCAGGATGTGCGGACAGATGCGCTGTTCGACCGCTGCGATGACCCGTTCCCCAAGTGGAGAGGACGAGGCGCGGCGAACGCTGACAGCTTTCAGCACCGCGGACCGAGACTCCACCGGGCACCGGAGGGCTCCGACCACGGGGACCACGGGAACCACTCCGTTGAGCACATCGACACCGGGTTCAACTCCGAAAGCAGGCAAACGTGAGTCATCCTCTTACATTCACCCACAACTTTTGTCCATCCACCCAGAGACATGAGACATAAGTAGAAGTCACCAGTGTCGAGGCCTTGTGTAGAGTCCATGTGCTTATATATAAACTCTGCAATTTGCAGTCGTGCAATTTGCATTCATACAAAGAGGCTGCTGAGCAGTAGTTTAGAAATGGCAAAGCTATTCTGGGTTGAGAGAATTTAATCAACAGTGACTAATCCACCTGGGAAGTCAACAAGTAGAGGTCAGTGTTGGAGAGAGTGGAGTGAAGCAGGATGTTCCCTGAGCCAGTCACCTGTCTATAGCTTTGGACCAAAACGCTGTGTTTTAATTACATCAATGGGACTGGACTGTGATGTTCAATGGATCAGTGTTACTAGAGGGTCGTCACATATGTTTCTGTCATTCACTGCTTGAATTGCAAACTGATGTTCCTTCTTAAATGGAACATTTGCAATAGATGTGTTCAATTAGTGTTAATTGAGTCTATAGCTAACTAACTTTGCTGTTATTTCAGCTTAGCTTGTGCTGAAGTGTGTTTGAGTTGGAATGAATTGGTGTGTCTTTGTAGCTTTTCCATGAGTCGCCCTTGTGTTGAGAGAGAGCATCTTCATTGGTTCCGGTGCGCAAATGCATAAGCATCAGTCAATGGGGATTGTGCGTGTATGTGTGTGCATTGTGTGTGTGTGTGTGTGTGTGTGTGTGTGAGTAAGAGAGAGACAACAGGACAAAACCATGTGACACCGAGCAGACGACTGAAATTGGCTTGCAGAGTACATCCCCACAATGTCACTCGTCACGCACACAAGGACTTGCACAGAAACACTTGCACAGAAACACTTGCACAGAAACACTCATAAAACCCTAATTGAGAACTGTCATTTTGAAAATGGCTACAGTGCCCTATATTAATTATCCCAATTCTCCTTATGTTTAAAGCAACATTAGGAAATAATCTGTATTTCTGCAATTAAAGAGCCCCTGATAGACAGTTGTACACTTACATTTGTTGACAAGCCAGCTAGTACTTGTTCAAGAAGTTTATCTTGAAAAGACTTGCATGAATGCGACCAAGTGAAATTTATACTCGCGCGCACACAAAAAAATGACCACATGTGCTTTGACCACTTTGATCGCAGACTGGAGACTTGCAACAGTGAGAAGGTCCGCTCGGCCTCTTGTCTTGAAGCCTTTTATTTTAAAGCTTTTGCTAACGACTAAAGGACAGTCCGAGATCGACTCTTGCCCGGTCTCTTCGCCTCTGCCATCATGTCGGTATACGTATTCTCAGTATACGTGTGACGTTGTGCCGTAGAGTTATACGCACTTCTCCCGGGAGATCGTACCCACTCACCAAAAGTACATTGTAAAAAAACTGGCGTTTCATGGAGAATGAAAGAGCCGCCATTCTCCTTTATTACAAGCCAGTGTACCTTCAAAATGATATTGAAGATGTTATTTTATGGTGAAAGAGTTGCATAATGTTGCTTTAACTACTTTACTGTGAGATAAGTGCTCACAAGGCCGTTTTGGAGGACACAGTCCATTGCATCCATGCAGGAAACATCCAGAGGCACAGCTGGGACATGAATGGCGACAGGTAATGGTTATTCATGTAGCACTGCCAGCTTAGTTATGTCTATCAGATATTGCAAATGGCAGACCTCAGAGTTGTCTCTTTGATCTTCTCTGGTCTGCTCCTTTGATACACCAGTGTTCAACTTAAAAGGCCTTGCGTGGAAAAGAAGCATATGCTCTCCTGGATGCCTGACTCGGCTAAATGTTGGACGCTTGTGTGTCTAAGGAGAGCGTAAGAGAGGATGAACATGCCTGTTTCTCATTACCAGTGAAATATGGTGAGCAACTCACCTTTGATCTTAAAAATTGGCAATTTGCTTGAGAGAGTGTCCATGTGTTTGATAAAGAGAGAGCGAGCGCTGAGAGTTTAACTCTTTAAGATATTCTGCTCATGTTTGTGTACTGATGAAGTTGTAACTCGTTGGCACATTCTCTAAATATTTCTGCTGAGTCGAAACTTCTCCCTCATTATCCTCAAAGTTTGATTTCAACCCTGATTCGTCTTCTGCTCTTCCTTTCTTTTTCTCCAGTTCGCCGGTAAATGACCTACTTGATTGCTTGAACTGAACATAATGAACTTGGTGGCCCAACATTAGAGAGTTTAGCTCGAGTAAAAAGGTTCTACAGATTTCATGACAAGTGACAAATAGTTCATGATATTTATCATTGTATGCACTGTAAGTGTTTAGTACACATTTCCCCTACATTTGGTGTTCTCACATCTCCAACATTGATTTAAAAGCACTTTCTATGTGCTCAAATACATCGACTAGAATAAAACTGTTAAATGGCACTTTTTGAAAAAACAAATGTGGTTTTGCTTGTTATAACCCACTATTATTTACACTTACTGTACATCACTCAACCATGTGTTTCTAGGTTTACTGCAGCATCCAGGTATTTTTCATTCATTTGACTTCAAACATTCTTTCAATATCTTCTCGACTTGATTCCTCAACAACATAGCTCATGAAAACAATTACTTTCTGGCTGTCAGCTGGATATAAGAGGTGTGACTGTTGTTCAATGGCAGCTAATTCTAAAGTATTACAGATCAAATCTCCCCAAAGCCACCTAAATGTAACTTTAATGAACAACTATAATGTAACTCAAAAACAAATCGGTTGGATCTACTTTATCATTGGTGGGTTACCTATATCACTTTACATCAATAATGCTTGCCAATATAATGTAACCCAAATACAGTATCATTGGTATCAAAGAGCTACAGCTTGTCTGGATATGGGGATTCCTGCAATGGTGTGTTGGAGTATAGTCTGAATCACCAGCAGCAGTGGTGCGAGATCATTTGTCTTTACTGACAGTTTTGTTGTTAATGAGCAGGTCTCTGAGTGACCTGCAGCAGCAAAATGAGAGCTGTGTCGACTCAGTAACAGATTGAATTGGCGCAGTGTTTGGTTTAGGGATTCAAAATGTTGCCATATAATCACATTGCAAGTTACTTCCAACCAGTCCATTAACACTAAATTTAAATGAAAGGTGAAAAGGATTTTCCCTCTGAGGTGTTTTGTGAACCATAGCAGGGATTAGAGGTGACTGAATACTGGACTTCTGCTCAACAGGCAGAAAGAAAGATGTGTACAATATAGGCGTACTTTGTATTAAATGGTTTGTGTAGCCTGACATCATGTTTGGCTACACCCATGTAGGGAATAACATCTGGTCGTCTTGGTTGCAACAATGCTAATGTGACAAGTCCTTGAGTGTAAAACACAATATGATGTACAAATAAGCAGATATGAATAGACAATCCCTTCTTCACTCACTCATCTTTCTTCTACCTCTTAGTCCTCCCCACACACACACACACACAGACACTTTGTATCCATCCATATCCATTATGTCTGCCTCCTCCTGTCTTTGTGACTGTAATTCTGCACAAAAATGATGCAAGTAAATTCTATTTCAGATCAGAGTCACAAACAGTCAGAGGTGGATGGAGAGGAGGCTAGAGGGGGATGGAAAATGGCAATTCATTACCTGACTATAAGGTTATCTAAATGGGCTGGCAGCCAGACTGTCCCCTCATGTATGAGGAATATTACCATTGCTTACAAATATATCTGTGGATGTGTGTGTAGTGGGGGTTAAGGGAGATATTGGGTACAACCTACAGCATAATGCATTGTAATAAATCATGACAAACAATGGCCTGAACTAACAAAAACCTTTTAAGCTTCATTAAGGAAGTGTTCACTATATGCTTTTTGCATCACAATTTACAGATGATGCATGTTGTGTCCACGTTCTGTATGTTTGTCCATGGATGCACCTTATGCGTGTGATAGTCAATCGTGTGTGTGTGTGTGTGTGTGTGTGTGTGTGTGAGAGAGAAAGAGAGATGGGTTTTTGTCATCTTGATTGGCAGCCTGAGGCATAAACGGCTGATTGCGTAAAAAGAAAATCAAAATCTTCAGAACTTTTCTACCCTTTTATCGCACACTGACTATCACTCTCTCCCTCTCTCTGTCTCTCTTACTCACTCCCTCTCTCACTCTCTCTCACACACACACACTCCCACCCTCTCCCACAGTGATTTGCCTTACTGAGCTCTCTTCATCTTCTCAGTTCCACATCCTTTAACGCCCCCAGGGAATGTTTCCACCACGAACAGATTTCCATTTTCACCTTTTCCTTCAATGCCCAGCCTTCTGTGTACACACACACACCAATGCAAACACACACAAATAGCCTGAATTACTAACAGGTCTTAGTTATGCTGTACAAGTTATTCAGGTTGGCAAGATTCCTTTTAGTTCACTCAACAAGAATTATTTCAATTGTCATATTAGCATTTTATAAATTCAATCTCAAGTCTAAATGAATTATTTCACACTGGAGAACCAAATTATTCTGGATAATCATTTTCCACCAACAACACTAGTATTCCCATTCCCACTTTTCATTTCAAAGCGTAGCCATATCCAGTATCTCCTCCTCCACTCACTGTCACTCAGTCTTTCTCCCTCTCATTTCTCCAGCTTTGGGATACATCAAGGCTTTTTTTTCACCATTTGGGTCAGAGTGTCAGGCCACACAGCAGATGCAGACGTTGTGGCCAATCAATGTGTCTCTAGAATACATATGGGGGAGTACAATAGTCCCAGTGAAATGTGTTTTTCAGTACAAAGTGCACTGTGATTACCAGTGGTGCTGTTTGTGCAAAGTACAGCTAGTCATATTTGACAAGTCCCTTTTGATGAAGAATATTTTTTACCTTCTCTGTCCTGCTGGGATCTGACAGTATGTCACTGGAAATGGGGCTCCATGTAGAAAGAAAAACAAATAAAGACATTTTGATCAATGTACACGTTCATGCCTGTGTGCACGTTGATAATGACAGATTCGCCACAAACCAAAGAGTCTCTTTGGAACGACCATCACTCACTTGTAGTGTGAGTTTGTCATGCCAGAGCCAATTAAGGTGACAGCTTCATCTCTCTCTGACCAATCAGAGCTATTGACCTGAGATGGCCCCACAGTAAGCTTTGACCCTGGAAGCAGTTCATTGATTTGACCGGAGACAGATGCGTCACAGATGGATTGGTTGGCTTTCTCTGGGGTCAGCCTGTGTTAAGCACTGCTGATCGTGTTTGACCAGTTCCTGTCCACAGAGGATATCCACATAGGGAGACAGTAATGGGTTTGTTTGCCCTGTTACACCATTGTCCATTTGATGTGACTAATGATTCTGTCGTTTCCTCTTGCCGCCATCATTTGCTCTCTTGCTCTCCACTGTTCTTTCCTTCGTCAACACTTCATCACTCATTCCTCTGATTCATTCTTTGTCTCCTACCTCAATTTTCATCATTGTCATCCTTGTTCTTTTTTTATTTCCCCCACTGTTTGCTCTCCTCTGTACTGTCCCCAGGGTGGAGGCCATGCAACGCCGGCACACCACATTGAGAGAGAAGGGGCGTCGCCAGGCAGTGCGGGGCCCAGCCTACATGTTCAATGAACGTGGCTCGGCCCTCACTGCAGAGGAGGAGCGTTTCCTGGATGCTGCCGAATACGGAAACATTCCTGTGGTCCGCAAAATGCTGGAAGAGTCCAAAACCCTTAACTTCAATTGTGTAGACTACATGGGCCAGAATTCTTTGCAGCTGGCGGTGGGCAATGAGCACCTAGAAGTGACTGAGCTGCTTCTAAAAAAGGATGGTTTGGCGAGGATCGGTGACGGCCTGCTTTTGGCTATCTCCAAGGGTTATGTCCGAATCGTTGAAGCCATTCTCGCCCACCCTGCTTTTGGAGGAGGTCTCCGACTTGCTTTGAGCCCTCTGGAGCAGGAGATGCGTGATGATGACTTCTACGCTTACGACGAGGACGGAACACGTTTTTCACATGATGTCACGCCCATCATCCTGGCTGCTCACTGCCTGGAGTATGAGATCGTCCACATCCTTTTGACGAAGGGGGCCCGTATTGAAAGGCCTCACGACTACTTCTGTCAGTGTTTCGAATGCATGGAGAAACAGAAGCAAGACGCGTTCAGTCACTCGCGCTCCAGGATGAATGCATACAAAGGCCTGGCCAGTGCATCTTACCTGTCACTCAGCAGTGAAGACCCTGTGCTGACCGCCCTCGAGCTCAGCAATGAACTGGCAAGACTGGCCAACATCGAGACCGAGTTTAAGGTAAGGTGGTTTCTATTTTCTCAACATCTTTGACTGTACATTTTCTATCCCCGAGCTTTTTTAAATGCCCAAAACTTCAGAAACGTATTATTCCATATGGGGCTACGGGTTGACCGAAGATTTGGCAGAGTAGCGTAGGGGAGGAAGGTGAAAGTGAGGGATGCTCTTCTTCAGAAGACACACACAATACATACAGTGCTTTGCTCAAACATAACAAGATTAAGGAACTTATTGTCAACAATAGGGGTGGTACAACAAATGTGCCAGCCAATTACAATTGAGAGCCAAGCTGTAGAGATGGTAGGTTTAGTCAAAGAACACTCGGAGCACATTTTATTTTGGGATGGTTTCCATCAGTCTAGCTGAAAGTATAATTTCCTACAACATCACATGATGGTACTGAAATGTGGGGGCCATTCTCATTCTTTGTATCTAGTTCCTTGAGCAGGTTTTAACATGTTTTATAAAACAGTGTCTGATAAGGGGTGGTCTATACACAGCAGTCACATTAAATGACAATGGTGATGGCAATAAATTCCATTTCAGTTGTCAAATCAATTTGTTTGCATTCAATTACATCTCTCACGTATATGAGCAGCCCACTACCCCTAAATTCATTGTAGCCAAGCTTTGTAAAGGAAGCTAGCCGTGATGGTTTGGTCAACCATGTTTCAGAAACACACAGGAAGTTCAGATTTAAGTCACTAAACAGTTTTTTTACAGTGGATTTAACACTTTGAATGTCCAAGCATCCCTCTGGTGTGTGGAAGGTTTTAAGCAAGCTTTAAGTAGCGCCTTGAGGTGGAAAGGGAGATGATTCCCTCCACTGTGCCAGCTGATGCACCTGTTTTAAATCAATGCGCTGCAGATATTAAGATTAGCACTCTGTGTGACTTCCTGAGAAAAAGGAACATCCACATTTCAGACATACTTGAAAAAAAGTATATTGTCACCAACCGACCAGTACGGCTGGCCGACAGAAAAATAATCATTATTACTATATCAATAAGAAAGGTTTCTGTTATCAATGTATATAACCAAATGGCAAATCAATGCAAAAACACATGTGAATTGATGTGGGTTGTTATATGTATGCGTGGTTAAAACATACACTGCACATTGTGGCTGCAAAGTTTCAAACCTCCGTGCATTTGATATTATTGTATTATTACAGTATAAAGAAATGAAATGATCAAATCGATTTTTAAAACCATGCTTCACAAGGAACAAAAACAAAATTTGAATAACTATTCCTATTGTAAGTTCTTAACTACAACTTGCACAAAATCATTTTTTTTTTATCTAACGTTTGTCAGCTAAAGCAAGAAAAGTGTGAAAGATATTTGCAAGACATTATGTGAGCAATAGAGTCATGTGGACGTCGAGATCATTAAGCAGGATTAGAAAGCAGGATCATCTAATTGAACCGATCAGAGAACAATAGCCTCATGACATAACAATTCATTTTTTCCTTAATTTGTCCCCCTTTGTTCGCCCATGTGCTACTGCATTTCTTTCCTCCGCTCTTTGCATATTTTTGATTGTCCTTTTTTCATTCATTCCTCAATGTTTTCTGCCCACCTTTGTAATTGTCAGTCAGCCTTTCTGCTCGTCATTCTGATCCCTGTCTCCAGACAAACTAATGAGAAGGGCTCACCTGTGGGACCAGATGAGCTCCAACACATCGTTGCAGCTCATCTGCCTCATTAACATCTCATCATCACCCCTTGTCTTCTCTCTTTATTTGTCTCCCGGCTGTTCTTCACATCATCTTCTCATAACGTTAAAATATCAAATAATTGAAGAGAGAGTGCCAATAGCCTGAGACAGCCCTGTTTCATAAGGAGAAATCAAACTAGGACATAGTTCACATTTTCTCAATTATTGTCAAAACAATGTTTGCTTTTTGTTTTCTGGGTTTGACAGTACAGTTTGTGAGTGAAACTTTATTTACCGGCCAACTCTCAACTTTAGAGGTTCTCTATACAGAATTCAGAGCATATCTATTGGCCATGAGCCAGCCAATGGGGCACAACACAAAGCACAGGCAGACGGCCTGGCAACCTCAACAAAACACAGAGAAACTCTGATTACAACTCACATAGACTTCATTCTCTGCTCAGGAAGACATTACTCCACTATATCTTTACATTGCAATTCGTTGTTTGCTTCTATTATAATAATGCTCTAAATCCAGAATCTTTGAGAAGTTGGAGAGTTTCACAAGGACATGAATGCATGATAGCCACACTATGGTCTTCTGTTGTTATTGATTTCAATTTGTCTTTGTGGGTTGTGCCTCCAGATGTACGTAAGAATAAGATGAGAGCATGAAGTACTTCCTCCAGGAATACCGTTACGCTTCGTGTCCCATGTTCCCATAGACGTATGAGCAGCCTGGCTCTGAGACTGGCAGTGGCATCAGTCCGTTCTGTCGGGTCAACTCTTTGGACAGATTGTCATTCAATTTGGGACAGAATTGCCCCTTCAATTAATGAACAACCTCTGCCTCCACTGTATTTTGAGATTCGTGCAATAAAGCATACTAACATGCTAACACAGTAAAAGTTATTTGCTTAATGTTGCAATGTTAACATGCTAAATGTATATGTCTAGCATCAGAATGCAGCATGGGACAGAGCTTTTGTATCCACTTAGAGAGAAAGAAATGTATGTACAGTACACACAGTCAAGTGCAAGCAAACACTAACACCACTTTCTCACCCACACTTGCAAAAGTCAAAGTGCAGAAGAAACCATTTTTTATTGTCGTATACAATACATTGCATACACGAAATTTGACTACTGCATTTGACCCATCCCTGTATATAGGGAGCAGTGGGCTGCCATTGATCGGCGCCCGGGGAGCCGGGGGTTCAGTGTATTGCTCAGGCACACTTCTACACGTGACACGTCCCAGTCGAGGATCGAACCGTTGACCTTCCGGTTCCCAGACGACCCTCTTAACCCAGTGAGCCACGGTCGTCCCCAGCGGTGAGAGTAGTGATAGTGTTTCATGTTGGAGGCTTATGTGGAGAGTGGGGACTGCTTAAGGCATATCAGGACCTCCCTAACAGCCTAACATTTATCTTAAAGCATCTTAATTTTCTTGACAGCCCATCAATTTCTCATAAAAACACACACTTACATACCCTTGGGAGAGACAGAGAAAGGCGGAAAAGCGTGTTGTTAAATTGTGTACATCACATTTCACTCTGTTCTTGCGTCATAGACGTTTTAGTCTAATTTAGTTTAAATTAAGACACACGGCCACAGAAAGTGAAAAACAGCTATACTGGTGGTGAATGTCCACTGAAGTGCAGTAATACAAACTCTTTCTATCTCTCTCTTCTTCTCATCCCACCATCTTACATCTTCCTCTCTCTCTCTCCCCATGTTTGAGGCTTGGCTCATGTCCCTCCCAGTTCCCTCATCTGTAACCATTCTCACTCTGCTTCACACTGCTCAGCCTCCATTTTCAATCTCCAATCATCCCCATTCCTTTATCTCAGCCCCCCAAGGCACAAAGCACATACCCTGAATTGTGATTGGATTTTCACATATGCTGCATGTGTGTGTTGTATGTGCGTGTCTGTTCTTGATGCGTGTCTTATGATGTCCTATGATTTAAGAAAACATTCTTGTACAAGCACTACCCTGACGCTCTCCTTCCCTGAATGTCAACAGTCATGTGATTGTTATTGATTGTTTTCACTTAGCAGCTTAAAGGTGACACACACCAAACGCCTCCTTCTCCTCCAAGTCCCCCAAAGGGCCAATAGATGCTTGACAGTGACGAGCCTTTTGACCAACCTTATCTAACGTGCAGGTGTACAATGATAAATCCAAGCCGAAAGGGCCAGATTTTAAAATGCATGATATATATTGCAGCTGTTTGGTTTTTAAGATTACGAACACACTGTGACTTCACTAAACTGATCACACCATTTTATATTCAAGAGAGATACTGTCCAAGTCATACTAGAATGAAACTCCCTCAATAAAAGGGTCGAACACTGGAGGAATGGAAATGATCAGTAGGTGCACCAAATGCAGTAAATATTTTGGTACTTTTTTTTTTGTAGCCCGTCTAAACGTACATATAAATCGTTACAATCTCATGGCGCTGTATAATATTAGTTATTAGCACTCTTAAATACCCATGACCACTTAGAATAACTTATTATAGCACTATCATGCTTTATAACAGTAATTATAATGCATTAAAAAAGTATTTTATAATGTATTCCAACTATGAGAATTATAATACACGATGATCCTTCATATGAAATCAGTGAGTGACGAACAATTATGAAGATTTATTATACTTTAGAAGTCATCATAAAATGCTTCATAAAGTGCTGTGATTATTGTCATAAAGCATTATGGATATTTATGAAGGCTTATAACATAAACATAATATATTGAGCTATAAGGTGATTATAACACATAAGTATGTTTATAAACATATTGGCGACTGCTTTGGCGGGGCGGATAGGCTGCCGAAGGCCCAATAAAAGTCCCCTGTTATTTCGTTTTTTCAGAGCTTTTATTCTGAAGTGGCAAATTAGGAAAGGTTGGGTTTTCATCAGCAGTAACTTAACAACAACTTCTTTACAGATAAGTAAAAGCAGATATCTGAAAGAATAAACAGGGACGCAGGAGAGAAACTAAACTTCAAACCACAGATTGAGATTCAGTTACGAAAAGTCTTCCTCTGGTCTCCTGCACAGACACGAGTTGAGTCTCGCTCGCAACACAAGATATCACTGCAACTCGCTTATAGACCAGTCGGTTGCGCTTTGGCCCGACTCTGGAGGTTGGTCCCTCTCGGGCGCGACTCAGTGCTCTCAAACTGGTAATTGGAACGGCGATCAACGCGCTATGGTTTGACTCTGAGCCGCCAAGAGTGCCAATGGAAGTCTGTGTGTTTGTGTACAAAACCCTGCTATCTGGGAACGCAGTAAAGACTCTCACACTGAGCTGAAATGAAACGAGTGCTCAGAAACTAGGTAGGTCAAATATTTTGTTTCTTTCTTTCAGGATAGGCGGGTACGGAAACACTGGCATCGTAGAAAGTGTTGCCCTTACTTTGCATACATACTTTATCATACCTCCCCAAAAACTGGTATTTACCCACCTTGTTTGATTGGTGAAAGTTTGTATAAAACGAGGCATTATCAAAAAACTTTAGTGGTATTACTGAACACAGAACAAACACGGCAGTGAAGGCATAATGAGATTCAGTCCTTGAGGACTTTAGAAGCTCCAGTCTGCTTATCTGCTCAGCCAAATGCTGAGGAACAGAACACGCCAGGAGGGCGAGGAGAGGTTGTGTAAGAAAGAATGGTGAGAAGTGAACTGTGCAGGCGAAGACAGAGGAGCAGAGTTGAAGCTGGAACAATTAATCAAGGATTAGAAGGAGAGAGGGTTGAAAGGCCTGACAAGGATGGTGAATTGTAAAGTGAGTGAATCAGCGCTTGGAGCAATTCCCAACACTTGGATGAGGAAGTATACAGAGTCACGAAAGATAATATTTTGTATCTGGTTCCATCAAGTTATGTTGTGTGCACAAGGACGGCTAGGAACGATTGAGGTGCTTAATGACTTGTGGAGTAGGCCTTCAGTATTAGCTCCACGCCACAAATGTCAACAAAAAGGGTTAAAGCATCAAAAATAGTAATGTTTCTATTTAACAGATAAAAAAATGAAAGAAAACACACACCCAAGTGCTGGTATGCAAGCATTCAATTCAATTTTACTGATGAACATGAACCAAATCACAATATCAGCCTTTTCAGTTTTTTACAATCAAGCCATATTATAATTGCAAATGATAATGAATGTCTCTATGACGTTGGCATATCTCAAGACCAAGCTCCAACCCTTAAGTAGATGGTCAAGAGATGTCTACATTTGAAGAGTACGGCGTTGTCTGTAACCTATTGTTGAAATGATTTACTTGTTTGAAGTCAGTTTAAAGCCAAGTTTCTCTTTAATTCTGTCTTTTATTCCTTCTTTTCTCTCTCCCTGGCAGAATGAATACCGTAAGCTGTCCATGCAGTGTAAGGACTTCGTGGTGGGTGTGTTGGACCTTTGTCGGAACACGGAGGAAGTGGAGGCCATACTGAATGGCGACGTGGACCAGTGCCCTCCAAGCGCCTACAACCGACCCTGCCTCAGCCGGGTCATCCTGGCCATTAAGTACGAGGTCAAGAAGGTAAGATGACCGAAAATTACCTGATGGACCAATTCAACCAAACTCGTGGTCGTGTCAGTTGCACTTAACATAATGTTGGGTAAGACATTTCAGAGGACCACCTTGCCAAACTATACGAAACTAAAATATGATAAACAATGGAGAAAAAATAAACTAGGCTTTACCTGTATGTGTAATGCCACTGTCAGCTGTAATGATCATGAATACGCCTCTCGCCCTAGCCCATCACAGACTGCCAAAGAAAGAATTGGGCTTGTAAGACACACATTAAAAACAGAAATACCAATCCAAAATACTAGATCCTACATTTCTCCATAATGCAGCTTGATAATATTTCTAAATTTCAAATTGTAACACAGGCTGTCTGTTATAAATGTGTGTGTGTATATCTTTATATATATGATTTCTTTTTAGAGACAATGTACATTTATCAACATTCAAACAAATGTAAATGTACCCGAGTTAGCTGGAAGGCTAGTTTACATCAGCAGTCCCTTTGCCTGCATCCAATACAAATAATTCAATATTTACAGTAGTTAATGAAATACTACATTGTGGTAAAAAGCATACAGTTAAACAACATGAGTACAACATCTAAATACAAGTAAAGTATTAGTACAGAAATACAAATCTTCACTTCAATGATTGATATGATGGGGCTTTCTAATTGGTTGTGGTCCTGAATTCCATAGATGTGATGCTCTGAAGGAAAAGACAGTTTTGGGGTTGTGCAGTCCTCCTTTGCTGCACCTCTAGTAGCTCTGCTTGCGGGAGAGTTGAAGTTGATGAAATCAGACAGAGGAGGAGGAGCTCAATCATGCATGATCTTATAAACTAGGCAGACATTTTTGTGTGTGATGAGGTTTTACCAGCTGAGGAGATTGCATGTGTTTATACTGCTGTCTTCAAGCTCAGGCAAGCCGAGATAACCCTGATGATATCGCTGTGATGTAATGGGTTATTTTTTACAGATTGGCAACCTCCTCCAAAGCCACCAATACATGATAGAACACTTTTCACGAGCTGAGTACTTCATGACAAGGAAAGTATTCTGATCAGAATATTCTCACAGGTTTTGAAATGCATTGACAAACTAACTATTTTAAATATATCAAATATTTTGTTGATTTGATATGAGGACTTGTTGGCAGAACATATCAAACCTACCAAGAGTCCTTGAGCAAGGTTCTTTCTCCATTGCAGCTACTGTAGCTCACGGTTCCAATAAAGGTAGACAAACAGAAAGACCTCATACTGCACTGTAGGTGCAAGGATGAACATTAGTGGTGTCACGGATCACGGATCGATCCGTGATCCGTTCGGCTCAGCCCTCACGGTTCGGCTCACCCGTGAACCGCGGATCAATCGAGTATTTTTTTTTTTACAGCGTAATCATCATAGTGTGTAATAAAGTTCTACTGCTGCTGTTCCTTTTCAAGTAACAAGTCCCCGAATACCAGTGCAGAGTGTCAGTGAACAGATATAAAGCAGGAGTGTGTTCACGTGAACGGAGCAGCTTAGAAGCATTTAACGGTGAAGTCATGGCGAGCGGAGGAACGTCAGAAGCCGCGGCGTCATTTAAGTCGCAAGTTTGGGAACAGTTTGTCTTCTCTGTAACGTATAATGACGGATGAGGGTGGTGGACAAAGCGTTACGGTATGTAGGCGTTATTTAAAGAGAAAGACGCACGACAACGGCAAAGCATCGGCATGTCCACACATATGAAGAGACACCATCCCGTCTGTCAGCGACGGGGACACTCCGGTGTAGAAAACAAAGGATTTCTAAATCTGGTTAAAATGCTTGAGCCACGCTACGAAGTCCACTCACGCACCCACTTCAGTGTGAAGCTGTTCCAGACCTCTATGAGAAGGAAAAGACTGAGACCGCTTTCACCACGGCGGAGTGATTCTTAGTCCGGCGCTGTAGACACGCCCCCTCTGTGAGCGTCACACAGACACACACCTGGTTCAGGTGCTGACAGAAGCATCAGAGTGAAGCTAGACAGGCCCAATAATATTCCAGTCACCACAGAAAGGTCGACCCTCTCCCCAGACAATGGAGATATTCTCATCTTTTTGAAAATAATGTCACAGTAATGTAACATTATTGTGTATTTGAATGGCATAACCTGACAGGAAGTAAACACAGACCCAAGTTGTTGCCGAGCAGTTCAGTTCAGTGTAAACAGTGGAAGCTAGCTCACTGGCTGTTTCTTTCTTTCAATATTGATCAAAGGACGAGGATATCAACATACCTCATGTTGCACTTAAACAGAATTGTTGAATGTATTATTTTTATTTATTTATTTCAAATTGGACATCTTCAATATTTTTGTTTTCATGTAAGACTATAGCCCAAAGTTCTTTGCTTTAAGTGTTCTTGAAGTTCTTTAATTAATAAATGGAAAGCAAAGTTATATTTGTCTCCTCCCCTTTTCTTTGTTGATCCGAAAAATGATCCGAACCGTGACTCCTGAACCGTGATCCGAACCGAACCGTGAGGTTTGTGATCCGTGACACCCCTAATGAACATAGAATCACAGGTGTGCAACTAAGCTAGTGTCTATGAGCCTTTTTGTGCACGTACAGTAAGTTTGTCTATTTACTGTACTTGGAGCCTCAGGGGCCCCATGTAAACAACAAACTGGCCTCTATTTCAAAGAGCCAATCCCTGCTGAGCAGAAATGTCAAACCAAATGCCTTTTCCTCATTTCTCCCAACCATACTCGCTCTCTCTGACACAAACACACACACACACACACACACACACACACACAGCCTGTTTGACCTTCATGTGCGGCTCTAATCTCTGTGTGTGTGTGTGTGTGTGTGTGTGTGTGTGTGTGTGTGTGTGTGTGTGTGTGTGTGTGTGTGTGCGTGTGTGCGCGGGGAACACGAGCTGTGTTTTTCATCCTGTACAGGAGAGCGTGACCAATACTCAGGGAGCTAATTACACCGAGAGAGGGAGGGATAGATTGCCATGGCAACCAGGTGAAGCCCAACTGTGTGTGTAGTGCATGTAGCTTGACGCAGGCTGGGCTCATGTCATGGGTCATTGGATTGATAGACTGGTCACTGGACACCGGTGGGAAACTATATTAACTACGATGTAGTGTGCAGGGGGAGTTTGATGTCTGTGTGTGTGGTTTCCCTCTGAATGTAGAAACGATTGAGTACGCACGCGCACATCGTGTGTGTGTGCGTTTCCATCGGCGGATGGGAGCTGAGGATGTCAGTCGTCAGCTCAGATAAATGTTCTCTGAATGTGATGGCCGAGGCTGATTGTTGAAGAGGTGGGACGGATTGATGGAGGGGGAAAACACAAGAGGCTGACGACAATCAAGGGAGAGCAGGTGTGACAAGACGTTATCTGTTGCTCAGATCTTACACTAACAACAGTGCTAGAGTTTGATTGTTACACTCGTCAACCTCCTACTGAGCATCGATTGCTCCACATCCTTCCTCCAGCTGCAACAAAAGCATCCATCTCCTGCTTCCTCAGAAGACCAGTGGAGGCTTTCATTTATCTCTATTCCTTTCTTGGAGTGAAGTCGGCAACAGATGCTGAAATGCCAGACCAAGCCTTATCTAATAAAGAAAACCTGCTTCAGTAATTCGTCTAAACACCCAGTGCCTCTTATGTGCTGCATGTGTTCTTTTTTGCATAGTGTATAGTACATTGATTTCACAACCTGCTTGTTGACATTTTCATTCCAAATGAAGCCAAGTGGCAGCCGCGAATACAAACATGTAGTGAGTAATGTATTTTGATTATAATGAATGCTCAATAGGTGTGCCCCTAATTGAAAAGCAGCCGACACGCTCAGCTACTTTGGAATTACTTGACCACCAGAAGCCCTCCTCATGAATAAAGCATATTTTTCAACCTTATTAATTTTCTAAAGCCTGGCAAATAGGCTACATTCATCCTTTTGTGACCACTGGGCCGTATCAGTGGAGCATTGGACTGGCATGGTGTTTGCTCAATGTGCTGCTGCTGTAAAGACTTTACAGACCCCTGAAGCGATCTGTTAAAAAATCAGAAAAATTAGTATTCCATCTTTGACAATGGTTGTTGGCTAATTGCTCTCCTCTTCCTCTCTCTTTCCTTGCACTGTATCCTTATCTCCTCTCCCTTTATCCCCCGTTGATTTAAATGTCTTGTCTCTGTTCTCTCTCTTCAGTTCGTTGCCCATCCTAACTGTCAGCAGCAGCTTCTGACTATCTGGTACGAGAACCTGCCCGGTCTGAGGCAGCAGTCTGTCGGGGTGAAGTGCTGGACAGTGCTGGGGGTCGCCGTAGGTCTGCCCTTCCTGGCTGTTGCCTACTGGGTAATGCCATGTAGCAAGGTATGAACACATATGCCCTTGAGTAACGCAGACACACAAAAAGTACATTTGTGCCATTTACAAGCACCTATTTTCCTAACACTGTATTACAGTGCATGGCTGTAGCAACAACACTGAAAGTCTATAGCCCAAAAACAGACATAGACAGCTGAAAGGCTCATTAAACACAAGGCAACTAAGTAGTTTGATTGGTGAAAAATATTTGATCCTTTGGGCAAAAAACAGTAAAGTTTTGCCTGAGGGTTAGACAAGGCCGAGGTGTTAACTAAATCAGGATTATACTCATCTCAGGCTTTATTTCAACAGATATGGCTCAACTTCCATTATTCTAAGCTGTCATCCTCAGCTGCACAATGCTAAATGCTAACAGTCTATTACAGTCCTGTTACAATGCTATAAACATGCTAACATTAGCATTGCTGTAATGACAACAACTACACGCTAAAGGGTTACTCCATCTAAAATCGACTGTAACCTTAAGTCAAAGATGTTTTACTGGAGATGTAAAAGGTGGCTTGTTGTTTGCTCTTTTCATGGGACAATTGTAGTAAGCTTGGACTCGCCTCAATTACAAAATGACGAGCGTGACTAAAAACATACTGATTTCCGATTTAAAAATCACTGTATTATCACCATTTGATTTTATGGCCCTGAAGCACTTTATCACATTTTGTTAATACTCCATCAAGTAAATTATAATCTGTAAAGTGACACACAGAGACTTGCACACAGGCACTGCATGAGTGGTTATGCAAATCCCGTTAACCTGGATAATCCTTTACCTCATGAAGTGGTTGTGTGTCGAGTGTTTGTGTAGATTCAGAAACGGTGTTGAGGACCTTTGAATAGTTCTTGTTGAGTAAGATTTTTTTAATTAGTCATTTTGTAGACTAACAGAGAGAGACAGAGAGCAGCTGATGTCAAGTGTGCGGAAGGATGCTGAGAGCGTCTCCACGACCGAGGCATGGATTCAATCATGAGACACTAGCTGCTCCTAATCACTGTGTCACGAAAACCCCTGTCTGTGTTATTGTGTGTGCATGTGAGTACATTTGATTATAAATCAACCAACCGACCGCGCGCGTGTGTCACAGTCTGCTACTTTGTGACGCAGCAGAGAGAGCAGGAAGAAGATAGATGCGTGGATGAATAACAAATTAATATATGGTGCTTTCACCTTGTAACTTTGTATCATTGTTATTATTAATATTAGTAATTATCATTCTTATTATTGGTAGTAGTAGTAGTCATATTAAATACTTGATTTAAAAGTCCAGCTGAGATGTTGAGAAAGCAGAATTACAGACGGTGGGGTAATAAAAAAGCAATTAAATGAAATGAATAACTGAGAGAAAAAATGAATGTTTATGCATGCTTATTAACAATGTGACAGCAGCTAAACAGAGACACAAAGATATATAAAATTATTGTGATAATGACATAGATGGAGACAGTCGCAGGTTGCAAAGAGGAGGCTTTGATGTGTTTTGGTTGATTATGTTGAGTGTGCCCTCCACTAATCATGTCATTTTGCTCTGCTCATCTCAGCAATTGCTGATGTCTTGCAGCTCATAATGTTCTCTATTTGTACGGCACCACAACACCATTTCCCAAAAGCATATTACATTTCATTTCAGTGGGGTGAGATGAAGAAGATATTCATATGTTTGTTGTTCAAAGATGAGTCGTCAATCATCGAAGGTAGACAGAGAAAACACCGATGTAATTGCTTTAGAAATCTCTTTTTAGAAACGTATGAGATATGCGTTGGAGGTGATGGAAAACCGATGTGTATTTTGATATTGAATGTTGCTCGTTGATTGAAAAGGGTGAGGAATGGGGGAAACATGCGGAGCGTGATGGGACAAGTATTGAAAGATGCCCACAAGAACACTCCAGCCCTCGCTGAGTGACAGGAAAGAGATGAAACATGGAATATGTGTGAAACAAAGCGACTGATAAAAAATTGCCTCCGCGGCTGTCAGGCTTCCCTCCTCCTAGAACAAGCGTCATGCGTTTGTCAGTTTATACATTTATACTTCTTCCCTTGAAGAGTCACCTTGTATCGTTGTATTAATTTTATTTATTTTTTATTATTTTATTTTATTATTTTTTATTTTTTAATTTTCTCTGTGTATATAATTTATTGACCCTAGGGTCACATTATGTTTTTTATGCTTTTAAATGTCTGCTCTGTTTAATCACTTTGTGATATTACTATCTGTGAAAAGCGCTATATAAATAAAATTCATTCATTCATTCATTATTGGTAAGGTAACTGGTGGTAAATTACTATATATTTAATAGTGCAAGTTTGAGATGCATGTATACTAGTACTTTGCAGATGAAATGCCCTGCACACCCACACAGGTGTTATTAATCACTCTGGCTGAGTAGACCTCTAGTCTGGGTGAAGCTGTGCTGGGAAATACGTGATTTAATCAAACTATGCGTCAGGAATGATGGTTGGAAAGCTGCCCCGCCCCAACAGGTCAACGTATCGTCATATAAAAGGTTCTTATGATAATTACAGCTCATTTATTCATGATATCTATGGTACTACTTTATAGAATCTAACACATTACTATTGATTAAACATCTGCTCCATCTTTTCCAGCTGCAACAATATAACGCTGCTTATACTTAAATGTATGAGTAGTAACAACCGATAACTTATCTTAATGTAACACTTGCAGGGTAGACTCTGCATGGTGAGTGTCAATGCAGATACATTGGTTCTTTTTTGAAGACGTTTTTGCTTTGGTTTATATGATCGTGGCGCTTAACAAAGTTGTTTATTTATTAATATGCTACAAATAAAGCCAAGACAGCTTGTTGCAAACTTGCCGCCTGCTGATCTCCCAGCGGGAGATGTGAGCGAGCGGCACAAATAGAAGAAAAGCCGTTGAAGGTATGTAGGTCTCTGGGGAGCTCCCCACTGGCCAGGTCCTCTCCCAGAGTCCCCAGAACTGTTGGTGGTTGGCTCGTCTGAAAAAACGGCCAAATGAGAACACATACTCTATCATGTGCATGAGACTGTCCCCCTTAATCATAAAGTGCACATCCAATATACAGTATGACAGAAGGTCCTTGCTCATATTTAGATAATATTTATTCAGAGAGGATGCCTGTCTGCACACGTCAGGCTTGCTTCTCTCAGGGGAAAATATGTCGGGGAATAATAAAGGACACAGCAGCTCCAATCTAAACCTCTTTCTTTTAGTCTGCGTGCGCCTGCTGCTAGTGGCCACCATCTCATTGGAGCAGAGAAGATCAGCGCTTGTCATCATCACACTGATAAGAACAGAAACCCATGGGGTTAGTAGGCCTCACACAGCAGTAGCCCTGATCTAGGATGACTATCTCATTTAAGCGGAGGGGTGAAATGGATCAGCCTTATCAGCACAGAGGCAGAGCCGTCCCAGTGGCAGGAGGAGGTTTAGAGGAGCTTTGGCAGGGTTACGTTTCACCAGACAACCTCTCCCCACATGGCTTACTTGTGTGTGTGTGTGTGTGTGTGTGTGTGTGTGTGCCATGGGAACAGTTTGATATTGAATTTGATATGTCACTGCGCATGCAGAGAGCAGAGATAGCCTGTGGGTAGTTAATATTGAACACAGCAGTGGCAAATGTTGCCATCTCAAGTGTGTGTGTGTGTGTGTGTGTGTTTGTGTGTCTTGGCATATTTTTGTGGTGGCATGTTTAATGTTCCTTGTGCAGCACCACTTTGCATTACGTACTTCCCGTATGGTGCATTTTCATAGTCTCTGCAGATTGTTTGGCGTCTAGTTACTCTGGCATTATATTCAGTCATGAATTACAACAGCTGCCGTATGCCTGCTAAAACGGTTGTTTAGTCATGCTGTTCAGTTATTGATCTCTGAGGGACAAAATCTGAGGGACTCTGCAATAAAGCGTGAATACTGAGTAGCTCAGTTAATAAAAAACAATGTTTTGTTTGGCTGCAATTTTTTAGCTGAAAATACCAGTCAAACGGGTATCAATAGTCTGATTCCCTGACACAAAAACGATTTTTGCAAGTTGTTGTATTGGCAAACACAAATGAACAAAATCTTTATTCTAGTATGACAAGTAAAAACGTTAATGTGTGTTGTCATTGTACTTTGCAGTGACATGGAAGGGCTTTGACATCACATTAAAAACACCATGTGTAGTTCTTGACTCCTTGTAGTGCTATTGTTTTCCTTTTTATAAGTGGCTCCCCACACATTGCTGCCAACGGTTTCACATTATTCCACTGATCAGGTGGTGTTAATGCCCGGGAAACACAGCAATGAGCAAGCAATGGCAGGAAAGAAGAAGACTAGCCAGGAAAACATGGATGTTTACGATGCAGGATTGAAAATGTGTTTGTTTTTTAATCAGCTTTGCAAATGATTTATGAGAAAGGAAATGCATTCAACACGTATGTCAGAGCTCAATTATTCATACAGTGTGATAACAACAATGTGTGTCCAAAAGACAGACAGACAAAGTGAGCAATTATCTGGTTGCCATGGTGGATCTTTTTTTTTAGGAGTCAGTTGAGACCAAAACAAAACACATTTGGAATGCAAATGTTGCTCCATGTCCTTGAATCTTTTACAGAGGAAACTTTTCACCTGTTGCGCTGCCCCCAAATGTGCACGAATCTGTAAATGGGTGTTTAAACAAACATTACTCATCTCTCTCTAACCTTCATTCATCATTTGGTCCGAAACCACAGATGCACAATGGAACATGTTCTTACATCCTAAATCTTCTCACTTCCAGCTTGGTCAGATCCTGCGAAGCCCCTTCATGAAGTTCATAGCCCACGCTGTCTCCTTCACCATCTTCTTGGGTCTGCTTGTTGTCAACGCCTCTGACCGCTTTGAGGGTGTCAAGAACCTGCCCAATGAGACCATCACAGACCACCCGCGACAGGTGTTCAGGGTCAAGACCACCCAGTTCTCCTGGACAGAGATGCTGATCATGAAGTGGGTGTTGGGTGAGTCTTCTTTCTCACACACATGGTGCACTGTGGCAGTGTTTGGAATTCTGCACAGTTGCAGCCAATTAAAATGCAAAAAAGAAAGTCTCTGCCGATGCAGATTTTCCATCATGATAAGAAATAACCTTGATACGGCATATATAACAGTCGAAAGGTTTCCTTATGGATTTCCTTAGAATATTTAGTTTTTATTAATATGAATTAAATTAATCAACATGCAAGCAAGAAGAGTTTATGGTGATGTTTCTACTCTGATTTCCAAAGTTTTTGATGCTAATCCAACACAACTCCTTCCCCATGAATCAGTGGAAAGACTCTGTGAACCTTTATGCCCAACTCTGATATGAGGCGGAATTCAAGATTAATACCAACCAAGTGGATGAAAGCCAATGGCAATACAACAATTCGTTCTCTTTTATCTTCCTAAGATCAAATAGAAGTTTCCTGGTTGGATGCGGCACAGAAATTTGGAGGTTGACTTGAGAGGTGGTGCTGAGGAAATATTAGAGGGAGGGATGGAGAGAAAGAAAAATGGCAGAAAAGGATGAAAGTTAAGGGAGGGGTGGAGTGTACGGCACACGAAAAGACAGGCATGAAGACACAGATAGACATATTCAACAGATAAATAGCCCATGGCAGTATCTGTCAGACCTCAGCTGCTTCCCATCTGCTGATGTGCTTCCTTTCATCTACAAACACACACATTTAATAACATTATGTGTGGTCTGTCCGTGCCCATATGCTCCTGTTTTTGTTTGTTTACGTGTGGTGGCACCATTCTTTGGCCATCCGTGGTCATTTTTGGCAGCAGGTGCTTGTTTGTGTGTGTTTCATTGTGTGCATATGTTTGTTTGTTTGTGTGTGTTTCATTGTGTGCATATGTTTGTTTGTTTGTGTGTGTTTCATTGTGTGCATATGTTTGTTTGTTTGTGTGTGTGCAGTGAGTGGTGGCTTAGGTAGAGCAGGGTAATTCTAATTCCAGCAGCATGCTTTGAAGGCCCGGTAATTGTTACAGAGATGATACTGATCAGGGCACTTTTTCAGTAAGCAATTTTCTCCTTGTTTTAGCTCCAAATAGAGAGTGTGCGTGTGCGTGTGTGTGTGCCTGAGCTATAAGTGGGGGTGTCTGAATGGTGGAGTATGAATTATAAACTTTGTTGTCAACATCTTTGAATGTGCATGCTTCTTTTTGAATGTTGAATTTGTATGAGTGCCTGTGAGCCTCCTTTTTTATTTGTATCTTTCCACGATGTATTCATTCACAGTGAAAACTGAAATCTTAGTAAGATGAAATGCCTTAAATCAAGGCAAATTATGCTTGTTTTTTAAGATTTGGGGTATATTTTTATGTTTCAGCATTTCACTTGTTTCTCGCTTTTTTGCCCTTCATTATCTTAATACAATATTATAACTCATTACTGAGATTTAATTAATGGTTCTGAGTAACTTAATGCTTAAAACTAGAATTACCATAATTATAAAGCCGTTTGATCAACCTTGACAAGTACAAAAGGGCTTTGTCGAAGTCAGAATTGGAATAAATACACTTTAAACCATTTAACGAGGATCAATTGAAAGGGCAACCTTGTCAATTACAGCTCCACGAGTGTATCTTAGGCTGTTAGTTGCTGCAGTTGAAAACTATTGTTAGCAATGCTTGCGTCTCAGTGATTGGGACCGTCGCAGGCAAGTGTTGCCTTTGTGCCTTAAAATCCAGACTGTGGAATGACGGCTTCAGTGTGCAGGCTTGTCAGCCCGTCATCCTCAAAATGTTGAACAGAGAGTCCGTAGCAGAGTGGATCGCCTTTCTTGTGTGGAACAGAAGATTCTGAATTCAGGGATCATGGTTTGAGTTGATGGCACTAGTGTTTGCATTTAAGCACCTTTTCCTACATATTGAAAAGAAAATCTTTGATCTTTCATTTGTCTTTAGACATTTGCACTTATTTTTGGTCTAGCTGTACTGGTTTTAAGATATAGTTGCTAAACGTATAGCCTTATATAAGAGGATGTCACTAGCATTTGCTAAATCAAGCACATTTTTCAACCTTTTTTTTGTATCTAACAAATGTATTTGTTTTTAGTGTAGCTGTA
Organism: Lycodopsis pacificus; assembly: GCA_028022725.1. NCBI lineage: Eukaryota > Metazoa > Chordata > Actinopteri > Perciformes > Zoarcidae > Lycodopsis > Lycodopsis pacificus. The sequence continues at coordinate 14,643,877 of CM051689.1, forward strand.
CTAGTAAACCTGTGGGCTCTTTGAGACTAGATCTTTTTAAGTGTTTTACAAAATCTTAGCGAGATAAATTTCCCTCATTTTTTTGCGTTATTTCTTGTTTTTGAGAGCTGACCTTTTGCAGTGTGCATTTATTTGTGTGTCCTCCTTCCTCAGGTATGATTTGGTCAGAATGTAAGGAGATCTGGACCGACGGGCCCAGAGAGTACATCATGCACCTGTGGAATGTTCTGGACTTCGGCATGTTGTCTATCTTTGTGGCTTCCTTCACGGCGCGCTTCATGGCGTTCCTCAAAGCGACCAAAGCCCAGCAGTATGTGGACATGCACGTACCAGACGAAGACATTAGCACCGCCCTGCTGCCTGACGAAGTCGCCTACTTCACTTTCGGTAAGCAGTTGCTCCAAAAATACGATGAAAGGCTTTGGAGATGTGTAGAAGTGTACTGATTTCTCTGGTGTTTAACAGAGATTGCTTGGACGGAGTCTGTGTGAGTTATTTGCCGCTCTCCTTTGTTTTCTCTGCCATTGTGACAACCACTATTCATGATAGCTAAATATCTCAATTTATGTTTAATCTGAAAAAATATATATATTGTGTTTCAAACTGCCTCACTTCTTATCTACCAAAAACACATTCCAAAGAAAGGCCAGTTATTCACACAATAAGATAAAATGTAAAAGCTTTCATGAGGGGCTTGAGTCATTGTTGTGCACAATCAGTCAGTGATACGCAAATCAGATCAGTATTTGTGTAAAAATGTCATGAATAACAAAAAACATGAGCTGGACACTAGAAGATGAGGGTGCATTTGTCATTTAATTGAAAATGTCGTTGCATATTTACCCTTAACTGCTGGACAGTACACTTCTTAGTGGCCTGCTGAGGGAACCTTCATCAGTGCTGTCATCTGGTGGTCTGACTCTGTCATCACATATCAGTAGATAGATGGAAATGTAAATGACTGGAGTGTCAGTTATTATCGTGAGCCGTTCTCCATACCTGCAGTGAAAAGTGCACACATTGTGTGGGATATATTTACTCCTTGTCCGAGATGGAATTTTTCTTTCTTTTACTTTTTTCTGTTTGTGGTCTTTTGTTCCCTGTTGTTCTCTCTCTCTCTGTCCTTACCTCTCCTTGGACACACTATCCTCTCTGTTTGCTGTCCACCCGCCTCATACTCGTTGCCCTCCCTCCTCCCTAATCCCCGTCCATCATCACTGAATCCATCTTCTGACTGTACCTTCGCCAAGATTATACTCTTTACATCTCTTCCAAACCAATTATGTACAGCTGATAATATGTATCAAGCCAGAGGAATGCAGGGTTTTCACAATAGGGTTTAATGCAGAGTAAAAAATACTGTGATTGTAAACCACACTCGGACCAAATATTTCAATCGGATATCAGAAAAAGTTTCAAATTCTAAATCCACAAATGCAGCTATGGACGACTATTAGAAATGTAATACATTTTAGAAGTTTAGAAGCTATACTTGTATAGTTGATGCATCAGGTTGTATTCAGTGTAAAAATGTTAAATTTGGTCAAATCTGAAATGGGGACCTATTTTATTGTTCAAATTGGGAAACCAGTTCCCCACAAAACCAGACAATTACCGAACGATCTCTGGTTTGACTCTGCATTAGCTCAATCACATTACACATTAACACCGTACTCAGCCGCTCGTCTTTGTCTTTCTTATCCTCCAGCCAGGAACAAGTGGCGCCCATCAGACCCCCAGATCATCTCAGAAGGCCTGTACGCCGTCGCTGTGGTGCTGAGCTTCTCGCGCATCGCCTACATCCTGCCGGCAAACGAGAGCTTCGGCCCATTGCAGATTTCACTGGGGCGCACGGTCAAAGACATCTTCAAGTTCATGGTCATCTTCATCATGGTGTTTGTGGCCTTCATGATCGGCATGTTCAACCTGTACTCGTACTACCTGGGAGCCAAGTACAATCCTGCCTTCACCACGTGAGTAATGTACGGCTGAGATAGCCACTGTGATTAGATGGTGGTTATGTTTTAAACACAAGCATTTACATCTTCATGCCTGCATCTTTTTATACAAACTTCAGCTAATGCTTTCAAAACACAGTGTAGCTACATGGAAGTACGATGATCATATGATGTCAGAATAAAAAGATCTAATCTCCAAAGTATCTGATTTGGTTCCCATCTAAATGTGAGACCACAGAACAAGAAACTCCACTGGATAATATAAATGGTCAATGTCCTCCTTAATGAGACTGTTTGCTGGGTTCATCAAATCCACAGTCATCGATCAGTGGCAGAGATCGAACTTCAATCCTCCCTCAGGCTTAATACAGGCAATCAGGCTATTTGGTTAAATACGGAGAATGTGAAGACTCACTCACTAAATTCTCTATATATAATTTAAATGGCTCGTCTTTGATTTAAAAAAAAAAAAAAAAAGAAATGTCATTATTATTATATGTCATTCAGTTAATGATGAGGCAAAACATCTTGGCCTATTGAGTTTTGTAGGTCAATATGGATGTGAGAGTTAAAAGAGCAAGAGGAGCTTTTGGACAGTGTCTCTAAAGTTTTTAAGTTCAGTTTTTAAAGTGGCGAGTGACGGAGAATGTCTGAGGTGCTGGGGGAGGGAGTTCCAGAGGGAGGGGGCAGCAATGGAGAAGGCCCTGTCCCCCCCCCCCCAGGTTCGGTGCTTGGACCAAGTAGGGGGGGGGTAAGGAGGTTGGTGTCGGTGGATCGGAGGTTGCAGGTGGTCCTAAAGATATAAAGTGGGTCGTGAAGGGCTTTGCATGTGATGAGGAGAGTCTTGAACTGTGTTCGTTGCTGTATGGGGAGCCAGTGGAGGTTCTGAAGGACTGGGGCGATGTGATCTCTGGTGCTTGTAAAGCAATCAACCTGTCTAACAAGTCCCGCAACATATCAATCTGAATATCAATGCTTCTGCAAACCTTCCTTCATTTTAGCATATCCGCGTGTCTGCATGCTCATTCTGTCACATCAGCTGCAAACAGAGTGACGGTGGATCTTTCACTGTCATTGTCTAATATTGTACAAAGCTATCCAGCAAGTCTCTTTATCATCATTCATCTCAAAATGAAAACTCTCTCTGAGTTCTCTCGCTGTCTCATATCATTATTCATTTTCTCAGAGGAAGACATCTGCAGATTTAAACAGATGTCATTACACCATTTCTGCTCAATCATTCCATTACAAGTTGTTCTGTAATTACATAGTCATGTACTGTTCTCTTTTTTTTTTTACGAATCAGAGTGGAAAGGTCTATGTAATTGCAGTTTATCATCTGGTATGTTAAGGTCCCACTTTGCAAGAAAGCTTGGACTCAGGAAGTCACACGTAGCTTTGTCTTTGAGCAAGTTGGGTCCTGAGTCGTCCTACCAGGCGAGAGCAATAGACGGGTTCAAAACCAATCTGTACATTTAGTGGAGCATGGTGTTTATGCTCTTCTGCATAATTTACCTGACAGGGTTTTCATATCAGTGAAGAACACACAGTGTGACTAGAATTCTTGCCCTCAGTTAATGTTTCATTAACAGGCTTTCCTACCATGACAAAATGCTTCCAGGTGTCAGCACCTGTCTCCTCGTTGAGCATACAACCTTGTGCTGGTTTGGAGTACTCCCAGTAAACCACACAGTTTGATGCAAAGTACAGACTTTGCCGTGCCAGACTGCTTGCCTATCCATCTGTTCCCCTTATCTGGTTATACACCTGTCTGTTCATCTGCATGTGTTTGTGTGTGCAGATACAGATGCATTTCTCTTTAGTATGTGTGTAACTATGAGCTTATTATAAACACTGTACATTTACACACACTTGCATTGCGTCATCAGGTCAGCAAGTTCAGAAATTTCAACCAGACAGTGTCGTACATCACACACCTACAGCTCATGGAGTCAAACATCAGGTGCAATAACACCACATACCCTTCTATGTCATATTTGTGCAGCCTCAGCTGTTTTTCTGAATGCACCAGATGTTTGACCGCCATCATCCGCACATGTGAGGTATGTGAAACCTGGAAGCAATTTCCAAGTTTTCCACCTGCTCGACATTCACCTCAGATAGAATTACTGATCATAAAAGGTGTGTGGTCGGATTTCTAGTGCGAGTGTTCTACTTCCTCATGCAGACTAGCCCTGCACCTCTGTGCTGTGCATATACAGTGTAGGTCCTCTGCTGAGCCGCAGCACAGGGGTCTTAGAGGCTGCGAGTTCTGCTTGGCTGCCCGCATGGAGCCAAAGATCCAGGAAACGTGATGAGCCGACAGACAGAGCAGCGGCGTGAGACTGAGTTCCCTGACAGAAAAGGTAGATCGACGGGTAGAACCAGAGACTAATGGAGTTCAAATGGACAGTCGGACAGATTTTGCTCAGTCAGACGTAATGAAGTCTTCTTAAAAAGCAGAGGACAGAAAAGACCCTGCTCCCTGCAGAGAGAAGTGCCTTATCGTCCCCATTACACCGTCATTTCCATCATGAATGTACAATCCAGCTCTGTACGTTGTCCGCTTATCACTTCCCTCTCTGCTTTAGAGATCAACATCAAGGCCGATTTAAAAAATCAGTGTTAACACAGCCGTGGTAATAATAGAAACTATTTCAGCTCATCTTAAAACTTGTTCTTGTCAGATTAGGCTTGTTTGGCAAGAAAATGTCCCTGCTGTTTCAGTTGCCCACTCTGGCAATGGGAGCTGTATAGAGATGGTTTTCTGCCTGACAGAAACCCCCCTAAATTCTGTTATTGTTGTTGTTGCTGTTGTCAGTCTTACCACTAGGGGTCAGTCTGGCTCTAAATCTCAACCTGCCTGGACTGAAATGTGCAAAGAGACACTACTGAATTTATATTTCTAACGTCTAACTCTTTGTTGCTTGAATTTAATGATCCCTTTTCACCAATACTTGAATTTTCAGTCTGGGCATGTTTATTTTTCTGTCCTGCTCAATGCAATTATGAAGTATGACTGCAATGTGTTTGGTATGACTGATCGTCTTGCGTACAAATTGAGAATTCACAAAGTAAACAACGTCTCGTCCGTCTCTTTTCTCTCTGTCACAGCTGAGAACGTGCCTGTGTGGATGTGTGTGCTGTGTGACTTCAGCTGTCTGACGGAGGGCAGAAGACAGGGCTGGTGTGATAGCTCTGATGAAGGAAGATGAGGACGGAGACAGGTGTAGGTAGTAATGATACCGCAGGAGGGGCCACTCAGGCTGTGGGAACGGAGGGAGGGGTGTGAGAGGAAGGATGGTGGGGTATGGCGGAGGATATCACTCTCTCTCTCTCTCACACACACACATATACAGATGCATGCACAGCAGGATAGGGCGTAATGAAGACTGAGCAATAATAGCCACAATCCCCATGGGCACGAAGACTCAGACGGCTATCTGACTTTCACACTTTCACGACACACACGTGCCTTTTGTTGCCCACACATTAATGTGCAAATACACTTTAGCAAGGGCACGTACATTCACACATCACACTTCTCTCTCAATGTTTGTTTTTGCACATGCTGTAACACACTCTGAGGCAGGCATACAAACATTTATGTACAGATCAATTCACACACACACACACACGCTTATCAGGATTCTGATTTGGACAGCAGTGGTGGAGCAGTAGACCTTGTCTCTATGTTCTAGTCAACCATGCATGACAACACTGCACAGACAGACACAGAGAGAGAGAGGACGGGGCAGGAGAAGGGAAGAAGGTGATATGAATGGAATGGCAAAGTGTTTTGAAATAGGTGAAGACTGTTCAGAGTATAGAAAAATACACAACGGATGAAAAAAATGATTATGCTGAAGTGAAACAATGGGAATACTACTTAATAAATGCAGCACAATCACAGGGGCACTGAAACAAAGTATAAAGATTAAGTCCATCGGGGTGAGGAGGGGGATATGGAGGGAATGAGGGATGAAAACAGAACCACTGGGAGAGATGTATATGCAGAGAATGGTGTGTTTTTGACTCGGCTGTTTGTTCAGGCAAAATGTGGGAGACCAGCCAGGATGCATGGACAAAAGAGGAAAACGAGGGAGAGAGGACGAGAGAAGGTCAAACAGACAGCCACACAGACTCGGCACAGATTCTGATCGCACTACATTTTTACCAGTAACCATTTGAATAGGTGGGAAGAAATGATAAAATAACTTTGATAGCATGTACATGTCTGTGTATGTTTTGTCAGCTTTGTTTTCCCTACAGCAGTTAGTTATCAGTACTTTTCACATAACTGCTCTTTATATACCATAATGTGCTTTTTTATGTTGGTTTGAGTCGGCAACATGAGCCTTCTTTTTCCTCTTTGTATTTTTTTAGTACTGGCAAGAAAAGAAGTATATCTTAATTAAAGAAAAATAAAATGTAATGCAATGTAAATGGAGAGAGACAGAGAGAGAGAGGGACGGCAGATGGTTGAGACCGAGTCGGGGTGAGCAAAAGAGGATTTATTCGCTCTGAAGGCGAGGCAGAGGTGCCGTGTTCAGCCTTTCCCAGTCAAGCACATCTGAATGTCAAAATGAGGAGAGGAGACGCTATTACAATTAAGGCGAGACAGACACAGAGAAGAGACAGAAAAAGAATGCAGTAGTGTGACCAATATGGGCTCTTAAATGGCAATGCTCAACCAGTAGCTGTAGTCAAATTCAGAATTTGTCAACAAATTCTTCCATTACTTTGACAAATGATGTCAAACATGTAAATTGAAATTCATTCCTTTAGTTGAGATCAGGGAGATCACATATAAAGACTATAAAAACATTGATTACTCATAGCTTTTGAAACAATGGGTCCCTCAATGCTTCTAATTGTCTTTTAACCAATGTTAGCTCCATGAGTTGGTTGAAGAACCTGTCCCTGGCTAAACCTTTAGTGTTTTCAGCTAACTCTCCATAAAATGAGTCTTAAAAATGCACATGGTAGCTACATACATGATAATGTGCTAAATGACTGATGTCCAAAACAAAAAGTCAGCCTTCTCACCAGCTGAGAAACCATTTAAAATACATGAAAATAAAGTATTAGTAAAAGTAATTGCTGTATTTTAGTGTAGAGCTCAAAAGTCTCAGCATTATAAGTATGAGAGGAAAACCTGTAAAATCGGATTATTTCTTTCTAAATTAACCACAGACAAATTTCAAATGCTTCCTTGCCAGCGGGGACTGCACCGTTGGTATTGTTTTCACCATGCGAGTCTGTTTGTGAGTCATCATAGCAAATGATGACCCTGGAGCCAACTGGTGGGAACAACCACAGAGGCGGTTTTGAGTACTTTGCCAGGTGTTTTATGTCTGTCTGTGGACAGATTTTGTCACTCTAATAGTGTTGCAACTGTGCAAGATGCTGTCACAAATAAAGTTTGAGATCAAAATGAAGTTTAAAGATGGGTTTAAAGAAGGGACGCCGGAAGTAGAAGTGGTATAATCCTCACCACCAGCCCCGTGCACACTGTTTCGTGGAGAAATCCTTGCCTAGTTACTGTAGCTAAGCTATAATTCGACGTCAGCGGTTCTACAGAGGAGTTTGGCGGGCTGATGTCACACATAATAGTAGCCAAAATTGTAATCAGCCCAACACAATGGTTTGTTCTGCTGTTTCTTTTCTTTTTTTAAAGATCAAATCCATTTTATAATAATAAAAGTAATTGACTTGAAAAGAGGAAGACGACACAGACCAACAGCGAGACAGAAAGACAGGCAGCGAGGGAGCAGGCAAATTAAAGAAAAGTTGATGTCGTGTTTGACTCGGTATCAAAACTCTCTAATTGCTCTTCTTGTGGTGTCCCCGCTTAATAAGAATTCTCTCACAAGTTGCCTGAAGACACACACCACAACAGCATCCTTTTGCATTTCTCTCTGCCTGTCTCATTGTGTATCCCACTGCTTGTCACAAAAATATGCACAAACACACAAACGGACCCACTCGTGAGACACACACATCGGTATTTCTTCCGTGCCTTCAGTTTCGTTTTGCCTCTCTCTCTCTTTGTCTTTCTATCAACAAAACACACAGGCAGGCAAGCCAGCATCTCTCAGGACTATTCATTCATTTATTCATTCATTCATTCATTAAAACCCGCCATGGTGTCGCCATGGTGACAGCTCCATTGGCGCGACGGATCGAAAGTTAAACTCAATTTGATATTTAAAGATGTTTCCTCTTTAGTTGTCACTTGTCCGTCTGCAGGAGAGGAGAGGAGAGGAGAGGAGAGGAGAGGAGAGGAGAGGAGAGGAGAGGAGAGGAGAGGAGAGGAGAGGAGAGTAAAAAAATAGAAGCAAATCGGGAAGGACAAATGTAATGTCTTGCTAATGACTGAGGGGCAGAAGGACAGAAGGCTGGATGCAGCCGTTCAGTGTGCAATGTGAGAATATTGCTGCGGCTTAAACAAAGAAGAGATTTATATATGAGAGGGGAATAAAATAATGAAAAATCAAAAGTATAAATCAAACAAATAGATTGAGTGACAGAAATGACTAAAAGCTGTCGGGATCAAAGACGGAAAGAGAGTGAGAGAGGGAGGGAGCGTGATGCTTAGAAAGATATGAAAAGCAATGGAAATATAATGAGAAAATGGGTGAGAGAGATGGAGAAAACGAACGAGAGGCAGCGAGAGAGAGGGGGAGAGAGAGAGAGAGCAACGAAGACAAACTTGAGGCGTAAAGCAAGAGAGCCTGTCTCTGGAGGGGAGGGGTTGATTTGGGCCCGTCTGTGATTGGGTTTGGACGGCTCCTGCAGAGCCGAGGTGACTCACCAGGCACACACAGACACACACAATGCTGAATATGTGGTGTGAGTGTATATACGTGTGTGTGTGTGTGTGTGGGAGAGAGAGGATGAGTGGTAACAGAGTAACTTCTTTCCTGTCAGTGTCCTGCAGGGTTAAGTGTGTGTGTGTGTGTGTGTGTGTGTGTGTGTGTGTGTGTGTGTGTGTGTGTGTGTGTGTGTGTGTGTGTGTGTGTGTGTGTGTGTGTGTGTGTGTGTACTCATATTTAGCCGCCGTGCTGCGTGCAGCCTATTGGGAGCTGTCACTCTTAATAACAGATAATAACACACTGTCCATCTCTGTCTCCAGATGCCCACTGTCCCTGCTGATTCACTGCCTGTTGTACAATGATGTTATAACACAAACACAAGCAAGTTTGAAATCAAATAATCTCATTCTCTCTTACGTTGGGGGAAAAAAAAAGCTCCCATTATCCAGAGCATCGAGCGTCTCGTATGTCTCAGTCGCAGGTCATTGCATGACCAGTGTCTGAGCTGACATTAGCAAGAGACAAATTAAAATCGATCAATGTTGTTGATCTACAAAGATTTTATTTTACATTTTTCATAATTGCACTTCCTCCCGTAGAGGCGCCTCACGCAGGTTTCAGTGACTCAAATAAGCAGAAAACGAGCAAAACGAATGACTTGCCAGCTGCTTGTGCGTCAGCTTCAGCCAGCAGGGAAGAAGACCCTCTACCCTCATATGCACTTGAATGATTCATTTGCAGAAACAGATATCTCTCCAAATGAGTGTAATGTAATGTATGTAGTCATGCATACAGTGTTATATACCCGGGTGACTTGTATGCTGCTGTAAGGAGGGGTTCACTTCCAGCAACACATAAAATGCCATCCACAGTTTTAGAACTTGATATTAAAGCACCAGGCTGCCCAGGCAGATGAACCGGGTGTATAAATAGCCGCTGTGTGTGTGCGTACTTTTAATTGCGGGTGTGCGTTTGGGCCAGCGTCTGGTTTAATGGCACATTAATGTTGCCTGGAACAAAGCCCTTCATCATTATCTCCACTCACATATTTTTTGGGGGAACATGAAAATGTAAATCGAGTGAGCGTTTCATGCTGGGTAGGAAGGAGAGCCGGGAGACAGAATAATTAGATTAAAAAGATAATTGGGATATGACGTTATAGAGACCCGATAATTGGCGCCTTTTTATTTTGTTTCATTTTTTTCAAAGCCACAGGAAAGCGTTTTTTTATCTCGTAACAGAGGCTCCAGGTAAGAGGCATTATTTATAGAGAGAAGGCTCAAAATAACAGGTTTTCAAGGCAAGGCGACCAAAATCATCTTCCTCAGCTCTCTTGATTGCGCGTTAGGCTGGTGGATGTGTGTGACGTGAATCGTAAAAGACAAGATGGTGTTGTTGATATCATTCTTCGGTCGCTGATAGTCTCGCACCAATGGTCTGTCTGATGCCATCCATTACAGCGACACAAAGAAGAACTGCTGTTGTTGCTTGTGAATGTGTTTCTGTTCAAGCATGCATGCCTCACTGTGTATGCCTCTGCGTGCACGTTGAAAGAGATACTTATTTCCCAGAATAGTTATTCAAATGTCTTTGTGGTCTTTTGTGGGTTTTGAAATAGTGACTTGTGAGTTTTTGCATGTCCGATGTTCAGCAATTGGTACAAAGCTCTGTGCACGCCTCACAAATTATTGACATGCAAGTTAGCAGTGAGCATAATATCATCAGGACATCCGTCATGTTGGCAAGTCAGCAGAATGCCAATTGACGTAAACACGGAGAAATCAATGAAAATGGAATGACGTTCATAGGAAAATTCATATTTTAGAGGGGATATAAATATTTGTACCGACCATTAATCATGCCATGCTGCTAAAGTTCAGAGATGCACAGAGAATAGTGACAGTATGCAGACAATTTGAGGCCAGTCTGATACAGGGAGTCACTGACAGGAAGTGTTTTTAATGACAATGAACACGGTTGTTCTATATACTAGATACAAAATAGGGGTTTTGATGTCGAGGTAATTACAGTTTCAATTGTCTATTTCTACCTGGTGGAAGCATCAATGTGTCCATTGTATTTTTCTAATACGTATATTAGATTAAGGCACATTATATTCTTATATGATTTACAGCTGTTGGACAGAGAGAACACACACAGATCAAGTCTTGAAGGTTGAAGTGTGCTTTGCTATCTGCCTGAAAGGTCAAAGCTGAAGCACCCAGAGAGAGTTAGGTGTGTGTGTGTGTGTGTGTGTGTGTGTGTGTGTGTGTGTGTGTGTGTGTGTGTGTGTGTGTGTGTGTGTGTGTCTCCATCTCTACATGAATGCAAGCTTGTGTTTTTTCTCTCCGTGCCTTCAGCTAGCTCTCTGCTTACCGATGAAACTGTCTTTGTGAAGTTGGAAGACATTCACAGCCTCAGACCAGGAGCCGATAGATCTTCTCTCCCCACAGCCTCCTTCCACCTTCAGCTCCTCCAGCAATCCAACCAGGCAGCTCCCCACCCCCCTCTGTCATCTCAAACCCATTCTTGCCACTCATGGAATATTTAACAACAGACATGGACCTGAATGTCAATGGTGACAGGTCTTGCAGCTTTATGCTGTTTTGCCTTGGGTCGGTTGAATGCTCCCTCAGGCTGAACGGCGATACGGCTGTGGACCTCAGGACAAAGCGCACATTTTAAAATGAATGAAATTAAATTTACAGAGTTAGAAGTGCTTTAGTCAACAGTCTCAGACATTTTAATCCATGATGACTCAAATTAAACTGAGGACAGAAAAATGTATCAAAATGAAATGTTAAATTATCTTTTCAGACACCGCCCTGAAAAAAATGACCACATCCATTTAAAGTGATGGCATGAAAAACAAACCTTTATTGTTTCCCCTTTAACTGCAGTGATGTTTCAGTATCTGTTTTCAGTTACCATCAACATAAGACTAAGGCTACAGGCTAAACTGATTTCTATAAACCAAATGGTCTCTCAAATGCTGAAGTGCCTTTTCCCATTTCCTGCTTTTTTGATTATTTCCGAAGTCCGTCATGTTTCCATGTATGTGCAGCGCGCGTGTGTTAGTGTAGGTGTGTGTGTGTGAGAGAGTGCAGGTGTGTGTTCTTGTATTTGTGTGAGAAGGATAATGGGATAATGTGTTCAAATTGGACATGACTCATCAGTTATTTCATCAGTGCCACCTCATAAAACCCCAGGCCATTAAACTGCATTTTGTGTGTTTGCGTGTGCACGTGTGCATGTGTTGTTGTGAGACAGCAATTAGCTGCTTCAGCTGTGTGTTCACTGTCATGTACTGTTTTCTCACCGCCACATCTGCTCTCTCTTTCCTCACAGGGTGGAGGAGAGTTTTAAGACTCTTTTCTGGTCGATCTTCGGGCTGTCTGAAGTGATCTCAGTGGTGCTGAAGTACGACCATAAGTTCATAGAGAACATCGGCTACGTGCTGTACGGGGTCTATAACGTCACGATGGTGGTCGTCCTGCTCAACATGCTGATTGCTATGATCAACAGCTCGTACCAGGAGATAGAGGTAGATAAATGAGATGCTCGGTCAATAGTGAAGGTTCTAATACTGTCAACAAGTCAATAAGGATCATTGTCTGATCACATCTGAGCCTGCAGGAGAATTAGAGAGTGAGTTGAAAATACCATGAGCCTTAAAAAAGTCAATACAATGGAAGAAAGGTGCACTCAGCAGAGTGGAGATCTCCGACAGTTGTGTCTGCAACGACCACTGCTGTAATGTTTGAGTGAACACAACCCGCAAATTGTCAAACCCCTCTTCTAGACCTCCACTCACACGTCTTATTATAATCTATGCAGCTGTCTGCACTGGCTCTGTGCAGCTAAACTGCAGTTCAATGTGTAAAGCCTCACGTTGATCCATGTGAGTCGACTCAGAAGCAGCTGATGATGAAAGTGACTGAGCCAGCGACACTGGTTAATACCAGTGGTGGGAAAAGTACTAAGATCTTTTGCTGAAGTAAAAGTTCTAATACCAGGATTTAAAAAACACTCAGTTGCAAGTAAAGTCCTGCATTCAAAATCTTTCTTAGATTAAAGTATCGAAGTATATAATCAAGAAACTGTACAATTTCAAGTAGTTCTTGTGCAGCCAAATGGGTTATTTAGTAACATTATTATATATAATAATGTCAGATTATTAATATAGATGCAGTAACATATTAGATGCATTTAAATGTGGTAGCTGACTTTATTCATTTTATACTGTTGGGTGGTTTCATTTTCTGTAAAACATTGCATTGTATTTAATTTCCTCATTATAAATAAATGTAGTGAAACAAAGTAATATATGTCCCTCTGAAATGTACATTTACTGTCCACTACCAATTAATAACGAGCTGTACCAAAGGGTGGAAATAAAATGACTAGACCTTGAGCATACAATCATAAATGAGCACAACATGGCCGGCTGATGGGTCCAGTAGTTAAGATTAGCCGTGGACAGACAGACAGACACATATGCACATACGCACACACTCAAGCAAACAACCGAATACATAATCTCCTAGTGGAGACAACAAAACAAAAACACAGAGACGTAAGTAAAGAAGTAACTCGTTGTTTTCTCAGAGGTTTCTACAATCGAATGGGTTTTGTGAGACTTCACAAGCTTTGTCTCCGTCCGTCCGTCTTTGCAGGAGGATGCCGACGTAGAGTGGAAGTTTGCCCGAGCCAAGTTGTGGCTCTCCTACTTTGACGAGGGCCGCACCCTGCCCGCCCCCTTCAACATGGTTCCCAGCCCAAAGTCCTTCTACTACCTGGTCCTCCGCATCAAGTCCTGTCTGATACACCTCTGCAAGGCCAACAGCCATCGCCATAACGAGCTGGAGCTGGGCATGCTCAACTCACAGGCCAAGGTCAGGGTCAGGAAGCCTTCAGACACCAACCAAATCATATTTTGCTGTTTTACATGCATTGTTCTCCGTGACGGGGAATATATAACAGAATATATAATAGAGTTTCTCTTCATGTCAGTATTATTATCCTTTCTAAGTGCTTTGATAAGAACTATTCCCAAATTTTACAGAAACTCTGGTGGGAGCCAGGAAATACATTGTATTGCCACTACATGCCTGCAATGCAACTTCAGCTCCTTTCATTGTTACACGTTCTCCCGCCAAAGGAATGTCCATCTAAATAGAATCACTGTAATCAAAAGAGACTATTGCATGAAATAAATAGCATAGGCCATTAAACACAGAATCAACTTAGCGCTGGCGTTGTCCTCGGGCATTTCCTCTGTCTGTCTGATCCCTCGACTCAAATGGCTCACAGCAGCGCCTCGGATAGGCTATCAGTCAGGCCTGCCTCGACTCAGATGCCTGGGCAGGTGGGTTACACCCCGCTGCCTCTGTGAGCTCCTGAAGTTCTCTGTAGCTCTGACAGTTTAACTGCAGATCCAAGCAGGTTCAGCAAGCGATCGATAAATAAGCTCACACCCAACCACAGTGCAGCGTCGAGAATGTCAAATGAGATTTGGATAAGACAGCGTGATCTTTCTGAATCATCCGTTTTTTCCTCTCTGTCTTTTGGTCCATGTTGCTCATACGGATATCCACCGTTTGAGAAAGGGGCTGCGCTAAATTGAATCTAATTGTGTTAGTTTCAAATCAGCACATGTTCAGGAGATAACCAATTAAGTTGCATTTTCTAAAGTGAATATTTCTTTCATATATTCACGGTAGTTGGGACAACTAATAGCTTGCCAAAAGCAAAGAAATACAATTGTCGTTAACTTGAGGCAGCAGAGCTCTGCATAAAAGATGTGTTCCTCACATTCACATGAAGCTGAAGCTGTACTTCCCATCTGGTAGTGTGGTTCAATAAAGCAGTGAGTAGAACATTTAATTTGCCTCTCTATTGCAAATAGTTTGTGTTTGCAGTAGGTGTTCTACAAAGTCGTAAAAATGACTCGACATTATGTTATTTCACTGAGCACAAGATTCCCTGCTAAATGAAATAATATCTAATGTAAAGTCAGTGAGAGCCCAAATTAATAATAATAATAATAATAATGTATTTTATTTATAACGCACTTTTCATTTAAAAAAAAAAATCTCAGAGTGCCACAGAGCCAGTACATAGTAAAAACATACCGTAGTTAAAAAAAAATAAATAAACTATAATAAAATAAAATAAAAACCAGTGAATGAAGAATGTGAATGTGAATGTGAAACCCAAGGCGTTCAGGCCAGATGAGATTTATCATCACTCCAGTGTTTTGGGTCCCGGGGTAGACTCCAAAACACCTCTAAAGGGAGGCATCGAGGAGGATCCTGATCAGATGCCCGAACCACCTCAACTGGCCAGTTCCAACGTGAAGTAGCAGAGGCTCTACTACGAGCTCTTTCCGGATGTCTGAGCTCCTAAAGCTATCTCTAAGGCTGAGCCAAGACACCCTCTGAAGGAAGGGCACATGTAGAATGTACATGTTATTCATTATTAAACTTTTGAATCATCAGGCTATTATGTTGAGAAAGTTCAACGCCTCCATAGCTTTAGTGCGTATAGAGCTACACAGCAAGGACGTGGAGGAAATCTGGAAATGAGTTGATAGAAATTCACTCTGGTCAAGTAATGAGGTTGATTCTCTTTGAAGACATCTGTGGGCGCCAGATACCTTCCTTTCATTGTTGTTTTGTTTTTTGCCAGTGTTGCCTCCTGCAACACCCTCAAAGGCTTTCATTATAGAAGAACACTCAACTTTGAAATATGACGTTAACACTGTATCTCACTATTCCAACAGGATGAACGCCTCAGGACTTATCCACGCCCGGGAGAAGAGTTCATCCCCAGAAAATCTAGAAAACACCCGACCAGATACGAGGTAAGACAGCAAAGATGAGACCAAGCACAACCGGAGACTCTCAGAAGCCATTGAGTAGACGTGAAAAGGAATTAAATGAGAGGGAGGAATATTAAGGATGAGGGATATCGATCAAAACAAAAGTGTGAGTGGCTGGAGGTTGAAAAAGAATGACAGGAAGAGAGATGGAGAGGGTTGAAAGAGGTGAAGAGACTGCTGTGAAAGACGGAGGTAAGGAAGCGTGAGGTAGGGAGATGAGCTAGAGACAACAGTACAATACTTCTCCAAGAGATTGGATGAAAGGGCATCGACTGAAAAGAAGGCAGGATTGAACAAGTGATTGCGAGTGAAAGAGGGAGAAGAGGAGCGGCAAAAAGAAAAAGAGAGACACTGAGCACAGGCTGAAAATGCCTCTAATGAGCTGTTTGAGGGAGATGGAAGGCGGGCACTCAGTAAATGAGCTCAAAGTATCACGCTGAGAAGAGGAAGCGATGCTCTCCTCCCGAGTCTGCCCTTCACCTTTTCCCTCAGGGAAATCTAACTTCCTTCACACGTCGATTGCGCTTTTCTCCCAACCCTTGCAGATTGTGTGGGTTTTCACGCGCACGCCAGGCATGGAGATGTCCCTTTATATGACAGTATGTATGTGTGGTGACAGGTTCAGACTCATTCAGAGTGCCTACATGCAGAGGTTGACTACGTGAGCCTTGGCAAGAGCTGCAGGACATCCCTGTTGGCTACAGATCAATACTCGATAATATTTCACACACAGCCTCCAACACACTGTGCTGCTCTCTACCGCTGTCTGCATGATTGTTTGTGTGTGTACATAGGCACGTACACACGAATGGTG
Organism: Lycodopsis pacificus; assembly: GCA_028022725.1. Classification (NCBI taxonomy): domain Eukaryota; kingdom Metazoa; phylum Chordata; class Actinopteri; order Perciformes; family Zoarcidae; genus Lycodopsis; species Lycodopsis pacificus. Next base: position 14,660,350 of record CM051689.1, read on the forward strand.
ATGAATACACTACGCGTCTATGTCAGATCACCTTCTCTCTAGTTCATCTCTTTTCCTCTCCTCCGCTTAGAACATCATGAAGCGCCTGACTAAGAGGTATGTGCTAAAGGCCCAAGTGGACAGAGAGAGCGATGAAGTCAATGAAGGTAAAACGTCCCTCATCTTTAAGTCCCACTCTCGTTGTGTCATTAGCTGCTCAGTGCATGTCAGATAAAGTCCATCAAATGAGGTCTCTCTGTATATCACATGTATGTACTCACACCTGGCAACTATAGCACCGTTTTGGGGCTTTGCAGACGAGGGCTTACCCGCGCACATGTCTGTATTTGCTCAGGTTCACGCTGTCCTGATTGTTGTGTCCGTGCGTGACTGTGTTGCAGGTGAGCTGAAGGAGATCAAGCAGGACATTTCCAGCCTCCGTTATGAGCTCCTGGAGGAGAAGTCCGATGCCGCTGCAGAGCTGGCTCTGCTCATCCAACAACTTGGCGACAAGTTTGGCAAGAACACCATGAGACAGTGACAGCACTCGCAAGAAGGAGAGAGAGAGGAAGGGAGGGAGGAAGATGTGAAAGAGGGTGAGATCAGGAGGAGGGGGAGGCAGGAACAGGGAAGGTATTTTTAAGACCTTTATGGTGGAAGAGTGAGGAAAAGAGGGAGATGGGAGGCAGGATGTTTATGAGATAGACGGGGAAGAAAGTAGAAGAAAAGCGTGAGAGAAACAGACACAATTTGATAACTTAATGGCAAGGGTTTTGTATTATGCAATGACCAATTAAGGAGGAATGTGAAAAGAACATAGCTGCGACTGCACAAGAGCACAAGGTCGAGGGTCAGAGGTGAAGTAAACTCGGTGGAAGGGGCTTTGTGTCGACAGTTGAATTCTAATAAAAGGCGACGTCTTCAGGGAGTCATAGGAATATTTGTTTCTCACACCTGAAAGGCTGGCTTTGCTTCTATGTCTTCACTTTGTCAGGACAAGCGTAGTGACGCCTGTCGAGATACTGAACTCTCCTTTACACACCAGGCTATCTAATTAATGCATTTCCATCCACAATGCACACCTTGATCACGAGTCAAATGATTCAGGACAAAAGCGATGAAACAGTGTCTGGTTTATACACTCGTTTGAAAGTCATTGAAACTCTCTCCAAAAATGCAGTCAGAGACCTTTGTATGTCCACATAACACACAGTGTGATGGTACGGCATTCAGCATCGCAGCTCCTTGTGTGCTGCCTCCAAGAGGTCTTATGTTCGTAGAAATTGACTTTGTAGAGTTCCATCAAAGGGCAAAAGTACTGATAACACAACAGTATGTATTTTACCTCACTCAGAAGTATTCAAATACAATGTAACTAAATAAGCACATGCTGCCAGAAAGTAAGCAAATACAGGATGAAACAATTTCACAGGATACCTCTCGCTCTTTGTTTAAAGTCGAGGTCTCATGCATATTTGACCACTTTAAGACGAAACAATGTTAAATAGGACCTAGAAAACAGTCGTGGGTGTTCTCCTTTTCATTGTGCCTTTGCAGTACAAAGTGTTTTCTAAAATATTAGCCAGATAGCGACATGACCTCGAGCGGTTGTGTTTACAGCTGTAAAATGCAGGAGGTCAGCGCTTGTTATTAGCACATGAAGGTAGAGAAACTCCATCTGATCGCTTTAAAGCAACCAGATGTTTGTGATATGAGAAAATGGGGGAGATATAGAGATATGGGATTCTGATTGTGCTGCAGAGGCGGTGTGGAGTCATTTTATGGGCTTGTTTTTCTTTTGGAGACTTAATTAAAGGACATAGCGCTGCACTAGACTTCACCAGTGATTCGACTGACATGGAGAACAGTAGGTAATAGTTGAACTGTTGCTTCAACTACTATTAGATATAGAGAACATGTGATCCAGTAACAATGCAGTTTGATAAACTGCTAATTCTGCCCACTAGAATTGAGATGTGTTTTTTATTGTGAAGTGTAGAATTCTATCTAAAGCAAACCAATACACAGATGTCGATACAAATAGGGTGCTAATGTTTATGTTGACCTGTGATCAGCCATCGTATGTCTGTCATGTAACAGGAGCCTATTTTGGAGAACAAAAAACAGCCACTGGCCCATTATTTATCGTCTGTCTAGTCCCCAAACCTGAACACCATCAGGATCCAGCAACTTGAAAGAGATGTCTTGGATTATTATATTTCTAGTGAGAATGCTTCATTTATTTCAGTTTCTAAACAGCAAAATCCAACGTTCACACAACGCAGTACTGCATATTTTGTTGTCATTTAAAAACTTCATGAATGAGACAGTTTGGGTGTTTTACATGTGATCAACAGATCGGATGGCTTCCTCCAATGATTTGGCTGAAATAAATCCCTTTCATCCTTTTTGAAACCCATTGGATAATATCAAAAAGCAGATATTATCTCGCTAAAACACCACGGTTTTGTTATTCTTTTATTGTGTGGATGATATCAAATGTCATCGGCCCCATAGGTAAAGATGAGCAGCGGGCATACTGCTCATATTAACACATTTAGAGGGCTGTCATTACATATGATTTGTGTTGGTGGGAAAAACAAATCAGACCTTTTTCATCTTAAAATCATTAACCAGTACAGTGAAACTATAAAATGAGTTATTGCCATAACAAATGTATCTATATTTAAACGCTTACAGGTTGTTTTTAGAGCTAAGGTTAAAAGCCTAAGCTCACTCGTAGTCACAGTAACCCCCCAGAAGATTCCGTAGCATTGAAATTGAAACTTTAAACACAATTGAAACAGTTGACTTAGTAGCGATGTAAGGTTTTTAACCTATTGTGACCGTGTCTTGATTCAGGTACACAAATGTTGTCAAGTTTTCATTTTAGTAAGTAGTGTGACTTGTGTCTTTATTTATTTTGACTGTCGGAGAGTGAAAGAGCAGCTAACTATTTTCCGTGTGCAGAACCAGGCCAGGAATGAACTCCGAGAAGGTTTTATGATTCCCACTGCTTTAAACGCAAAATTAACGGAAATACTGTATTTTTCACTTTTACGCAAGAAATATTGATTAATGCAAAATCTTGTACTGTATATTGTCATATTTTTGATCTTTGAATTAAAGATAGTATGCTCTAAACTGGTTGTTTCATCATTGGTATGTGTGTGCTCGTAGGTGGAGTTTGATGAAAGTCAATGAGTCTAAATATTCAGTGTTTGTCCCCATCAGCAGCCCTCAGCTGATGATAGGTGCTGGAGCAGAACCAAACAAGTGATTGCAGCATTACTCTGCACTCCAGCGACTGTACGCACACACACACACACACACACACCTGTGCACATACACGTTCAGAACTAATGCTCTTGAAACTAAATATTTAAGTTGGGAGGACCCAAATTGCCCCCAATGTACACTGAACACACTCATAGTACACAGTACAGCACTCATACACGAACATACAAAAAGGACATGCACAAGTTATTTTCCTGCAACGACACTTATAATGCAATGATCTGAAATCTTGAACAACAGGAAGCATTACAATATTTGTGTCATTGATGTTTCTTTTTACATAAACCAGCATGTACTGTATATGTCAAGCATATTTGTACTACTCAACTTCACATATACTGTCTGGTTGGATTTACAGGTCCACAACAGCAAATGTACTTGTTATAACCCTCTGCCACAAAATCCAAAGGTCCAAAACAAGTGCAAGCCCGTTCATCTGATGGACTCTTCTTCAGTTGTAATTCCTTAAACACAGTGAATTCACTCGAGCAGCACATGAGCTTAGTGCGCTGCAGACTCAACAGTAGCATTAACTAAAGTACCCTAAAAGCCAAAGAACCCCTCTGTGACTGGGAAATTGGTTTTCCTGTAAGTGTGTGTAAGTGTGCAGCTGAGACATGCACCTGTGTGTGTGTGTGTGTGTGTGTGTGTGTGTGTGTGTGTGTGTGTGTGTGTGTGTGTGTGTGTGTGTGTGTGTGTGTGTGTGTGTGTGTGTGTGTGTGTGTGTGTGTGTGTGTATGTGTGTGTATGTCAACATGACCAGACATCCTGAGAGCTGCCCTCTGGAGCTGCACTGTAAACACTGCTTTCCAACATATGTCCAGATGTTTATCAGACCTCACTTACTCCATACCATTTTTTTTCACCACTCTCTCTGCATTGTTTCAGGCTGTCACTGAAAGACCATTCCGCATAAGGCCAACGAACCCTATAAGTTCTCCATGAAACATACCTTACATGGTCATCTTTAGAGGTCTAGTTTGCTGAATATGGCATTCCATATGGAGATATCACCTGATTATACACAAAAGAAAACAAACTTAGTAATATTACATTCCATTGTTTTCCAATAGATCCCGGTAAACGCTGGCCCTTTAAGACTACTGGTATATATGACAAGGGTCAACAGATTTTGGATGTCTTCGTTTGCGGCCCAATTATTTTTTTTGACAAAGATATTTTGATAAAAAACAGTTTTCTATTTATCTCGCCTTTTTCGTGTTAAACAAATTCATACATTCATGGCCCCTCGTCACAGCTGCAGGTATTATATTCGTGGACTTCATATAATATGAACCTTTAAAACTTGGACTTTTCTTCTCCATTGTGAGTGTTGATGGTGTAGGGAAGGAAATCTGTTTTACAATTAGGTTGAGCGAGTCCTGCTTTCTCTGGATGCAGTGCTCGCTAATGAAATGCTGCTGTTCAAAACACAGCTTTGGGATTTGCGCTTAAGTTCCAGGATTTTCTCAACAGCGACCAATCACCTCGTCGGAATTACATGAGTCTATAAACGCTTCCATATTCTCACATATTCACACATATTGACTCAGGTTGTAAGGTATATACTTTTAGATAAAAAGTTGCCAAGCACATGCTTTTAAGGGAAAATTCTACAATAAACACAATTACAGGCTTGGGTACACCCAGAAGAGCATCCTTTCCGTCCTCGTCATGTTGCTGAGTCTGGTTCATAATCTTTGTCACACGCTCGCCTTCTGTTTCCTCCGCTCTTTCCAAGAGTCGCTGCTGCACCGTTTATGCAGGCCAGTAAAGCAGAAATGCCAAAACACCATCTTAAAATAAAGAAGACCTAATTCACCCCGTGAAATGCTGTTCAGCACCCGTAAACAGCATCGCCATAGCAACAAAGTCAGTCCGAGGGAAGTTCTATTATCTGATTTACGTCAGTGCTCTCCCGCAGACTTTTGATATGAGTTTTGGCCTTAAGGGCATTGCTCAACAACACACTGTCTGTGTGTGTGTGTGTGTGTGTGTGTGTGTGTGTGTGTGTGTGTGTGTGTGTGTGTGTGTGTGTGTGTGTGTGTGTGTGTGGGTGTTGTTTTGTCAGTTTTAATCACGAGATTACATTTCATGGAAGTGTGTCTGTTCATTCTCGTTTGTGGTATGACATGTGAGGACATGTGAGTGTGTGTGTGTGTGTGTTTGTGTGTTTTAGACCAACACATTCCCTCCCTCTCACCTCCTCATCTCCTCTTCCTCCTCCTCTTCATCCTCCCTCTCTCCCTTCATCCCTCTTGCGTCCTCCATCTGTCTTTGTCTGTTTCTGTTTCTCCTGGCGGAGCAGTGAGCGATGTGACCTCCTGCCTCTGAGAGACAGGGATTCCAGGGATTTGTAGGAGAGATTAGACTCCCTCTCCAACGCGCCTCCCGCATACTGCCCGGAAGCCCCCCCAGGAGACGAACTCACCAGCAGGCACACACGTAAAAAAAAATATGCTTTGTTGCTTGTATGAACACGAACATACATATCTGCTTACTCTTCCTTATATATTATTAGAAGCTTGAACACGTCAGCTCAAACACCCTCTCAGCCTGAAATCTGCACACATTACACACTCACTGAGGCGTGAATAGTCACATATGCACGCACACTCACGCACCAGACTGTCTGTCATAAGCACTCACGTTTACACGGTGAATGCTAACAGAAACAAATAAAAAGTCCCGCCAACATATTAATGGGTGCATTAACACAAAAGCAGGCTTAAACCCAAAAGCCTTTCTGTGGCTCCTCCTAACTCTTGCAGAGGAGTCACTTGTCACTTTTGCACACACTCACACACAGATGCAGCTCCTATCCGAGGCATCAATCACGCCCTTGAGCCATCGCCGTCTCTCATCACAGTATCTCATTAGAATAGAGCTCTCTGGAGAGGAGCTAATCAGGACAAACCTCTTAAACAAACTAAAGGACAATTGTAGAGCATAACGCTGCCACCAGAATATCATCCAACCTGCTCCAAACCATCTTTAGCCTCTCTGACATTTACTCTGCCTGTAAAGAAATCACAAATCCACAGTGCTGAGACATTCTTGAGTCCCTATCATTGGTGAAATGCCAATATCTCATTTCTGGAGCAGTCAGAGGGCTGATGGAGTAGAGAACGAAGGGGCTATCGGGCGGGCTTTCAGAAGAAAAGACTGAAGAGTGTTCACTAATTTGTCAAAGCCACAGCACACTGGTTCAAGATGGATGGAGAGATGGATATGACAACTCCCTGACAAGCCCTCCAGGTGGCTCAACCGGGCCTCGAGGCAGCGCTGAGGAATGAGAGAGTACGCATGCCATGAGTGAACTCATAATTGGAAGGGGAGCTCATGAAACCACACGTACACACAAGATAAATGTGTCAGCTGTGCATCTATCTCTAACCTAGGATAGTTTTAGAGAAACCATCATCGTTGTCATCGTCACTTTCATCACGATGAAAACCATAGTCTCTACTCGTCCTGTCCTTTTGCTGAGCAATTGATATAGCCTGGTTATAGGAAGCTTGATGCTTCTTGTTGTACAGCATACAGTCTTTGACCTGCTGTTTTACCTTATCTAAGGGCCAATTACATTTTTTTGAATTCCTCTGTGAATACGCCGGTCTGATTTGGGCTAAATCAGTGTGAGAGGATGTATTTCCTTACTGGCATTAAGTTTTATTCTGTTTCTCAATTCTCCTACAGAGTATATATCTCTTTAGAGAGGCTTCCAAATTTGCCACAACTGAGTTGGAGTCAATATAAAGCATGCCTCTGACACAAAATACATCTTGAGATCACTCTATTTTTAAAGTTTACCTTACATTCTTTTTTTTTTTAATTACAGGTTCTGTCTTGATTGCTCCAAGAACTCAACAGACTAATTAACTCTAACTAAGAACAATTGATCTGGACATCATCAGTGGGGATGACGCAGCATCCCAACACCTCAACGCAATGAATTTCACATAAGAGTACAACATTTCAAAATGTCTTACGTCACAGCTTTATACACAGATCAGCTAATTTCACAATGGAAGACAATTGGATAAAGTGAGCAGAACAAATGTACTCCAAATCCCAAATCTTAACTGTCCAGAGAATGTGACAGCAGGCATACTATTTCAGGGCATGACTCTCTATCTATATCATCATCAGATTCTGCACCGTAACAATTTCATGTCACAGCACTCATCATCTTCATCCTCCTTGTCATCATCTTCCATTAGACTCAATGCGATGCTACTATCCTCATTGTCCTACTCAGTGTTCCTATCACATCCGCTTTGGAATTTTGATCTCGGTATCAGTGACGGCAGTGGATAAAGGATATGATGTGCTGCACAGGAACCGCTACAACATTTACTGGATTGCAAACGCGCTTCACTCTCTGTTAGAGCCGCGTGTGAGCATGAAAGGAGAATGAGTGAGACATAGAGAGGAAGTTATGTTCATAACAACCTCAGCGCTGCAGCTCGTCACATACAGCAACATTTCCCCTCAGTGTATTTATGTACCTACAACATAGTTTCCCTTTTATGGGCTAACCATAGCTGTTGCACCACCATTCATCTTCTGACTCACTTTGCCTTTCTTTCCTTTGTTCTGCTCTGTGTTCTGTTTGCTCCACCTTCACCCTCTCTCTCTCACCCACCCTCCCTTTCTCTGTTTGTTTCTCCATCCTTTTTAACCTGCAACTATTTCCTGCTCTGTCACTTTCTGTTTGTCTCTGTCCTGTTGCTGATTCCATCAGTTTTCTTCTCACGTTTTGTGTGTCTTTTTGGCTCTTCTTTATTCCCACCCTAGTTTTGCCTGAATCACGGGTGGCCATGAACTTGGTGACCCTGGATAACCAAATGCTGCTGAGTAATGAGCTTCTTTCAGACAGACAGCAGAACTTAACCGTGTCTTACAGGGAACACTGCTTCTGTAATTTCCCACTTGAGCTTTTTAGTGCCCCGCCTTACTCCCCCTCTCTTCCTCCTGGGGCTTCTGAGGTGAGTCTCTGCTCTATAAAATGGCTACTGGACCAGAGACCCTCCCCACACTCAAACAAGCACCAATTTACCTGGGGCCCCCCCTTCCCTTTCCTGTCAAGATCTCCTTCACTGATCCTGAACACAACATCCCTGAAATGATTCACGTTTCAAATGCAGAAGAAAAAGAAGGAAACAGAGGAGCTAGCTGAGGCTCGGCTTCTCTGCTGCTCTTCTTTTACTGTCCTGAAGATCACACTCTGATGAACGCCGGTGGCCCGTGCTGGCTGAGTCGGCTTTGTTTGCTATTGAGCTGAAATAAAAATGGGTATTTTATCCTACAATAAAATAAAGTACAGATAAGAATACAAATTTACTAAATGTGTCAAACTTGCAAAAAGTTACCTGATGTTAATTTTACTGTAGACTTTTGGAACATACTGTATATCTGCAGATTTAGATCAACTCTGGCCTCACAAAATATATGTGTGTGTGTGTGTGTGTGTGTGTGTGTGTGTGTGTGTGTGTGTGTTTACTTCGAGAGTAAGCAAATGCCTCCCCTTTAATTCCCCCCTGAGATGATGAAGAAGCATTTGGTGTTCTTGCGAGATAATCAAGTGACTAATTGTAGAGCGTCAGATTTTTGCCAAAGGGGGCGTTTGATGCACTGTCAGGGAGAAATACGATTTTGACGACTGATTTTTTTTTTCCATGGCGGTTAAAGAGGAGACCGGTTCGAAAAAATGAACACAACTACGGAAAATAAGAGAGGGAGTTGTTTGCGTGGAACATTTTTTTGTTCGTTGACCATTCATGTTTGAAATCGGTGAGACAGAAAATGGAATCGTATTGACAAAAGAGACAAAGGAGTCCTAGCTGTTTGTGTAGCCATTAGTGATCATATTGTCTGTGTTGTGTGTGATGTGCGTGTGTGTGTGTTTAGAACTGATTGGGGCATGTGTTAGCTTGTGTAGGAGTGTATTGTGTGTGTGTGTGTGTGTGTGTGTGTGTGTGTGTCTGTGTGTGTGTGTCTGTGTATAAGATTGCTTGTGGTTTTTGCATGTCAAATGTCTTCTGTGTGTCTGTTTGCGTGCGCACAAGCAGGAGTTTGCACATCAGCTGCCTCGTAATCTGTCTCTCGCTGGCTTTTGTATGTTTTTGTCTGGAGAGTGTCTCGTAGTATAACTGTTATCAGATGCTGTGTGTGTATGTGTGTTTCTTCTTGACAGGTGATGGTTTTATTATTTAGAAATATTCGTCATTAGTCATTTCTGAGCTTTGGTAGCATTGGTTTATATGAGCCAGTCTGCCGGTGAAGCGGTGAAAAGCAGAGATGGATAAGATAAGATAAGATAAGATAAGATAATCCTTTATTAGTCCCTCAGTGGGGAAATTACAGGATTACAGCAGCATCGCTCACAAGTAATAAATGAAGATAAAAAAAATCAAGTAGTATAAATAGACTAAACAGTAAACAGTAGTAAGAAATATGAATACAAAATATACCAGTATGTACAGACGGAGTAAAAAAAAAACGTGAAATGTAAGATAATACTTAAACGTATTGGATATTGCACGGGATTGACAGTAGAAGACTATTAAATATACCAGTAAATACAGGCGGAGGCAGAGTAAAATGTAAAATGTAAGATAATACTTAAACGTATTGGATATTGCACAGGATTGACAGTAAAGAAGACTATTAAGTATACCAGTAAATACAGAAGGAGTAAAATGTAAGTGTAAGGTAAATACTTAAACGTATAGATAGACTCTATCGTATATTTGGGTTGCTGTTGGACTCCTGCCAGTGTCGCGAATGACTCCTGTGCACTGTGGAGCTCATGCTGAGAAAAGCAACAAAACAATATTACTCTTTCAGGAAGCAAAAATAAAATAAACTCGGTAGAGTCCAGACATTTTTGTCTCAAAGGGATTAGCAACAATGGCTGAGGAGCGCACTGCTGTGAGTGCAAAGCTTTTGTTTGTGCTCTTTACTTCAACCTCACTTGACATGGCTTCATTTGAGGAGGCTGAAATGTAAAGGTGTGAAACTGTGGCAGAAGGCTTTTGGGGACGATTTTCAACGTATTGATCCTTTTTCCTCCTAGAAATAATGGAGAACAAGAGTCATAAAATAACAACCCTGAGCAGACCAGTTAGCTGACACTGGAGAGGAATGTATATCAATGTGTGTGTTTTATCAGAGTGTGTGTGTGTTTTATCAGTGTGTGTGTATGTGTGTGTGTGTGTGTGTTGAAATGAGAGAGAACAGTGGCTACACATAGATAATCCCTGTTGACTTGCAGGTCTGCCATTTGCTTTGTTCATGTCTCATCAGCAGGAACATTAAGCCTCTTTTAAGCTCTTCGCCATCTACTTTTTTTTTTTCATCCTGTAAAATTAACATTATCAAACTAAGAAAAAGAAATCCAACTTTTAGTTTTCTTGTTTATCTACATATTGAGCTCACAGTGCTTCATCGGCGAGTTGTCTCTTTCCCTCTTTTTTTATGGATTTAAAGGATTAAGAAACAGCAAGAGAAGGAGAAGGGGTGTAGAGAGCGAGAAGGAGGGAAGACTTGAAGAGAAGTGAGAGAGAAGGACCACACAACAGAGACATGAGGGAATTAGAGACTGAAAGAGCGAAAGACGGTCGGTGGTGTGCAGAGTCTGTTGTGTTCCTGTGTACATGTACACAAACACACAGCAGGTGAGAGGTCATTGTTTTGTCTGACGTGATGCCTGACAGTGTCGAGGAGGATGAGAGCGGCTCCAGTTAGTGGAGATTCTTATTTACAATTCGCCGTTCCTAATCAAAATTCCATTGTCATCGGGAGCAGCTAATGAGCAAAGACTCTCACAATTAGTCACAGAGCAAGGCATCCATCGACATGGTTTCTCATAACCCTTCTCTCTCTCTCTTTCATCGTTTTCCTTTTAACTAAACCAACATCACATGATTGTGATGGGTGAGTTAGGTCTGTTAGCAACATCGCAGTGGATTTTTTGCTAATCAAACACTGATCACCACTTGAAGGCACGCACGCATTTTGGCAAAATGGGTCAGATTGCCTGTGCGTGTGTGTGTGTGTGTGTGTGTGTGTGTGATGTTGATGAGGATAGCAGCAAGCCCGTAGCAAATCAGCGAATGAGTTCCTCTTCCATAAAGCAATAACAAACAGTGATCTCCTTAGCCATCACAATTACTGCTGTCCCTCCACATGTAAACGAGGCTTCTGGCTGTATTTAGATTTCCCATGTGACATGCATTTCACCGTACCCTGGTCCTGTAATCCTTTTTATTGCTGAATCGAGCTGATGTGGGACGCCAGGACATCGCCAGCTTTTTGTCTGTTATTTTTAGACCAGTGCATGCCTCAAACTTTGTATTGTCTGTCTGTGTGTATGTGTCTGTTGCATCAAAGTTTCCAAGTTGGGGATGCTTTCACATATTTTGTTGATGCAGTTTGTGTGTGTGTGTGTGTGTGTGTGTGTGTGTGTGTGTGTGTGTGTGTGTGTGTGTGTGTGTGTGTGTGTGTGTGTGTGTTTGTGTATGTGTCCCTCTGTTCTTGTTCTCTATGCCTGCCAGCCATTCTATTGTGACAGAACAGGTGCAGATGAATATGAAACAGGTCGGCAGAGCTTTTAGGGTCTGGCCCTTTGTATGCATGCTCATGTCTGTAACATCGTTTGAGAGCAAACTGGCTTCCAATCTCCACCCTTAACACCTTCTTTTTAGTGTCTATAGCACCAATGTCAAATCTGTTTCACTGAGAGCACACACACACACACACACATGTTCTTAACAAATAGCCATGGTCATGTGAGATGCAGCTGCAGAGCAGTTTGAATGCCCTATCTTAGAGAAAGGAAATGAGGATGAGTCAGGCTAAGACAGACAAAAGACCTCCTGGTAGATCCTTTCTCAAAAGTAATCACTCCCTATGAGTTTTTACACACACTCACCAATCTCACACCCTTTCCTGATGTCACCCCAGTGTGAGACATTCCCCACACTGACCCAGAAATGGACAGTCTCAAATTTCTCTCATCGCTTTGAAAATAATCTGTGGGATACTGTAAAATGGAGATAGATCGATGGATAGAGAGATAGATAGACGGGACTTTTGTTGTGTGACTCTCTATTTACAGTAACACACCCCTGTCTGGTGACGTGCCTCCTTCCCTTCTCCTGATCTGCAATTCTCTCTCTCTTTCCCTCTCTGTCGCTTTGGCATACGTAGAGTATACGGGGGAGAAGGGAAGGTGTTCACGACCCAGGGTGCTGCTGCGTTTTGTCCTTCATTAATCCCTCCTTTCGTCAAGTTGTAGTCATACCGGATCGATAATCCTGTAAGGTCAGACCGTCGGCGGTAGCATCTGTCTGACACGTATCGACGCTTAGCTGGATAAAAGAACGAGCGAAGGGTTGGAGACGTCCGGCGTGTCCTTCCTCTGCGCCCGGTACGCACAAGCAAAGGAGAGCTCGTTTAACTGCGCACCAAGATGCGCACTGGAGATCGCCCGTTGAACTTCACCACCTCTGGCAGACCCTATCATTAGGATTTCGGTCCGGTAGCCTATCGCAGTCGGTGCTTAACCACGCGCGTGGCAGACCGGTTTGGATTTAAACGCCAACAAGTGGAATCGGTAATGTGCTCTTTCACCGGGACCCATGCGCTGACACGTGGATTTGATTAGTTCTGTTTAATTAATGTGAGGGTAGACGCTCTGCTAATATCTCACCCAGCAGCTCATGGTCTGCGGGCGCAGATTTGAAGCTATAAACCCACCGCCTCTTCACAGCGCGTCCTCGGTGGAGCTGGAGCGGAAAGAACCGGGGACGCTGAGGAATGCGGAGCCGCGATTTTGTTTTTTCCAGCTCACCTGCGGAACTCTTCGCAGCGCAAACCAAAGTAAGTTATTCCCTTACAAGGTCCTATGATATTTTGTGGAATGTATTGTTTGTAGGCTACTTAATCGAGCCTCCAGCCTACTTCATGGTGTTTTCAAGATCACTTATGGCTACGACCTGATAGTTTAGTGTCACTGGATGTTTATGAGTGACCTTGTCAGGAAGCTATTCTGGGTGCAATGGGATGACTGGATTTTTTTATCACACAGGAATCACTGATTATTCTTGATCGGTGCATCAGGACACACACCCAGACTGAACGGACGCGGGGTCAGTAGGCTACTATAACCTTCTCCGTGTCTTTTCATCCTCCAGCCGACCGACGCAGCCGGTGAGCACGCGGGGCACCATGCTGAGGCAGATCCTCCTCAACTCCACTGACACCCCAGACTTCGACCTGCTCATGGCCCAGTCCTCCACGCACGGCCCCTCCTCCCTGAACGCCTCTCACGGCGGTTCGGTGAGCGTCGCCGCTCTTCTGAGACCCACCACGGGGCGAGGGGGGCTCCGGGAGGGCGAGCTCCACAAACCGGACCTGATCACCTACATAGTCATGTGCCTACTGCTCTTCCTGTTGGTGCTGCTCATTGTGTTCTTCATCAACTGCCAGCTGCGGAACTCTTTCTTCGCCTCCATGCCATATGACAGGTCGCTGAGAGAGGCCCGGACCTCCTACAAGTAGACAAGACCGCCACCAGGACAGATCATGTGACCGGGTCTTTAGTGAGACTCCTGTGGGGGTCGAAGGACTGACTGGCCACCCCTGAACTGCTGCTGCACGTACAGGACTCGTGAATTCGTTGCCTTTTAGAATAGACAGGCCTAAATAAAACCTGATTCGTCAGGGTCTCGGTTGAGCAAATGTTGCCGATATTTTCCACTTCAACGCCCACAGCACTATCCCAAAGAGACAGCTCTTCGGACCATGGGGGGGCCATTTGGGAAGATGAACACTGAATGGGCCCACTGCAGGAAAGATAACATTAGACTATAATCCTGGTCAAATTAGGGACTCATATAGCCTATTTTCTGTTGATTAATGAATAAAATGTGAAACAATCCATCATCCCCTCAATCAACTCGTGTCATGCACTTTGGAAATAAATGATCTATTGCTTTATGTTCCTACGCTTGTGTTGATTAATCTGCTTACAAATGTGACCTATAGCGCCTGCAATTGCGTCCAAATTCGCAGATTTCTCACTGGCTCAGACAAGATTCTCTTTTTCTTTTTTTTTTCATAGAAACGTGACATCGGCTAACAGAAAGAGTACACAGTAGGTTGTATATAACATATTTTGTATGACTGTAACTTAACTGTCTTGTCTCGTGAAATTAAACAATCAAAACACAAGTCGTCCATGTAAAATGCTGATTACATTACAGACTGTTTCTATATCGTCACATAAAGATATTCAAATGAGCTTTGAGTGGCATCTTCATCTATCCGCCTGCGTATTAATGGCAATGCTGAAAATGATGCTGCAGCTGCTGATGTGAAGATCCAACTGTTAATCATTTTAATACGTCCGTAGGGGCCTTCTCACGAGTGCCATAGGGCTGCTGGTCTTACCGTTCACTTTCACTTTTAATTAACCTTTCCCCCACAAATTATAGCGCCAATACACCAGATAATGAAGACCTGACTGAAGTTGATGACGAGACCTGTGTGATAAACTAAACTGTTGTTGGTTTAAGTGCCACCGCGATGCGCAAATCCTCTCCAATCTTGTTGTTGGAAACATCTCTCCCATATCAAGACAGATAGATGAGACTATCTCTGTAATCCTCCTGTGCGTGTGCGCGCCCAGCGTTGTGTACGTCTGAGAGGTAAGAGACACGTTGCATTTCAAGTGTTGGACTTTATACAAACACAGTGCGTATTGTTGTCTGTGGTGCGTATTCCAAATATGTTCTCTGACTCGGAGGAGCATTGCAAGCGAGGGAACTAGATCTGCCCGGAGTGTTGAATTCATAATCACCGACCAACTACTGTTTTGGAAACATTCCGCTTAGATGGGTCGACTTAGTCAGCATATTCAGAACAAGATGTGCCTTCTTGATTAAATCAGTTGCCTTGTATATTCTAATCTTCGTTCCCCAACTCTAAGCGCCACCAGTGCAAATCGCATCAGTGAATACAAATAAATAATTTTAGAGAACAAAAACACCACAATTGCATCCTAGTGGCACATTAACTTTGCTGGACATTAACTCCTCTGAGAGTGCAGCGCCTGCCAACGCTTGGTGGCGCCCCAAGTCGGATTATTTGTTTGGACAGAAACTTCACATCTACAATGTATATAGAAAAACACCTGCTGGAAATAGGAACCGAAAAGAAACAGCACCAATATAAGTTTCACAAGGAAAGGGAGTTTCTATAATAATAATAATCATTGTAACACTTCAAGTAAGATCTCGCTTCGCTACATCAGCCAACTCCCTTTCCAGATATGCGAGATATGATTAATTGCTTGTGTAACATCGGGGAGTGTGTAGCTTTAGATGTCTGAATGGATTTTTGGGATCTAAACTTAACAGTCAAGGACAGAGACTTAAGTCACAGAGAGAGATGCATTTTGTAATGCGATAAGGTTACAACAGAAGCAGTGACAATGGCTGTGGAGCGATCACTCTGGTCCTTAACGACATGCACTACATTCTCTCTTATACGCTATGAATAGAATAACATGGGGGAAAAAGTATATTCTTCAAACTGCACTCTGAGTGTCCCTTGAAGTGATGTAGTGCTGAACTGTTAAACAGTACAGCAATGCCCATTGCCATTACATTGTACTTGCTGTATCAACATTCAGATAAACTGGCCTTTGCTGGCTCCTGGTGGTGGGTTATTCTACTACACTGCTAGTTTGACTTATGACTTGACCATCTGGGTTTTTTTTTTTCTTTGAGGA
This sequence comes from Lycodopsis pacificus, assembly GCA_028022725.1. NCBI lineage: Eukaryota > Metazoa > Chordata > Actinopteri > Perciformes > Zoarcidae > Lycodopsis > Lycodopsis pacificus. Next base: position 14,676,428 of record CM051689.1, read on the forward strand.
TTTTCGATTATGACCCAACCGTGACACATTACATTGTGACATCAGAATTAGATTTAAAGGGGAACCATGCCGATTTTTAAATTCATACTGTACTGTTATTATATTTGTCTAAGACAGTTAAAAAATGTCAGCAAATAGAAAAACTATGTCCCAAATAAAACAATTTAGAATGTTAAAACTTAAATTAGGGATGCCATCAAGTACAATGAATACATTTTCTATTTCAGTACCGAGAACACCTCAATAGAATAAAGATCATTTGGGTATTAAACACTGGGTATTAAAAGTAACTTGACTAGTATTTTGTTACATATTGTTAAAAACAAGTTAAATAAAAGGGAAACATAACACACACACACACAAATATATTTATCGATATATACAGTAAGAAAGAGTTTATTTCTTTATTTTAATGGGCCATGGTGCAGTCTCAACAGGGAGGTTTTCAGTTTGCATCCGAAGACGTGTAGAGTTCCTGCTGTCCTGAGTTCGTTCCACCATCGTAGCCATGATAGCAAGTAGTGAGACTCGTCCTCATTACACCGGGGATCCCTGTTCGTTAACTCTTTGATGGAGCTCTGGTGATCTCAGTGCAGTCTCTGCAGAACTGTCATTTAAATCCTCTCAGGTGTCGCTGCAGAGCTTAGGCTCCTCCCACAACCAGCTCTGAGCAAACTGTCAGAAGAACAGGAAGACTCCTCTTCAGCCACAGACGCAGTCACCCAGGGGTTAAAAAGTTTACTAAACTTGTAGCAGTCATGGAAACTAATTTAGGAGACGCAGTCGAGCCAAGTTATCCGTAACACCAACTCGCCGCCCGTGATACGGTCGCCGAAACAACTCGTGAAAGTGGGAAGTTTTTTTTTTTTCCCCCACGGAGACTTCACCTACTGTAGCATAGCTAAAGCTAACGGCTAGCTTAGTTAGTGCCGCATATTTTCGCGACTTAATTGTTTAAAGCTTCGGATTGTGTTCCATGTAGATACCATTAATGGCAGAATACATCCTCATTTGTTTTATATGAACGCAACAGATTTGTTTTTGTACTTTACGCTCCGACGACTTGGGGCTGCGCTTTGAATTTCCCTCCTTCAGTGGGACACACAGGCGGCTTAGCGAGGGGCTCGTCCGGTGTAACGTTGGCTTTCTACCAAATCATTAGCAACGTTGTGCTAATTGTGGCTAAGTTAGCTTAGGCCCAAGGGAATTAACGAGTGGCTTCTTCGCAGAGCCAGGAAACGTTTGCTTTGACCGGGGAGATTACCGGGTTTATTCTAACACCTAACTTAATTCAAGGAGACGGATTAAGTTATAAATATGGATCCACACACGGGCAACTCTGCCTCAGCAGCTGGTCCCAAGAAGGACAAGAAATCAAAGAAGAACTATGAGGATGGAGATGGGAAAAAGAAATTTGTGAGTATCCCACAGGTTCAACTTGTTGCACCTTTTATGATATTTTTTGGGGGGTTACAAAAATGTTGCCCCTAACTTCACAGATGGTCTCATTTTCTTCCTCCCAATGTTTCAAGTGAAGCTACAAAAGCAAGAAGCTGCCACACCATACCTGTAATTACTTTCACCCCCTCAGGCTGTGTACCAGCTGTCGTTCTAGCATGGCAGCATGTCATGGCTAGGATGCATGATTTAGGTCAAAGTAAGTGACAACACACGAGGAAGTAGATTTGAAGACTTGTAACGGGACTGTGCAAGATTGCAGGTTTTGTTAATTTGAAAAAGTATTAAAACATCCATTTGCCCAATCATATATATATATATATATATATATATATATATATATATATATATATATATATATATATATATATATATATATATATATATATATATATATATATATACTCATTTATTATTGCTTTTATTGTGTAAATATAGTACAGCATGTCTCATAAACACTATAAAATAAGTGACCTAACTTTCAATGGTAAGGTGTGGCATTGGCACGTTGTATTTTCTCAAGGTGACTTAATTGTGACGACATCATGTGGTCTCAGGCTACCTGGCTGTGTCAGCGTGTGTGATTCAGTCTGGTGTCTTGATGGGAGCAGAGCAGTACTTGTGCCTGTCATCAGCCAGCGCACACTGTTGTGTAACATAACCCCTCGGCCACGTCTAGCAACAGGGGAAAACTGATATTGCACCCTCTGACAAACGGGTAACCATAGAGGATGCACAGAAGGCACATCTGGTCGCTGAGTAAACAATTGCCACACACACACTTTATTTCAGAGACAGAAATAGATGAAAATTGAGAATTTGATGAATGGCGTTTTATTTCAGTACACAGGTTTGGGTAGGGCTTAGACAGAAACCCTTTGTGCAATGTGTCCTGAGATAACGTACATGAGTATTTTTTGAGCGTCATTCTGCCCGATAGTGTAATCTAATTAGTACAATACAGCTCTTTCACTTATTTGATTTCAGTGGGGTTAGTCTGCTTTGTCCTTGACTTCAGTCCACGACTAACTCTGACATTTCAACCCATTCTGGCTGATTTGCATACAACACGGCAGTCAGAGTTCAGACAAAGGTGACGCAGTGTAGAGTTATGCACGCTGTGTACTTGATCCACACATGTCTGTGGCTTTAAGGGATCTATGACTTCATCACTCTCTGCTTTCGCTGCTTCACATACCGGTGAAAATAACATGATACGATCTGTACCACTGGGTGACGTGTGTATTGTCTCCAGGTCAGCTTGGTATTTGGTATATCAACCCCCAAAATCACCCTCGTGTGAGTGTCTCGTCACTGTGCCGTCTGCGACTGAATGAAGCAGTGTTGGTGCGTTATCCAGTTTTAGTCATCATCTCTTTCTCTAGACACGGTCACACAGATGACTCTCAAACGGGACTGCTGATTTTATTTAATTTAAATACATGCGTTATTGTAATAATGTCACCAACATCAACTAGATTTGGCATTTAGACAAATTCTATGGCTGTTTGCAGCATGACACATTTTGGACATTCTTCTACTTTTGTTTTAAATCACCAAAATAAGTATCTTAATGTTCTGTCCAATCACCATTCAGTGTATTAATAACTCTAAAATCACCTTCTGTAATGTTTACTTAAGCTCAACTCCATTTTCCAGTTTATTTTTTCATGCATGTAACCTTCACAGGAATGCTGAACAGGAGTTGCTCTTCTGACAGATACCTCTGTAGCTGAGCATGGTCCATGTATTTAGTTTAGAGCAGGTCATTTTGGCCGTGTCTTCCTCCCTGAAGCGCTATCTGTGTTCTTCAGGCCCAAAGACGAAGGATCAGTATCCGTAGATGCTGTTGACATAAACAGGCCGGCTCAACCAAGCAGGCAGGCGCGGTGTGGATTAGCCAGGGATCACTGCCTCGGGCAGTGGTTTAGGACATAAGGCCACTCGTAGATCACAGGTTCTCTCTCTGGGACAGAGAGCTTGTCAGGTTATCTGTTTTATAGGTGAAAGGTTGACCGAAAAGTAGATATTCTTCTGGCCTTGGTCAGGGAAATGAGTCAACAAGGAGACCAATAACTAATATCTTGATCATGTTCTTCTGAAAAATTATAATTATCTTCATGATTTGCAAGTTTTGAATCTATGTCACACAAGTGTTTAAGCAGCACATGTTACATATTCACAGAGTTGGGAAATATGCTGGCTTGCTCATGCATGCAACCTCAACCTACCGGTTCGATAACTTCTTTTGTGTTAACAAATTCTAGTGGAGGTGATTTGCTCTTACTCCTCTATGACAGTAATGATGATATTGTGGATTAACAATAATAAAACGCATGGACATAAAACATTTAGATGTATAAATTAATGGATTGTAGCACACTACATTGAAATCAGATTTGTAGGTACAGAATTTCACAGAGTTAGCATCAGTGATTGAGAACATATCACAATATATGATCATCTTGATTATTGGTCCCATCCTTCAACTGATGTAATCTATACATGTTTCAGCCCTGAAGGAGAACCAGAATATATTTAAACATTATCAGCCACGACAAGAGCAACCAAAAGCACGCAATTAAATTATGGGGCAGTTGTTTTCCTCTGTTTGTCTGACTTGTATGCAGTGTTGTATTTCGGGGTGCTGCCCAAGATGTCGCCATTGGGCACAGGTTTAAGTGTTGAATGCAGGTTTACATATTAGTGTATGTTGTGATTAATAACAAAGGTGAGTGCACCTTCCTTCAGCCATGAAATATTGTGCCTGCATGTGTGTCTGTGCAGCCGTGCGCTACTTCCTGGGGGAAGCACCTCAGCAAACGCTTGATATGAAGTAAGGCCATGAATTAAGCCAGTCGGGTCACAGCTCTTTACTTACAGAGTCTGACTCAAGTAAGAGTCAAGTGGAGTAGTTAAAAATGTGCTTTGTTGCACAGTGGGCCTCCTTTATTTTTATGTATGTCTGTTCTAGCCCCCCAACACACACAGACACACACCTAGGCACACACAGACATACAGCTTCCTGTCCTCTACATCTTAGGGGAAGAAGAGCATACTGTGAGCTGAAGAATAGGAGGACTGGGTGCCAGCGTGAAACTGGAGTGGTTAATGGACTGCTTGTGGCAGAGGCCTCTTGGCTCAGAGTGAACGGGAATATTTTAGTGAGCCTGGCTGTGCAAGGGAATGCAAGTGAGCCACCAGGGAGCAGGGGACTGGGGGAGTCGGAGAGCAGAAGAGTGTGTGACAGAAAGCAAAAGTGAGTGGGAAAGAAGCTAGAAAACAGAAATGCAGAGAAGGAGACCAAGGAAGGTAGAAAATGTGCGCGAGTGGGGGTGCAGTCAAAGATAATAACAAGTTGCAGGAGGTGTGATGAGAATGGAAAGCTTACATTACTGAGTTGATTCTAAAAAAACACAGGTCACGGTTAAATTCTCTGCGGTTGAAACGTTCATGTATGTTTCCCATGTGGTCACACCCCGAGTCAGTGATTGAATCACAGGTATTTATTGTTTGTCAAAGATAAAATTCCTGGTGTGTTGCATCATAATTCATGAGACGTGGATAGAGGTGCAACATGAATACACCAGGAACAGGTCCTCCGTTGTTATTCATTGTGGTCCTATACCTTGTTAACTTCATGAGGCGTATGGTGGATTAACAGACCTTATTCTTTGATACTTGGGAATTGATTTCTTGTCATAATTTTTAAGATTCATAGCTCACGGCTGTTGTCATTCCCTCTCAAACTAGACTATAATCCTGTCCAGTCATCAGTGACACTCTTTGTAATAATCAGACATGGATGAGAGTCCTATTTAACATGGTGGTCTTTGTTAATTCAGTCCGTACTGTACTTCACAGATCAGTTTGGTTTGCTCTGAAGCCTTTTCTTACTGGGTGTAAGGGCTGCGTTGTGTAACATGCACACGAAGGAATGCAGGGTCACTACATCACTGACATACTTATTTGGAATCTCACCTTTCACCTGTTTTTTGTTTTGTTTATAAGATTTCACATGTGACTTCTTGAGCCTTTGCCTTCTGATAATACATCAAGTCTGTGTAGCTTTGAGGTAGTCACAGATCCCTTTAATGATGGTGGTCGTAGCACGCTGCTTCAAGTAACAAAGTCTCCACACTTCCTGTGAGTAATCCCTCCACCACTACAAACACAAGCAGGGGATTTCATAATAACAAGACTGACAGAATATCCACCTTGATGCACTTACTCTGACTGCTGAAGAGTCACATTAACGTTGCAGAGTCTAATTCATTTTGATGGGGATTGTGAATCTTGTCCCTCATTTCTTACATTGATCTGACACTATGGAGCTAATGTGTTGTGGCAACTGTGAAAAAGAGCTTTATTGAGACAAAGAGCCCCTCCTATTTATATAGTACAATTCCATATTTCGTGACAGGAGACTTGGTAGAAGACTGAATCCGTATTGCCCACTCAGATGAACTAACGGACTGTTTAAGGAGCAGCCATGCAGTTACTCTTCTGTTTCATGTCACCATGACCAATCCTCAGGAGGCTCAGTTGGTGTTGCTGTCTACTGTCACTTAAACGGTCTTCTGCATGTTTTTTCTGCGACTGCTGCCATCATTCTGTCACTTAATAAGCTGACTGATCAGAAATGTTCTTTTTAGGCTGCTGTGTGCAAAGTTAAGTCCTACAGAGGCAAAGCATGACATTGAATAGACAGGAATGATGAATGCTTGTTGAAGAGAAGTTAGGTCAGTCGACTCGACAGCTGATGTATACTCTGTGTGAAAACAGTCACAACTCTCTCTTGTCCTTTTCAGAGAGTTTTTGTTACTTTTGTGTTTGTGCATAAAATCCTGTCCTGCAGTCTGTCTGCGTAGTAGTGCATCATATTCTGCCATGTATGTGTTTAGTGTGATACAGAGACTGTTTCTGCACATCTTTCTGTTTCTCTGCATGCCATTCTTTGTACTACCCAGAAAAGAACTGCTTGTGTGCATGTGTTTCCTGCAGCGGTTGAATATTTACCAGTCTGACTCAGATGTTTGTCTACGGCCTTTTGTAAGGTATAAAGTCCGTTCAGTTAAAGGAGAGAAACAGGCTCGTCCAGACAGTGGTCTGTCATTTGTTTTGTTTACTCTCATATCTTCCACTTAAAATAAACTGCCACCGCTTTGCATTTTTGGCACCTCATGGTTCTGGTAATGTGGTTGTCTGTTCTTCAGTGGCGAGAGATAAAGATACGGAGCAACATGTTCACTCTGTGCTCAGACTACTCTGACCTCCTGGGTGTTCACCTATTGTTCACATGCTCACTTTGTCAGCTGTTCAGTCTAAGTTCTGCTTCTTACTTGTTCTAGTTGCATATGTGTACACACACTCACACTCGCGTGCAGAGATGTCAGCGCTTCCACCCTGTTGTTATTTCTCAAATTCTGAGGGCTGTGACAGGAAGTTGCGCAAAAATAACGAACAGTGTGCTTCCTTATTCGTCCCCATTACTGCTTACCCTTATCTCCTTCCGTCTCACCTTTCCATCCATTGTACCAGGCGGTACCAGTGGTCTACTACATATGTTTACACACACCCCGCTCCCAAATCTGTGGAGGTCTGGATGATGTTAAAACATGGAGCAGTTTTTATCATAAGAGCCTAATGGATCGGTGTGAAACATTCCACACTGGAGATGGGTAACTCAGAGTAACTGTATTATCCTTAGTATGTCAGGACATAAGTTGTTCAAATATACATATTTTTTTTTTTTTAGCACTGCAAATTAAATTAGGCTCATCTCTATTGTAATGGGGTCGTGGCATGGATCTCAGATGGAAGAGGTTGTAGTGTCGTGACCTCTGCCCTGAGTTGGACTTCCACTGATTATGTTGGTCAAGAAAATGTCAAGTTCATTATTATATAGTATATTGTATTTAATATTTCCAGTAAGAAAGTGTCAGAGTAAGAGATGCTAGTTGGGTATATCTATGATTAGCATACCAGGATGCAACTGCTTGGCTCAAGGAATTTACTTTTGCTAAATAATAATAAAATGTTATTACTCTAAAAGTGGTGAGGACAACAAATGTATCACAATGTGATAGATGACGGTAAGACATTCAGTTGCACTGAAACTTTTAGTCATAAATGGATGAGCTCATACATGCTGTCGTTCTGTCTTTCTCAGTCAGTGAGCTGATCGGGGTCGGGCAGCGTTGTGAAGGGAGTTTTCCAGTTTCTCTGCACTAGTCATCTCTGTCACTAGCAGCAGAGCTGTGTACAGACAGACCTCCAGACTCATCCTCACAGATATGCATGCTCTTGACTGTGTTACCTAGGGTGTGTGTATGGGATGCTTTGTTAGGATTACAGTGTCAATCCTCCTCTGCCTGGTCGACCCCTGACAGATTACAGCTAATCTCAGACTCCTCTGGGTATCTCAGCACCGTGACTGTAAACAGCGTGAGCCTCTGTGCCTGGAGGACAGCAGTTTATTCTCGTAGGAAGGGAGGAAGACGTTTAGACATTCAAGAAATTAAGCTGCTGGACACATATGCACAATCAGTGGTGTCTTGGCGAGGAGTGTATGAAACTTAAGTTTAACCTGAAATCTCTCATTACTCCTCATTATAATCACTATGTGAGCTGATGTACAGCAGAGGCTTTAGTGCCCGTATTCCAGGAACGAGTAGCTGGAGCTGTCTCAGACCACAGGCAGTACCACTAATGTTAAACATGGATAAACCTCAGGTACAGCTGAGCAATACTTGAGGTTCTCTCTCAACAGAACTCTGCTGTTTACTCGTGTACACCTTTAGAATCTACTGACAACAGCCAATGGTTAATGTCCAAAGCTATACTAACTAACGCTTGTCTGTGAGTATCTTTGCTGGAAATTCGGAAATGTAAAAGGGAATAATATTTGTTTATTAATGTGCTTATTCATGTCCAAGAAAATACACTGTACAGATGAAGCAACAGATTTGTGTTAAACATAGAATAGAAACTTGTATGTCATATGAGCTAATGGGATGTAAGCACATATAGTTGTTATTACCTCCCTTTTTTACCTAGGTTGTATGTGTTCAGTTCACATCCGCGGTTGCTTTTGGCTACTTGTATCTAATAATAATTTACAGTTTCCTCCTCACTCATCTTAATCAGCTCACAAGCCTGTGATTTATTGTGTTCGGCCTCTGCCTCCTATTGTGGCGGTACACATTAAAGGTACACACAAAAACACAAAGCAGTTCTAATTACTTGCAGTGTCCGCCTTTCTTGAGTCATCAGTATGTAATGAGCTCGTCGTTGTTGGGCCTCTAAGCAACCATAGGAACAAACCCTGTCTCTGTTGATTCAGAAGGCTGCAGTCATCCGTAGGAGCAGTCAATGATGCAAGTACATCAGCCGAGTCTCTGTACTCGGTCTCGCATACAGTAGACCGTGTGTGTGTGTGTGTGTGTGTGTGTGTGTGAGAGAGAGAGAGAGAGAGAGACACTTGCCAGTTCCTGTGGTAATGTGGAGGTGAAGGTCTGAGATTTGTATGCAGTATGGAAACTTGTTTGTGTTTGAGGGAAGCTCCTGCGAAGTGCTCTGATGGATGCTCCGCTCTGCCTGTGAGCCGACGATGTACGTAGGTGGAGGAGCTACAGTGTGTTGCGTCGCCGCCTCATCACCTCTAAAACTCCAGGCCTCAAGATACAGACGCTATTTAAATTACTCCGAAGGCCGTAGTGTTGCACGGTATACCGATACTGAGAAAGTAAAGCAATTCCCTACAGTTAATAACGGTACAACGGTACAGTACAATATAATGTTACTGGTGCCGATACTTTAAGATGACACTTGTCTCTGCAAAGATATAAGCAGCAGTGTGACGTGAGGGTGCAGCTGATCTTCATTAAGATTTGACCTGTTTGGATATTAAAATATATGAACAAACATGGTACAATAATTCACTTGTCAAAATATGTTCTGTTTATTTTTAAATTAATGTGAAAACGTGAAAGATTCTATGATTCATAATTGAATTGTGTGCTAATAGCGTAGCTGATTCAGATCTGCCTTTAAATACCTCTCTTCATTTGTGAAATCCTGCCTTAATCCAAATTATAGGTTCAGCCTGTGAATCTGCCTCCTGCACTTATTTCCTACACACTGCTGTGTGCACTTGTTGGTGCGTCACGTTTTCTCTTTGTTGTTGTTTGGTTTATTTTGCTGTCTCCTTGGTTTTGTTGTGGACAAATGCAGCCTCTCTCCCATTAAGTGTCCACGGCATGAGAGAGTACGTGTGTGACGACGAGTGTGAAATGGTAACGTTGTAAATGTGAAGGTAGCAGAGCAGTGTGTACACTTTATTTTTCAGGGAGTAAGTGCTACAACTAACCACACTTGCCACATCACCCCTGCATGCAAGGCACTAATCCTGTTAATGATTGCTCAACAAGGGTCAGCTATCGGTCAGAAAAAAGAAAAGAAAATGATCATCCCTACTTGGTAGGTTGTACTTATATTAACCGAATATTTCATTGCATTACTCTGTACATTTTCAAGTGAGACTAGTGTTAAATTTCCGTATGGTTGCCTCCTCCCTGAAAGCACTAAAATGAATTGCTTTACAGCTCTTTATTGATGGGTGAATATATTCATTTTTAAGTTATTATTAATTACTGATTTTATTAACTCATCAATTGAACAGGACCATTTAACCATTTTCCAGATTCCTGAAGTCCTTTTTATTAGGCACAATAAAAATACATTGAATTGCACCATGGATATTGCATGTTGTATAGCACCGGTGGAAAATGGTGTAGTGTATAGAGTACTGCTGTCAAAGTATCAGAGAATTAGTCTGTGGAACCACTTCAGTCAGCTGTTTTTGGACTGATGTATATTAAGTTAATGTTATTCATTTGTCACTTTGTGAAATGTGAATATTATTTGAGAGGGATGCAGAAAGAGGGACATGGACACAGTGGCCTCCCTTGTTTTAAGGGGGGGGGGGGGTTGACCCAGGACGAGGAGCAGTCATGCAGCAAACATGCCCCACTTGCACTGACATACACTCACACTCAGATGCACCTTGAGTCACTCGGTCAGCGAGGTGTGCGGTAGGAGGATTATAAAGTGCCGCATGGAAAAGATTGGATGTGAAAGAATTGGATGATGTCAAATTCAGTCTGCTCCTCACGGCCTCGGTGAAAATATTGCGTTGGCTGTTTTGGGGACTCGTTCATCTTTTCTGTTTTCATTGCTCTCTTTGCTTGGAAGTGTTTTACCTAAGACGCCTGTTAACCAAACACTTGTGTGTGTGCGCAATACTTCAGGGTTGTTGGTAATATCCTGCTGAGTCGTTATTCATAAGAAACCGCTCAGCCTCGTCTGGGTGTGTCTGTGCTGCTTCCCCCTCTACGATGTTATACACTACACTCTGTGTGTAGCCGTGGCAACACTGTAAGCAATATAATGATGCACACACTGCTCTATGACTCATCCACTCTTAGTATTCAGAGGGTTTCATACAATCAAAATGTTACGCCCATTTTTCCACAAAACGTTAACAGGAAGTATCATTTGCATTACCCACTGCCACACTCCATACAGTCAGGGCCTCACCTGTCGCCCTCATACCCCTTACCCTCACCTGTCGCCCTCATACCCCTTACCCTCACCTGTCGCCCTCATACCCCTTACCCTCACCTGTCGCCGTCATACCCCTTACCCGCACCTGTCGCCGTCATACCCCTAACCCTCACCTGTCGCCGTCATACCCCTAACCCTCACCTGTCGCCGTCATACCCCTAACCCTCACCTGTCGCCGTCATACCCCTAACCCTCACCTGTCGTCCTCATACCCCTTACCCTCACATGTCGCCGTCATACCTCTAACCCTCACCTGTCGCCGTCATACCCCTAACCCTCACCTGTCGCCGTCATACCCCTAACCCTCACCTGTCGCCGTCATACCCCTAACCCTCACCTGTCGCCGTCATACCCCTAACCCTCACCTGTCGCCGTCATACCCCTTACCCTCACCTGTCGCCGTCATACCCCTAACCCTCACCTGTCGCCGTCATACCCCTAACCCTCACCTGTCGCCGTCATACCCCTAACCCTCACCTGTCGCCGTCATACCCCTAACCCTCACCTGTCGCCGTCATACCCCTAACCCTCACCTGTCGCCGTCATACCCCTAACCCTCACCTGTCGCCGTCATACCCCTAACCCTCACCTGTCGCCGTCATACCCCTAACCCTCACCTGTCGCCGTCATACCCCTAACCCTCACCTGTCGCCGTCATACCCCTAACCCTCACCTGTCGCCGTCATACCCCTAACCCTCACCTGTCGCCGTCATACCCCTAACCCTCACCTGTCGCCGTCATAGCCCTTACCCTCACCTGTCGCCGTCATAGCCCTTACCCTCACCTGTCCTCTCTCCTGCCCAACGCAATATTAATATCCAGAAATGTTACAACCCCAATACCACACTACCCGGCATTGCAAATAACGGAACACAAACAGAAATATACACGTGATTTCTTTTTTTAGTACGGGACAATGGCTGTTTGTGTGTGAAGCTACATTGTTTGACCAAATTAAGACCAAGTGAAACTGCAGGCCAGGCGGGACAGACACAATGAAAACCATTACAACGTGGGACACTAATAGGCAGGGCTTGACACAAATTCTTGCCTCGAGATCACTGATAAGTGACTCAGGCTGACAAAAAAAAGAAAAAAAGTAAATCCAGCTTAACTTTGACTTAAGACTTCCTGTCCATTCATTTGAACACAGTTGATTACGAAGGCCTTTTCTCAGTGCTTCACTACTTTCAGGATAAAGTACCAGCCAGTTGCTATAATCCTACTTTGATAAGAAAATGTGAATACTCTCACTCTACTGGTGCCTCGCAGGCTTTAATTGGTCAGCATCACGACCATTTTTAGACATACAAATATAATATAGGATATAAGGTTGACATAATACAATAATGACGGGATGTTATTCCCTTAATTGGCAAATCTAGCCCTAAGACAAATACAAAATATGTCACATCCTTCTCAAATTTCTGTCAAAAAAAACCTTCCTATTTTTCCCTATTGTGCAGCCTAACCATTAACCGAGTGTGCATCAATCAAACGATCATCTGACAGAACTGTCGCTGCTGCACTCATTTGCCTGTAAAAATGGCCACTCTGCTTTCTGCCAGTCGGCATTTACCTAGTCTTCAATCTTGCTCTAATTTACATCAATCTATCTCACCACTCTCAGGTCCTGTGGTGAATACGTATTCACAGACAGCTGATGGTACGCACTCAGAGAAATGTGTGACCATCTCATTATATCACTTTCACAAGCTATCTGCATCAGCTGTCTGGTCCGAGACAGACGGAGCCCATTCCTTATTTTGGGGAACTTTACCGCAACTTTCTGTTTACTCAAATTAGGTAGTTGTTTAAACTTCTAATGACCTGAAACTGTAGTAGAGCCTCTCACATGCACCACTTCATCTAATCCGCTCATTGTGGCTGATTTAGATGAATCTGCTCATTCAGCTGGCAGCTGAATTGCATAATTTGTAATTGAGGAGTTTTGGGAGTTTAGCATTTCGTCAGAATCAGTGAAAAACCTTTTGAGCCCAAGTGGAGGGCATTGTCTTTATATATGAATCTATTAATTATGTCTATTACTAAATGATCTAATCATGTGGTCTATAGGATGTCACAAAATTATGAAAATGTGTGATAGCATTATTATTTTTAATGTCTCTGGATATCCAGATAATATCATGTTACAGTAGATATATTGTAGTGCATTTTAAGAAAACAGTTGCTGGTGGTAATGACTCCAAGCTGATTGTAATTAAACTTAAACACTAACCTTTTTTTAAGAGTTTATTCTAATGCAATGCGTAGCAATGAACAGTTCATTGCAGATAACAACAATTTGATGATTGATGTATTATTTTGCAGGCGTTGACTTATTGTGATATGCTGTGTATCTGGAAAAAATGTGGGTTCCCTTCAGACAGACAGTCGGTCCTGTCGTTAGACTTGTACATGCAACATATTTGTCAACTGTACTTGTGGGTTGAAAAGCGGAACTTTACACTTACAGTTATTTGAATTGACAAATGTGTTTTGTCTCTTCCTCCCCGTCTATCTCTCATGCTGTCTTCCTGACACATCGTACTCAGTTTCCTGTGCGATTACCCACAATCCAGTGTGCCTACTGTCGGCTGTGTATTTCCGCTCTGTGGGCTGAATAGCACCACAGCATTTGAGTTTTTCTGCCCCGTCTGTGTGCATGGGTTAAGGAGCTTGTATTTACCGGCAGCTGTGTAAGCGGAAACATCCTTCTCTTGACTGCTCTCCCCATAATCACAGCGCCTCATTTGTCTCTCTGTTTTTCTTTCTTTCTCCTCTTTACCTTTTCTCCTGCCACAAAAACAAAGCCAATTAACTTGTCCATCTGTTGTAAGGACAGCTCACCTTGTTGTAGGTGTACAGAAGCCCCAGGAAGTCTTAATATAACTACTGATGTTACAAAATCTATGTTTAAAAAAAAGATACTCCATACCTTTTTTTTAATAGGTGTTTGGCCAGTGAAGCTTCAGTTTTGCAAGGCCAACTATTGACATTGTAGATCTGGAGACAATAAAACAACTAGAGTTGTCACAATATCAGATGTTCACTATTATAGTGGCCTAAATGTAACCTCATTGGAATAAAAGCCAGCAAGCAGCCGATCTTACGGCAGCCTCTACTCATTTGATCCAAGCTATTGAGATGTGAAGGCTGTCTTCAACATGTAAGGCATTGTGCAGGTGTTGTGGTGTTGTGTATCATGCATTTCATTTGAAAGCATTAGGTGAAATATTCTGTAGTGCAAAAGTCTTTACTTTGTCCTGTCGGACTTAGTAATGACGTACGTGTCTTAGATAATGTTTGGCCTTTTTCTTCATGCGATCCTTTACTATTGGAAAGTAAATTCTAATACAAACAAAATACGTTTTGATGTTGCAGTATGTGCTCTCTCTGTGTGTGTTACGGTTTTTTAGGACAGTTTCTTTGTCTCTGCTGTGTTTCCTAGTGGGACATTATTGAGTGTAGCCTGACACCGAGCAGGCAAGACATGCATTCACATCAGCGCAGTCAACAAGAGACTAAGCAAACGTATCACAATGTACTGCTATAGATGTATAATGTGATGTCCCACTGTTCATTTATTTTTTCAGTATTTCACTTGAACAGGGAATCCCACTATTGGAGCTAAGAGCCAATGAGCAACATCTGGAGGTCAGAGATGAATGGAGAGACAGGTTTCACTAGAATTACAGATAACAGAAAGGCAAGGTACAAAGGATGTCCTGTGGACAGCAGTTATATTGATAAGTAGATGGTGTTGTTACATTAGCTAATATTTTGAAATTTAGACTCCTGAGACTTGTGAATTGTGTGAGTGTAGATTTTGTCTACAAGCGGAGCCAAAAATAAAGAGGCTAATGCACCTCTCTGCATAGGCTTTAGCTGACAGGAGAAGGGAAACATCTGTCCACAGCTGTATTAGTTCTGATTATTCCATTAAGAGACGTTTGGATGTTGTTGCTCTGCAAGGACATTTGGTGCTGGACAGGTTTGAAAGTGGTGCTGCCAGCAATGGGTTTCCTAATGGGGACATTTACGGACATAGCCTGACACCTAGTGGCCAAGACATGCCAGTGTATTTCATATTTAATGGGGCCTCTTTCCCCTCTTTAAAAATGTACCGACGTCTCTCTGCTTTTGACTGTTTGACTGCTGATCTCCGAGGTCTCTCATGTAATTACTACCTACCAGGTGTCTTGATTACTTCACACTCTAATTTACATGTGTTAGTTCTCCAGAGATGTGTATCAGTGACGAATGCTTTGAATTCTAACGGTAATTTATTGACAGTGTTTTCATCCGCCCTGCTGCGAATCACTCATGAGTTTCCTGGATCCGTTTCCTGTCATAAATGATTTCTGTCTAATTGGTTCTTTTTCTTTCTCTCCCTCCATCTTCCTCCCCCGTCTGTTTGGTTTTTCCTTCCCTTCCGTTCTGTTTCGCTCCCTTTCACCCGTTCATCCTTTACAGAAACTCAAACGTCTGATTCCCGAAGAGGTAGGTTTGTAAATGCTTTCAACCGTCTCCTGTGTGCTTCACTTGTCCATCTGTCACTGTGAACATAAAACAACTCACCATTCTGCATTTAATGTCATGTCACACAAACCTAATCCACCATAACACAAATGTTAAGTATCGCTGTGCAGTGCTGTGCTCATGTTGGATGTGCATGCTGTGAAGAAGATGCTCACTGAATTGCATATATCCAGAAGTTGATGTCCTGAAGTGTTTTTCATTTGGCAGTAAAACACACGTTTTGTCTGTTAAAGGAAGTCCCACATTGTTTGTTAAAGTTGAGCGTTATGTTCTGCGCCGGCCAGTGTTGACTGCATGTCATCATAAGTTTGTGTGTCAACGTTTGTTGGCAAAAGACTTTGACATCTCTAATCCCTAATCACTGTCACGCTGTTTAAACATGATATCCCAAAACTAAGGGACAGATACCCCTTTGGTATTTTATTACTGTTAAATGATTTAACATTGGTGATGACTGTGAGTTGATTAGGGATTGTTGCCTTGTTTTTGTGGCCTTACAGTAATGCTTCCACGTTGCAGTTCTTCTTCCCTCTGACCTCTTTCCTCTAACATGCGTCGTGTTGTTTGCTAATCCAGTTGGAACGTTTCACCAGCATGAGGATGAAAAAGGACAAGGAGAAGCCCAGCCAGGTGCCGGCTCAGCGACACTCTTCAGCTGCCAGCTATGAGATCAACACCCAGAGTGCCATGCTGCACGACCATTCTGATGAATACGTGCTGGAGCTCTTCGAGCAGATGCTGGTGAGAAAGACTGAACTAGTGTGTGCGTGTGTGTGTGTGTGTGTGTGTGTGTGTGTGTGTGTGTGTGTGAGAAAGATTCATCTGTTGGAGAATCATAATCTTCCCTGAACAGCCATGAAAACTTGTACTTGATATATTCCACTCAGAAATACTTCATCACTCCCTGAGGAAAGACCATCCATGTAGAATTACCAATACCGTTAAGAGATGACAAAGACAAACTATAATTGTGAAAGAGTTAACGCTTCCTCTGTGACAAACATGTAAAGCACTGCCTTACAGCACAAAGCACAGATCTCTGTGAGACTGCTGTGTGAAATTTCTAATTGAAAGTAGCGTTGCAGCGGATCGTAAAACTCACGGATCGGATCAAAAATCGGATCAGCACAAAATAAAAAAGGGAGCAAATATACCTTTTAGAGATCCCTGATCACGCTTTATTTTTTGCCGCCCATACTAACTGCAGACCATTGATGATCCGTATTGGCAGATACAGATCCCTTTGTTGTTTGATTATAGCAGCTGGTCTACAAAGCTCCAGGCTTTTTGGCCACCGTCCCAAACATCATTTCAACCTCTCTGAAGTCAGTGTACCATCAGAAAGTCTAAATGTTATCCTTTTACTTTGTTAAAGTAATTTATTGTGTTTTTTTCTTAAAGCCACACAATTCACATGATTAGGAAATAAAATATTGTGTTTTCATTGCTTCAAGTAAATCTTGTCATTGGTATTTTTAATGATGTATTCTAAGCTGCTTAGTGTAAATGGGTCATAGTTCATCTCGAATATCTATTGATGTTGCTGTCAAGACGTGTCCTTGAAAACAACTGGATTTATTCAAGTTCCTCACCAACACTACATTTTACGAGTTCCCATGTGAACACATCATGATAACGTTATACTTTACCTTCGCCCAATACTCATTTTCACTGAACAGAGCCTGAACGCATCATAATGTAATTGAATGGAACCTTCGTCCGTTGTCCGTTAGCCACGTTGCACGTCATTATCAACACGGATTGGTTGTTCACGATGTAACATTATCAGAGATCAGCGATAGAAAAGCATGAATGCTGATGTCCTTATAGCATATTATACTGAATATCGGCGGATAATAACGTCAGTAAAACTTTATTTCACACTGTGATGGTTAACGTTAAACTGTAATTAATCCACAGTTCACATGTGTGCCGAACCGTGAAGGGTGATCCGATACACCACTAATTAAAAGTGTTTCTGAGTTCCAATTCTGCTCAGTATCTTAACACATCAAAGCACCTCTGCTCACACCTTTAACCTGAGCATCTGCTACATCTCACTGGGGGCTTTATATTCCAATCTAGCAGAGACTAGTTGAACTATGTTGATTCAGTTCCTCACATTTACTGACACAAAATGACTTTCGTTTCCGTTGTTTTTTTTTGTTATGCTGCTAGTCTTTAAAATACTTTGTTCATCCTTTCTCCTTTCCTCCTTCCTCCCATCTTTCTTCAGGTGGATATGAACCTGAATGGGGAGAAACAGCAGCCTCTGAGGGCAAAAGACATCATGATCAAACGAGAGATGGTCTCCCAGTACCTCCACACGTCTAAAGCTGTCAGTACCTAAATACGTGTTGCTCATTAGCCGACAGCTTTGTGAAAGTTACAAAGTCCTTTATGTGCCATATCTGGGACACAAAGTGCTGTATACAGTGTGGGTTTATCTTACTGATTTTTAATAAATGATCAGATCATACAGTGACACCATTATGTTGGACTAACTGTTCAGAGAAATGTGCAGTCAAAGGCCTTTCCTTGCGTGCTTGTGTTTAGAGATCTCCTTTGGTTATGAAGTTTAGGTGTTTCCTCACTCAAGCCAATACTGGATTGTTACACATTATACAAATGTAGATTCAATTAAATACCACAGCCATCATTAGAAGGGTCGGCTACCCTTCTAGTAGTTGGGTAAATAGAAGCAGCAGGTGTAATATAATCAAATCTGGTGAAAGTGTGTCGCTCAAAAAAGCACAGATGGTTGCTAACACCGTTCATGTAACTGAAATAAGCCAATGAAGAGAGAACCCTACACGCAGTGCCCTTTAATCCTGCACATCAATCAATCATAACCTGTTGTTTGTATCAATGCAAAACACAAAGTGATTTTGTCTTTGTTGATTAGGGTCAAAACCAGAAGGAGAGCACCAAATCGGCCATGATGTACATCCAGGAGTTAAAGACAGACTACCGGGACACACCGCTGCTGAGCTGTCTGGAATCTCTGCGAGTGTCCCTCAATAACAACCCTGTCAGGTAATACACACAGGCACTCACACTCACAGACACTCTCACTCACACACACACACACACACACACACACACACTCTCACACACACACGCACAGGTTCAAACATGCAGTGCATCCTTGACTGATCTTTTATGATCACCTGACTGCTGATTACAGAGTTTAACCTGAAGATAAAAAGGTGATTCTGAACATAAGGCTGTGACTCCTTTATTTCAAACATTACAGTATCAGGAGACATTGATGACTTAGGTTTGATCTGGTGATGAATCTACTTTTCAAAATACCTCCAATTCAATTTGGGGATGATGATATGAGTTTTTTGGACACTGGATCGTGGATTGTCCCGATATAAGAGGGCAAAGAGCCTATAGGCTACATATAACAAAAACAACAAGTGATAATTGTGCTGTTGTAAAACATGTATATTCCAAGAGATTGTCAATGGGAATAAGGCGTGCACTAACATGTGACTATGTCAAAAGCACAATGTACTGATCGTATGTCGTCTCTTCCAGTTGGGTGCAGAACTTTGGAGACGAGGGGCTCGCCTTGCTGCTCAATCTGCTCAAAAGACTGCAGGAGGAAAAAGACGAGTACCCGTAAGACACTTCAACCACAGAACAGGCGATCTCACTCGACGTGTTTAACGTCTTAATTTATCCGTCTTCTCTCTCCTCCACCAACTAGACCGATGGGAGTGAAATGTCAACACGAGATCATTCGCTGCCTAAAAGCCTTTATGAACAACAAGGTAAGAACATTGACTGTTTCTTCAGTTGCACCAAAATACCTCATCCTGTCTTTGGTCTGTTGGACATAGTTGTTGTGTAATTCCTCCTCTAGAGGGCAGTGTTAGATCAGTCTGACCAACAATGAACGCAGTCACTTCATCTTTGAGACTGCTTTGACTCTTTAGTGTGGTGACGGGTGTAACCTTAGATAATCAGTATAATTATGTAAATCTTTCACATTTAATAACTCCACACTGGTGATTGAGTATCAATGATGTCGTTCCTGCAGAGACATCGTGATTCTGGTTCTTCGGATGCATACGCTGTCATTTGAACCATGAAAGCCTGGTCTTGCTGCAAAAAAATAAAAAAAATCTCAAAGGAATTTTCCCCCATTCTGCTCTCTGTCGTCCTACTTCCTTCCTCTCCCCTTTAGTACGGTCTGACATCCATGCTGGAGTCGGATGAGGGCATTCCTCTGCTGGTCAAAGCCATCAACCCTCGGGTGCCTCATATGATGGTGGATGCTGTCAAGCTGCTTTCTGCCATCTCAATATTGGAACAACCTGAGAACCTGTAAGCATCGGTGAAATGTTCAGACCATGCTTTTTGAATATGTTAACAGAAATAATGGCCCCGAACAACCAATTCTACACGGTTTAAGTCTGAAGCACAAGTCTGATACGCAGCGTTATGTGAAGTCACAGCATTAAACTAGCAACTTAGCATTGACATCAATAATTGAACAATTGCAAATTATATTTCTTTTCTCTGTCACCTGTATGTCAGGTTCCAATAAAAGCTGTCAAATGAGGCAATAGAATGCTTTTTAGTTCTGCTTCCATGTTGTTCATGGTAAACTTTGTAGTTATGTATTATTTGATGTAACAAGGCGTAGCAGCGTTTTATATGATGTGCATAACTGTCTGTTTTTTGCAGTCAAGAGCGTGTTTTGGAGGCAATTACTGAGGAGGCAGAGAGGCGGGACATTGAGAGGTTCCAGCTGCTCCTTGCTGGCATGAACAAGCCCAACATTGCTCTTAAGGTGCACGTGCACACACATACTTCAACAATTGTACATCCCCGTGTGTGTTTTTGTTGACAAATGACACCAACCCAGTTGCATTTGATAGACGGCACAACTCAGATTTACTCAGCTGACAAATATCGTGTTTTGTATTATAGTTCTCATCTATCCACTTACTTGTGAAGTTGACGGTCTATTGTGTTTTTTTGCAGGGTGCCTGCATGCAGCTAATCAATGCCTTGATTAGCCGGGGAGAAGAGTTGGACTTCAGGATCCATATTCGCTCTGAACTGCTAAGATTGGGACTCAAAGACGTGCTGACGGTACAGAAAACTCTCTCTATATATTCTCTCAAAGCGACTCTCTGACAACACACATTTTGCAAATCCTTACTCCTCATGTTTCTCTTACTCTCGATGCCTCTGTGTGGCTGAAACTGTCCAAACTCAATGTTTGTCACACTCTCCCTGTTATTTCCCCCCTTATGCCTTTCCATCCCACCGCCGACGTCCCATCGCTCTCCCTGCAGGAGGTCCGGATGATAGAAAACGAAGAGCTGAGGGTGCAACTCACAGTGTTTGATGATCAGGCTGAGGATGACTCTGATGATCTCAAAGCACGTCTTGATGACATCCGCATTGAGATGGAATATCCTTCCACTGCGCAAAACTGTAGAAATAGTCAGGGTCCACTTTTTTGACCTGAATCTATGCACCTGGTTAAATCACTTGTTTTGTGTTGCGTTGCTAGTTTCGATAAGCAAAAGGAACATCCATCATACTGTTTTTATATAATGAAAGAATATGTATGATTCACACAGTTAGGATGCCAAATTATAAGCACGTATCCCCTTCATTATGAAAATGAGTCTACAAGGAGCAATATACACGAAAGCAGATTGCTCCTTTCTATCTAGTTATCAGGCTGACCACTTACTTTATTCCAAGACAGATTCAAAATGAATGTTTTCATACTTGATGAGCATAATCCTTCAGGCTCTAGGGACATTGTATCCCTGTGTGGACTTTTTTACATTGAAAATCCGTCTTTGCCAATTAGCATCTCACAGACACTTACTACTCTGCTGTGCGGTAAAGAACAGCAAAAGCCCCGATCACTGGTGGACTTTGTCATTGCTTCGTTGCCACTCTGAGTCATCTGTTGTTATCTAGATGGGAGCCCGTCCAATTAGGTCCACAACAACAACCGAACCTACTCCGTTAAGTGTTAATTTCTTTTGTTTTATGTGGACGTGATGGTTCATTCTATTACTCTTAGTTGTCATTTTCAGCACATGCATATGACCACTTTGTGGTGTGATAACTAGACCTCACAAGAGCACTTTAATGGCAAATATGGTCTATCCCAAAAAAACATATTTATAGTTTTGTCCTGATTTGACAAAGATACATATTCAGTGGGAAAAAGGCAAAGGATGCCGTTTTATCTTTATCACACAAACACCTACTGTGTTTGATTTAGTGTGGCATTCAGGATGGACTGGATTATGATCAAATTTAGCCACCCTAACAGTGTTCTTTTGAAGAAATGGCTAAAAAAATGAATTTCACCAACTGCTGTAATTCTCCTTGTTGCTTTTGACATGCAGTTATAACGTCCACCACCAGGTGTCTCCCACGGGTCACGATGCAGCGTAAACAAAGTCTGCACTCCATGAACACTGAGCT
>CM051689.1:15301032-15473532 GCA_028022725.1 Lycodopsis pacificus
GCCGCAGGGACCTCTGAGCAACGGGGGAACCAATCGCCCCCGAGGCAGCAGAGGTTGGCGGGGTGTAAGGCTTGACCATGGTCCGGAGATAGGAAGGAGCGGTTCCTTTCACTGCCCTGTAGGCTAGCACCAGAGTCTTAAACTGGATGCGAGCTCTTACAGGGAGCCAGTGTCGAGAAGGTTCTGGCTTCACCAAGTTGGAAATCCTTAGTCAGTATCATATCAGAAGGTAACATTTCCCAAACATAAAAACTGCAGTTGTTCAATACATGTATGTGAGAAACTAAGACAATCTGTTTCAAACACACCTGTGTCCTGAGTTTTCTTCTTCCCCTGTAGCTTTGAGCTTCTGGTCCTTGTGCCATGATCTTTCATCATGCCTCCCAAAGAGACGTTTTCAGTGTCTACTGTGACACCTACGCCTTATGGAGAACAGATTTGTAAAGCAGAAGTAGAGTACCAGTTTAGATTAACATCAAAATCAAAAACAAAATTAATTCAGAACCAACATTATTTATTAAAACCACAGTATTGAGCTATTATTCCTTCATTGATGAAACAGGTGACTGTTACTAGCATGGGGGAAACAGTAAATCATCTCTGTGGTATTTAAAATTGTGTTACCTTGTGTACTTACCATTTTGAAGCTGGAGTCTAACACATAGAAATAGCTTTTCAATCCTGTCCTACTGTATGATGTACCTGTACTTGCCCGGTAGAACTAACTATTATCCCTTTATCTTTTACATAGTTCGTCTCCTGCTGTAAGACAGAAAACGTGTCGGTCAGTGGTGGGCAAAAAGTCATCTTCATCAACATCAATGGTAACATATCTTTCAACATTTGTAATGGTGCACAAACATTTTCTTGCCTGATATGTAAATTTGATTTACTTGTACCAACAGGTCGTTATGACCTCTGTGTTCCTCTGCTGACTCGTGAAAACTGCCACTGCCAGTGGACACCACAGTTAAAAGACTTGGTATCAAATGGATCCTGGCCTGGGACGATTGATTTCCACACGGTTTTTGCCATGGATGTATTTCTCACCTTCGAAGATCTGAAAATCAGTGCACCTGGTCCGAGTAGACACGCTTTCATTCGAATGCTGGACAGTCGCTCAGTTCGTGCTGGCAGGGTAATGCACAGTCTAGATAAATGATATCAACTGTGTATGGTATTATATATTTGGCAGATGGAGTGCATTTGTGCCATAATTTGCAAAAGGACTTTTAAATATTATACTTTATCGCCCACAAGTTATGCAATTGATGCGCGTTGACATCTATCTTGCCATTCATTATGCTTTCATATTTACGTTTTGATGGACCCCACTGCCCTGGAGGAGGAGGTGGAGGGGGAGGAGGATGATGAGATGTGGGATGGGGACGGGGACCCTCTGACCCTTGATGCTGACTCTTCTGATGATGAACCTCTTCCAGACCTGCCCCTTTCATCATAATCCTTCGCAGTTTGGGAAACCAAAAAACATGACTATTTCTTCATGCAATAAAGTGATATTTTACCGATTCATAAATTGTGTATTTTATTATTTCAATTATTAGCAAGTCATATTAATCTTGCAACCATTCAGAAAAGCATTAAAACCCCTATTTAACACTTGGAAAAGTTTTTACTCAGCTGATCTACATCGTTGAAATTGAATACTGCTGGATTTGAAATATTTCATAAAAGAAAACTGACAGTCTGAACTTTGCAGCCTGTTTTCAAGAATGAAGATGTTATTTCAATGTAGACACACGTGGGGTCGCTATTCTGTCTGGTTCGTGGAGCCATGCATTGTCTGGTACGTAAATAACGACGAAGAAGAAAACGAGGGAAAGTGACGTACTTCCTGTCCGCCATGAAAATATTCCCAGTTAAACGTGCAAAGAAATAATTATATCTGCAAAGTGCGATCGTGTCGTCATATATGCAGAAAAAAGTGCGAACGTTATTATATACAGTCTATGGTGCGAACACATCAGATAATTAACAGTTCAAAAGCTGCAAAAGGGATCCCAAGCTTTCATTACATCCCAAAAATACAAAACGCTGGCATGACGATGTAGAATGAAAATAATGGTTAGACATGAAACGCCCTCAAACACCTGTGATTAATTAACACCTGTGATTAATTAACCATTAACCAGTATAATAATTAGTCCAATGGATTTGGTCGAAAATGAAACGCGAGCAGGATAACGTAAACATATATATATATATGTGTATATATATATATATGGAATACTTAATGACTGAAACACCTTTTGAAACACCTTTTACCACAAGTGAAGATATGGAAAGAGAGTGTTGCCTCCTGGATTAGTATTTTTAATTAAAAAACTAAAGATTGTATAGGAGAGGAAGAGGTCTTTAAAAGTTAAAACGAATGTGTTTTTGCTGCCTGTGAACAAGGACGCGCAGGCGTGAAAAAAAAAAAGCTGAAGATAGAATGAGCTCTTTATAACAGTTCTAAGCTTCTAAGTATGCAGAGTATTCTAATCCTGACCGGCTCACATGCCTGAAAGTGAATTTGAGTGATGAAAGCGTATTAGAATTTTGAAATGTTATAGATATAACATTGTCCACCGGTGTGACTCAGAAGAAGGCAAGGGTTTGTTTGATGTTGAAGGACGTGCATGCCAAGCATGCAGCTATGTATATGGGACAGAGTGAGAAGAGAATAAAGGGTATACAGAACGTTTTTGTGACGACTGTTATGATTATTTGAACGTAGAGTGAATATCTATCACAGCATCAGTGGACTGAATTGCACTGACAATGGTTTTCATTAATTGCTATTTATTTTAGAAACTCTCAGTAAGTAAAGCAGTGTTGCAGTGTTTAAAGTCTGGCGCACTTGTGCAATCTGCAATGCCATTATTATTACTACACTGTATTTTATAGGTTCCTATATATTGACTCTTTATGTCTTTTAGGAATATGAAACACTGAAAGTTTAATTTGAAACATCAATACTTACATTGTTTGTATGAAAGTTCAGAATGATTACTTCTTGAAGCAGCGCAGAAAGATGTTTGTGGAAACACGCACACACACATACACATACACACATCCAGTGTATATTTTATTTTTTAATATTTAAGGTAATTGTTCCGGTTTTGTTGCCATATTAACACTGTTTCAGTTTCAGAGAGAAATAATGAGATAAAAGTAAAACCCGCAGCATCCTGGAAGAATAATGATGGTGTTTTGGGCCCAAAGCAAAAGCCTACGACTCTTTCATCGTAATTTTGTGGATTACAACAAAAATTGACATTTGAGGTGGAACAGGCCATGTTGTCTGTTGCTGTAGACTCCAGTGTGTTGACTATAATGTTCTCCTTGGACAGTGAGGAGTTGTTACCATAAACCATGAAAACCTGTCGCTCAGTGACAACGGGAGCAAATAATAATCGAGAGAATATTTTGCCACATTCTTGTGTACATAGCTCCCTTTCTAAGGTTGACTTAATTCTCCAATAGTGTCAATTCTACAGTATCACATTCTCTGACAATGGAGTAACACATTAAAAAGGCAAAGAACATTGCATTCTAAAACCTGCTAAAAACACATACAACAACTTGTCCTTCAGAATAAAAAACAGATATTGTGTGAGGTTATTTCTTTTGGCATTTTTATATTTTTACAATTGACACAAGCAGACATGTCTGTGTTCCACCGAACCCCGAGCTTGCAGTACAGCTGTCACTTAATTGACTATATTGAGTGAGATGATTTTTGCTTTCTGAATCAGTAAAAATGTCCATATCCATAAACTGTATTGCAATGTATGCCTTCAAGGAAACTACTTTTCCATAAAGTGACTCAGACAGGAAGATCCTACTGTACTCGTGTCTGTGATTATCTTAGAACTGAGCTCAATGTTTTTCAAACTGACATGTCAAGTTAAGTACAACTTTAAGTTAGTTTAGCTGACAAGGGTGGAACAGGCATTATGATTAAGTAAAATAGGCATTTGACTTGTCATCACAAATGTAGTTTGTAGTAGATTCACTGAACAATGACCTGCTGTGTAAACTGGAATCAAAAGTATATTTACAATAATGCAGCTCAAAACTCAAGAGATTCACAAGTTCACCATTAAGTTTAATGTTCCGGTTTGTCTTTGTAGTTGATAGATCATACAGACCACAGCATACAATAAACTCACATATTACACCGTACTACATATTGCACCATAAAAGTACCACTGTACAAAAGCAGTTTTTGTATATGTTTGACTGTAGTAGATTACAACAGAATACAAGTAATGCAATCTGAGCTGTGCTAACGAGTTTGACTTCATGATGTCTGATTATTGAAATGTTTCACATACTAGTTGGCCCATAAATCTGATGGCACTGTTTTTCTGTTCAGCATTAATATTGACAAATAAAGGCATATTTACAGATACAGATATGCTATACTGTATGTCGGTCGTATCTGTATCCCTATTTATGTGTTGCATATGCAGATACACACAGTAGTCAGTAATACACATGAGCACAGCTTTCATTGGTTGAAACAAGTATTCAGTATTATAAAGTAAACACTAAGTCATTAATTCAGTTTTCATCTTGTTACACAATCTTAGAAGACATTGAAATTAAGGAACATCCAGAGTTTGGCTTTGAAAATAAAAAAGTAAAAGTACATAGTCATGTTTGTGATGTATATACAGTCGTCATAAGTAGATATTAATCAGTCCATTCTCAAACACTCACTGCATTCACTTGTGTTTAGTTAAAGACTCTTATTCTCCAGTAATGTCCAAGTGAACATAACATTCACGCACACTATGCACATTTAAGATGAGAGTACACGTCTTCATCCACAGAAAAGTATAATGCTGCACTTCTTTACTGTGTCCTCATCATTGTTTTGCAGAATAAGCAGTGAGGCCTAACTACAGAAAATGGATTTCTCAATAGAAATATCTAAAGCTATTAAAGTATTTGATTATCCCATGCAAAAACAACTGAAAGGCAGATACATAATGGCTGAAGGCCTCACTTTTATCCGTTTGATGTACTGGCTAACTTAACTCAATCTCTCATCACTCTCATATTTAGGCCTAGCTCACATATAAAGCACAACATCAAGTACAAAACACAAAACTGCTAAAAGCTACCACATCTATAAAATACTGATTTCCTTTTGTTTCATACTTTAAAATCGTAGGTTGGTGCTTTTCTGACATTTAGTTAATTGTGCTGTTTCACTTCTTAGTTACGGTAACTTGTTTATTATACATCAATGCTGTTAAGGGGTAAGACAAAGCACAGAGGTTAATAATGTAATCAACATGTGTTTCATTTTTAAAGAGGAAACGATCCCTGAAAGGCATTTCAACGTTTCCGTGTCCACTCTAATAGTCCTTGTTGAGGCTTCTTTAAATATCCACATGTGCAATTTTTCATACAGTTTGCTTCGTTGCAAGTATCTCCTCTGGATTTTTTCATGTATGATGGTCTTGGAGTGAGGTTGAAGCCATGCAGTCTTATCGCGCATATTGAATCGACAGAGATGCAATGTTGATTGGATTTTCATGTGCTTAAAGGAAAAGAAGGGAGAGGGCTTGGTCCTTAATTAGCCACTGTAGTCCATTTGGTGTTATAGCATTACAACTACACATTGTGAGAAGCAAGGATCAGACTGAGCAGGATGGACGTAGGGGCGTTCATGGGCAGGGGTCTCTCCTTTCCTCTGGGAAGCTTTCCTATCGGATTCAAACCAGGACACAGCTGGAGGTGGGGCTTTATGTGGAGCTGCTGCTGCTGCTGGAGGATGCCTGCCAATGAGACAAAATAATTAGATAGATATGGAAAAGACCCACAGCACTGACAGCCATGACTGGCCAAAATTACACATCTCATGCAGCCAATGTCTGTCACGCAGACAGGGGCTTCAGGCAGAGGACAGAGTGGGTGGAGGGGTTCGGCAGATCCTCGATCATGTAGTAGTGAGGTGGCAGGTCTATCAATGAACACCATGCTCCAATATTATGTGAAGGAGGGTGGTTGCTAGGTAACTGGGTGACTGGTTTCACTTTGCGTCTCTCCTGCACAAAGAATTAGGTCACAATTCACACTACAGCAGACAGCAAATTGAAATTCTGTGAAGTCAGTAACACTCAGTCGATTTACAGTATAACTAACACACTAACACAACACAGCACTCCAACATATAAACATTCACAAATGGGATGTACTTATAACCTCTTACTGACAGGTCAGTACGGGATAAACACTAATTAATCTTCACATGCACAGGACCTAGAACCTGAAGACATATCAATATGTTCTTGCCGTGTGTATTAACCAGGCATGAAAAGCAAAAGCCAGATTGTGAAAAAAGCAAAGCAAGCAAATGGCAACATTGGTATTTGAAGTGAAGGATTTTTTGAAGGAGCAGCATGTTTGTATTATTTTGTGTTGAAAGATGAATACTCTATGAGCATATATGATACAGATGTGTGCAGGGACTCTCACTCTGTTCACCAAATGTAATGACTAGGACTGTTTCAATATGTCATCCGGACCATCACTTTTGACTGTCTGCAAAAATGACCACAGAGTGTCAGACTCAGTATGTTATCATTGTGATTATTATGACCTAATGTATTTGTCCCCTGCGGTCAATCAAAATCATGAGGGTTATATTTTTAGGCTTTAAGAAGGGACATAGTCATGAAATACTGACAGAAGTATTTACGAATTACTTTGATAGTTAGATTGCATAGACATATTTTAGTGGGCTTTAGGGATGAGGCTGCAATACAAGCATCAGTAATCAAAATGTAGGCATGAAGAGGTTAACACAGGAGATTTGACAAGCCGCATGTTATTTAAACTGCGCTATCCTTTGCTCATGAAAAAAAATCTCCTTTTCCAAGAGATACTAAACAAGAAAGAATAATTTAAAAAAAGATCCACTGAGAACAAAACAAACACAAAAACTAAGTTCTGTAACATCATTCATAAGAGGGCATCCAGGGTGGGGGAGTGAGACTCCTGCATACCTCCAACTGCGGTGTGGACTTTCCTCATTTAGGGTACTTAAGAGTGGGGAGAAAAGAAACAAGCAATTTAATGGTCAGGTCATTGCAAGCACAAGAAAGGGTTATTTGTGTACGTATCCTATGATCAGAGAGCGGGTGTAGAGGCACCATGAATACTATTAACTTTGAGAAACACCACAGACTAAGCATTAGTGGGACACTTAATAACAGATACTGCAGCTTGTTACAATCCGTTTTATGAAAGTAGGTTAAAACACAGTTCTATATTTAGCTGTATCATTGTCTGTTCTTCCAGCAGCATACTTACCATCATAGATATATATATATAGAGATAGAGATAGAGATAGATAGATAGATAGATGGGTAGGTAGGTGTTTAGATATATAGATATCACATTAAATAATCAAATGGCACTGGCGCTGGGAAAAAAGGTTTACTTTAAACAGTGGGTTCCGCATTTTCATTTCAGATGTGTACTTGATTGTGTTTTCATTTGCAGTGAATAAAACAATCAAGACACAACTGTTCCACTGATATACAGACAACAAACTGAAGTCACATAAGAATGTCTCTGAAACTGTTTTGAATGAAAAGCCTTTTGAGCAGGTGCTGCTCTAAAGCAACCACAACACTTTAAATACAAACAGCAGCAAGATTTTCTTCGGGTTGGTTTCTATGAATGGTTATATTTATTTTTTGACCGGAGATTTCTGCTCTCTATCTGAATCATAAATGTAATTTTTAATTCCATTTTTTGATGTATATATATATATATATTTTTTGATACTGATTTAGTGAGTATCTGGTATGATAAGTTAAATACATGCATTCATTGTTGAATTTAGAACGTTACGTTATGTTTTTCATTGTTTGAAAAAACAAAATGTATTATCGCTATTCTTGATGAATGATTTCGTTGATATAACTGTTACTTTCCTCACACAATATTTAGTGCTACTAAAAACATTGCCCTTACCCTTCAGCTGAAAGCCGAAAATAAATTAAATATTGCAGCGTGAACTGCGTTAACAGTTGGCCAGTATTTGTTTTTAAAATGCGGTAAAGGAAGCTGCCATCTGTACCTGCAGAGTGGAAGCTGCTGAGCCGCTCGTGTCTGTCAGTCCTGTGCCTCTTGGTAAACTGGACACGATGTATCTGGAGCCCTTTGGCACAGGCTGTCTAACCACCATCTTTCCTTTCCTGGTCTCTGCTAGAAACAGACTGTACCAGTAGGCATCGTTGGACACCAGAGTGGAATCTGCGATGGTGGAGTTCCTCTCACTGATCACACTGTTCCTGCAGGGAGGAGCCGCTTTGCTGGGATTGGGTTTCTGACACTTGAGCACGATGGTGACCAATATGGTGATCAGCAGGAGAAATGACACCGAGCCCAGTCCGATGACCAAATACAGGTTTAGGTCTGAGAAGATGTCATATTCTAGCGGCACCTCAGTCATGTCAGAGTAGGCCTTAACGGCAGTCTCCACTGTGGACAGCTTGATGGTGACTGTAGCAGAGAGAGCGGGATCCCCGTTGTCCTTTGCAGCAACAACCAGTCGCTGGTGGCGCGGGTCTCTGTAACTGAACATCCTCATAGTCCGGATCTCTCCGTTGTATTGATCCAGACTGAACAAGGTGGCGTCAGTCACTTGTAGAAACTGGTACGTAATCCGAGAGTTGTGCACCGAGTCGGTGTCTAAGGCTATCACTTTGGACACCAGAGAGCCTTTATCGGTGGATCTGGGGATCTTTTCCTCCACCACCGAGCCGTGCGCGCGCCACGGAGACACAATAACCGGAGCGTTGTCGTTCTGGTCCACTATAATGATGTGGACCGTCACGTTACTGCTGAGTGGAGGAGAGCCAGAGTCTCTGGCCTCGATGTGGAAAAGAAACTCATTCTCGATCTCATAGTCAAAGGTTTTTAGGGCGTAAATATTACCGTTCTCTGGGTTGATGGAGAACAGCATGGACATGGAGGTGTTGGCTATCTCCTTCTCTACGATGAAATAAACTAGATACTGGTTTTCGTGGAGGTCAGGGTCAAACGCAGTGAGTGAACTGATCAAGGCTCCAGGTGCGTTATTCTCCATTACACGTATCGTATAAAATGACTGAGGGAACTGTGGAACATTGTCATTAACATCCAGCAGTTCTAACGTCATAGTTTCATTGTCAGTTAAAGGAGGAGAACCTCTGTCTGTCACAGTGAAAGTGATGTCATATTCTGGAACTTTCTCACGGTCTAATGGCTGTGACACTACTAATTCATAATAGTTATCAGAGGACTCCCTCAGTTTGAAAGGCATATTATCTGGAATATGAAGATCAACTACTCCATTGTCACCTGAGTCTTTATCACTGACACTAACGACAGCTATCACTGTGTCTAATTCTATGTTTTCATTGACTGGACTCTGGAATGATTTAATAGATATTTCTGGATGGTTGTCATTCATGTCTGTCACCTGAATTGACAGTTTACACTGTCCAGATAAGGAGTTAGGCCCCTTATCGCTGGCAATAACCTCCATGTCATAGAGCTTAAATTCTTCATAATTTATCATTTCTCTCACTCTGATTTCACCATTCTCTGGGTTCAAGTTAAACACCTGTTGCGTTCTTTCTGATGTATATAAACTATAAGAATAAACAATATCAGAATTTGAACCTTCATCTAAATCAGAGGCGTTTAGGTTTATTACTAGACTGCCAATCGGGGAGTTTTCCATCACATCTACAATGTATTTGTCTTTGTTAAATGAAGGGGCGTTGTCGTTCACGTCGAGCACGCGAACAACGATGCTGGCTGTACCTGTGCGCGTGGGGAGTCCACCGTCCACAGCAGTGAGAATTAGACTATGAACAGCCTGCTGCTCTCTATCCAAAGCTTTTTTCAGAATCAAATCAGCAAACTTTGACCCATCTCTTCCGGTCTGAATCTCGAGTGCAAAATTGTCACTTGAGCTCAGATGGTAATCTTTCACAGAATTGGTTCCAACATCTGGATCTGCAGCATTATTCAATGAGAATCTCTCTCCAACGGTGCTTGATTCAGAGATATCTAAATGCATCGTTCCTCTTCGAAAATGAGGAGCGTTGTCGTTAATATCCATAATTTCCACCTCGATATTAAACATTCGTATTGGATTCTCAATTGTAGCGTCTAATTTAAGAAAGCAGTATGTAGTTGTTTTTAAGGGACACAAAACTTCTCTGTCTATCGGTTCCAGAATGAACAGCTCTCCCGTGTCTTTGTTGATATCAAGATATTTTTTATTGCCCACAACGTCGACGCGCATTTTTCTTCCCTTTAGTGTCTTCACGTCTAAACCCAAATCAGCTGCTAAATTAGCAACGACAGAGCCTTCCTCCATTTCTTCGGGAACAGAATAATGGGTGACGGTAGATACCGTGTTCATCATGGCCGAAAGAAAGAGAAATACTGAAACGTACCCTCTCCCGCATAAATGTCCGATATCATGCGCCATCATGTCGATTCCTTATATCCTTGAAATGTCCTGAAACGTGGATGAACCGCCCTCTTGACAAACGAACAAACGAAACGAGGATCTTAAAATAAAACGTTCCTGCGCTCGGACACAGAAGTGACGTCCATGAAATACAATGTCTGACTGCTTCTCCTCCAATAATCTGTCGTGAAAACGATGACCTCACCAGTGAACATGTTTTGGTGGAGAGCAGCGACGAAAATAGTCTTGTGTGAGCCTTTGCACCTCTTAAAAAAAGTATTTTTTTTATAAACTAACAAGGGGTGCGAGCGTTTTGTATGACAGTTTCGGAAACTGGAAATAAGTCCTTTTGTAGAAGTTTTCATTTCTGGTTTCTAAATCGGTATACCCTGTGTGGGAGATGGAAAGTAATCGTAGGGTTCTGTTCATTCTATATTCACATTTCTTTATTCACGTTTTGTTTGCTTGTTTTTTTTCTCACGTGTATACGCTGATTGTAAGTAGATAATGTATCACAGTATCCTCTTTCCTTCGTGCTCCTAAAATATTACGCACACGGTGTCTGTGCGTAAAAACAATGTCAGACATGATGATATTTTAAAAGAGTCCATGTGTGTATCATCAATAATTCCTGCACCTGACATTTACTTGTTATTTAATATAATATGCGTATGCCCCACATCTAGCCTCTTTTTCTACTCCCATACCTTATGTATGCAGAAATAGACAAGCAAGAGCGAAAAAACGTATATGAAGAAAAAGAGAGTATAGATTATGAATCAAATGAAGGAGTAAATTTCATGAAATTTTATAGAGATTTTAGGATAAACTTTCTGCTGTAACAAGTGTAAGAATACTTATCCAACACGTTGTTATTAAGGTGCATTATAACTTTTTCCACTTGTGATGCGCGGTTCATTTCAAGACTAGTATCTTAAAATAAGTAAAGAGGAGAGTAAAATTAGCAAGCGCTGATATGACAGGTTTATGAATACAATGGTCACTTGTTAGTGGATTTGATGGATATTGACGAAGTACATCTGTCTGTAGCACGTGTTCCGTTTGCCATACCTGCAGAGTGGAAGCCGCTGAGCCGCTCGTGTCTGTCAGTCCTGTGCCTCTTGGTAAACTAGACACGATGTATCTGGAGCCCTTTGGCACAGGCTGTCTAACCACCATCTTTCCTTTCCTGGTCTCTGCTAGAAACAGACTGTACCAGTAGGCATCGTTGGACACCAGAGTGGAATCTGCGATGGTGGAGTTCCTCTCACTGATCACACTGTTCCTGCAGGGAGGAGCCGCTTTGCTGGGCTTGGGTTTCTGACACTTGAGCACGATGGTGACCAATATGGTGATCAGCAGGAGAAATGACACCGAGCCCAGTCCGATGACCAAATACAGGTTTAGGTCTGAGAAGATGTCATATTCTAGAGGCACCTCAGTCATGTCAGAGTAGGCCTTAACGGCAGTCTCCACTGTGGACAGCTTGATGGTGACTGTAGCAGAGAGAGCGGGATCCCCGTTGTCCTTTGCAGCAACAACCAGTCGCTGGTGGCGCGGGTCTCTGTAACTGAACATCCTCATAGTCCGGATCTCTCCGTTGTATTGATCCAGACTGAACAAGGTGGCGTCAGTCACTTGTAGAAACTGGTACGTAATCCGAGAGTTGTGCACCGAGTCGGTGTCTAAGGCTATCACCTTGGCAACCAGAGAGCCTTTATCGGTGGATCTGGGGATCTTTTCCTCCACCACCGAGCCGTGCGCGCGCCACGGAGACACAATAACCGGAGCGTTGTCGTTCTGGTCCACTATAATGATGTGGACCGTCACGTTACTGCTGAGTGGAGGAGAGCCAGAGTCTCTGGCCTCGATGTGGAAAAGAAACTCATTCTCGATCTCATAGTCAAAGGTTTTTAGTGCGTAAATATTACCGTTCTCTGGGTTGATGGAGAACAGCATGGACATGGAGGTGTTGGCTATCTCCTTCTCTAGGATGAAATAAACTAGATACTGGTTTTCGTGGAGGTCAGGGTCAAACGCAGTGAGTGAACTGAGCAAGGCTCCAGGTGCGTTATTCTCCATTACACGTATCGTATAAAATGACTGAGGGAACTGTGGAACATTGTCATTTACATCCAGCAGTTCTAACGTCATAGTTTCATTGTCAGTTAAAGGAGGAGAACCTCTGTCTGTCACAGTGAAAGTGATGTCATATTCTGGAACCTTCTCACGGTCTAATGGCTGTGACACTACTAATTCATAATAGTTATCAGAGGACTCCCTCAGTTTGAAAGGCATATTATCTGGAATATGAAGATCAACTTCTCCATTGTCACCTGAGTCTTTATCACTGACACTAACGACAGCTATCACTGTGTCTAATTCTATGTTTTCATTGACTGGACTCTGGAATGATTTAATAGATATTTCTGGATGGTTGTCATTCATATCTTCAACCAGAATCTTTATAGTACATTGTCCTGATAATGCACTCGCTCCTTTATCAGTTGCTATAACTTCCATATCATAAATCCTGAAATCCTCATAGTTTAGCATGCCTTTAACGGTAATTTCACCACTAGAAGGATTCAGATTAAATGTTTCTTGTGTTTTCTCTGACGTATATAAACTATATGAATATGTAATATCGGAGTTTGACCCTTCATCTAAATCTGTTGCATTGAGATGAACAACAAGGCTTCCAATTGGAGAATTTTCTATTATTTTTATGCTGTAATTAACTTTTTCAAAAGTAGGAGTGTTGTCATTTGTGTCTAAAACATGAACAATAACACTTGCAGTGCCAGAACGAGCAGGTGTGCCTCCATCTACAGCTGTGAGTATTAAATTATGAACTGCATGCTGCTCTCGATCTAAAGTCTTTGTTAAGATTAATTCAGCAGACTTTGAGCCATCTCTGCCAGTCTGCACTTCAATATTAAAATGTGCACTTTCACTCAGGTGGTACGTTTTCACTGAATTTATTCCAACATCTGGATCAACTGCATTACTGAGAGATAATCTCTCTCCTTTTGACGCTGCTTCAGATATATCTAAATGAATGGCGTCTCTGCGAAACTGAGGGGCGTTGTCGTTCATATCTAATATTTCTACTTCTATGTTAAAAATTCGTAGTGGATTTTCTAGCGTTACCTCCAGTCTGAGATAACAAGACGCAGATGACTTGGAAGGACAGATATTTTCCCGGTCAATCTTTTCAACAACATACAGTTCACCAGTCTCTTTGTTCACATCCAGATATTTCTTGTTTGCAATGATGTCAAGACGCATCTTCCTCTGGTTCAGTGTTTTAACGTCCAGACCGAGATCGGTAGCGAGGTTTGCTACAACTGATCCTTCTTTCATCTCCTCGGGTATTGAATAATGCGTCGCTGAAGTCAATGTGTTACGAACGAAAGAAAAAAGAATAACGAGCAGCACGTACCTTTTACAAGACTGCATTGTTACAAAGGACTCCATTGTTGTGTGCCGGTTTACTGCACTTCAAACTAAATTATGTTCGTTTCCCGAAATATCGAACTTTTGCTGTAACGGCTTAATCCCGAACATATTAACACAATTATAATCCCGAGGATATTTCGTGGCTGCAAAGGGTGAGCCGTTTTCGTAGTGGAGATTCAGCACCACCGAGCTGTCTGGTTGTTCACCGATCTGCCCTCACGACAACGATTCACTGTCATGGCGCATTCTGGCATTTTACGAACAAAACAGCGCCACCCTTTATGTTTTCGAGACTATTTTGTTCAGTTTAAAAATATGTACCATAAAGACTAATTTATTGGCATCATTGTGAGTTTAAATATTGAATCGCTGATGAGAATATATTGATTTATTGACACTATTTTTAAGTTTTATTGATGAAGAGTACTACCTGAAAAAACTACAATGTCAAATGAAATGTAACTAAATATTGATGATTCATAAATTATACAAACACGTGTACATCATTCAGTTTAAAAATGTGGACGATAAAGACAAATTTATTGGTATAATTGTGAGTTTAAATTGCGTATCACTGACGAGAATAAATTGATTTATTGACACTATTTATCATTTTACTTCATGAATAGTAATGACCTAAAAAACTACAATGCCAAATTAAATGTAACAAGTTGGTGATAAACTGTAAATTATACAAACACGTGTACATCAGACTCTCACCTGCAGAGTGGAAGCTGCTGAGCCACTTGTGTCTGTCAGTCCTGTGCCTCTTGGTAAACTGGACACGATGTATCTGGAGCCCTTTGGCACAGGCTGTCTAACCACCATCTTTCCTTTCCTGGTCTCTGCTAGAAACAGACTGTACCAGTAGGCATCGTTGGACACCAGAGTGGAATCTGCGATGGTGGAGTTCCTCTCACTGATCACACTGTTCCTGCAGGGAGGAGCCGCTTTGCTGGGATTGGGTTTCTGACACTTGAGCACGATGGTGACCAATATGGTGATCAGCAGGAGAAATGACACCGAGCCCAGACCGATGACCAAATACAGGTTTAGGTCTGAGAAGATGTCATATTCTAGAGGCACCTCAGTCATGTCAGAGTAGGCCTTAACGGCAGTCTCCACTGTGGACAGCTTGATGGTGACTGTAGCAGAGAGAGCGGGATCCCCGTTGTCCTTTGCAGCAACAACCAGTCGCTGGTGGCGCGGGTCTCTGTAACTGAACATCCTCATAGTCCGGATCTCTCCGTTGTATTGATCCAGACTGAACAAGGTGGCGTCAGTCACTTGTAGAAACTGGTACGTAATCCGAGAGTTGTGCACCGAGTCGGTGTCTAAGGCTATCACTTTGGACACCAGAGAGCCTTTATCGGTGGATCTGGGGATCTTTTCCTCCACCACCGAGCCGTGCGCGCGCCACGGAGACACAATAACCGGAGCGTTGTCGTTCTGGTCCACTATAATGATGTGGACCGTCACGTTACTGCTGAGTGGAGGAGAGCCAGAGTCTCTGGCCTCGATGTGGAAAATGAACTCATTCTCGATCTCATAGTCAAAAGTTTTTAGGGCGTAAATATTACCGTTCTCTGGATTGATGGAGAACAGCATGGACATGGAGGTGTTGGCTATCTCCTTCTCTAGGATGAAATAAACTAGATACTGGTTTTCATGGAGGTCAGGGTCAAACGCAGTGAGTGAACTGATCAAGGCTCCAGGTGCGTTATTCTCCATTACACGTATCGTATAAAATGACTGAGGGAACTGTGGAACATTGTCATTTACATCCAGCAGTTCTAACGTCATAGTTTCATTGTCAGTTAAAGGAGGAGAACCTCTGTCTGTCACAGTGAAAGTGATGTCATATTCTGGAACCTTCTCACGGTCTAATGGCTGTGACACTACTAATTCATAATAGTTATCAGAGGACTCCCTCAGTTTGAAAGGCATATTATCTGGAATATGAAGATCAACTACTCCATTGTCACCTGAGTCTTTATCACTGACACTAACGACAGCTATCACTGTGTCTAATTCTATGTTTTCATTGACTGGACTCTGGAATGATTTAATAGATATTTCTGGATGGTTGTCATTCATATCTTCAACCATAATCTTTATAGTACATTGTCCTGATAATGCACTCGCTCCTTTATCAGTTGCTATAACTTCCATATCATAAATCCTGAAATCCTCATAGTTTAGCATTCCTTTAACGGTAATTTCACCACTAGACGGATTCAGATTAAATGTTTCTTGTGTTTTCTCTGACGTATATAAACTATATGAATACGTAATATCGGAGTTTGACCCTTCATCTAAATCTGTTGCATTGAGATGAATAACGAGATTTCCAATGGGAGAATTTTCCATTATTTTTAAACTGTAGTTTAATTTGTCAAAAGTAGGAGTGTTGTCATTTGTGTCCAAAACACGAACAATAACACTTGCAGTGCCAGAACGAGCAGGTGTGCCTCCATCTACAGCTGTGAGTATTAAATTATGAACTGCATGCTGCTCTCGATCTAAAGTCTTTGTTCAGATTAATTCGGCAAAATTTGACCCATCTCTGCCACTCTGCACTTCAATATTAAAATGTTCACTTTCACTCAGGTGGTACGTTTTCACTGAATTTATTCCAACATCTGGATCAACTGCATTACTGAGAGAGAATCTCTCTCCTTTTGGTGTCGCTTCAGATATATCTAAATGAATGACGTCTCTGCGAAACTGAGGGGCGTTGTCGTTCATATCCAATATTTCTACTTCTATGTTAAAAATTCGTACTGGGTTTTCAAGTATTATCTCCAGTTTAAGATAACAAGACGCAGATGACTTGGTATTGCAAACATTTTCCCGGTCAATCTTTTCAACAACATACAGTTCACCAGTCTCTTTGTTCACATCCAGATATTTCTTGTTTGCAATGATGTCAAGACGCATCTTCCTCTGGTTCAGTGTTTTAACGTCCAGACTGAGATCGGCAGCGAGGTTTGCTACAACTGATCCTTCTTTCATCTCCTCGGGTATTGAATAATGCGTCACTGAAGTCAATGTGTTACGAACGAAGGAAAAAAGAAGAACGAGCAGCACGTACCTTTTACAAGACTGCATTGTTACAAAGGACTCCATTGTTGTGTGCCGGTTTACTGCACTTCAAACTAAATTATGTTCGTTTCCCGAAATATCGAACTTTTGCTGTAACGGCTTAATCCCGAACATATTCACACAATTATAATCCCGAGGATATTTCGTGGCTGCAAAGGGTGAGCCGTTTTCGTAGTGGAGATTCAGCACCACCGAGCTGTCTGGTTGTTCACCGATCTGCCCTCACGACAACGATTCACTGTCATGGCGCATTCTGGCATTTTACTAACAAAACAGCGCCACCCTTTATGTTTTCTAGACTATTTAGTTCAGTTTAAAAATATGTACCATAAAGACTAATTTATTGGCATCATTGTGAGTTTACATATTGAATCGCTGACGAGAATATATTGATTTATTGACACTATTTTTAAGTTTTATTGATGAAGAGTACTACTTGAAAAAACTACAATGTCAAATGAAATATAACTAAATATTGATGATTCATAAATTATACAAACACGTGTACATCAGACTCTCACCTGCAGAGTGGAAGCTGCTGAGCCGCTCGTGTCTGTCAGTCCTGTGCCTCTTGGTAAACTGGACACGATGTATCTGGAGCCCTTTGGCACAGGCTGTCTAACCACCATCTTTCCTTTCCTGGTCTCTGCTAGAAACAGACTGTACCAGTAGGCATCGTTGGACACCAGAGTGGAATCTGCGATGGTGGAGTTCCTCTCACTGATCACACTGTTCCTGCAGGGAGGAGCCGCTTTGCTGGGATTGGGTTTCTGACACTTGAGCACGATGGTGACCAATATGGTGATCAGCAGGAGAAATGACACCGAGCCCAGTCCGATGACCAAATACAGGTTTAGGTCTGAGAAGATGTCATATTCTAGAGGCACCTCAGTCATGTCAGAGTAGGCCTTAACGGCAGTCTCCACTGTGGACAGCTTGATGGTGACTGTAGCAGAGAGAGCGGGATCCCCGTTGTCCTTTGCAGCAACAACCAGTCGCTGGTGGCGCGGGTCTCTGTAACTGAACATCCTCATAGTCCGG
The DNA here is from genome assembly GCA_028022725.1 of Lycodopsis pacificus. NCBI lineage: Eukaryota > Metazoa > Chordata > Actinopteri > Perciformes > Zoarcidae > Lycodopsis > Lycodopsis pacificus. The sequence goes on from CM051689.1 coordinate 15,319,142, forward strand.
ATCTCTCCGTTGTATTGATCCAGACTGAACAAGGTGGCGTCAGTCACTTGTAGAAACTGGTACGTAATCCGAGAGTTGTGCACCGAGTCGGTGTCTAAGGCTATCACTTTGGACACCAGAGAGCCTTTATCGGTGGATCTGGGGATCTTTTCCTCCACCACCGAGCCGTGCGCGCGCCACGGAGACACAATAACCGGAGCGTTGTCGTTCTGGTCCACTATAATGATGTGGACCGTCACGTTACTGCTGAGTGGAGGAGAGCCAGAGTCTCTGGCCTCGATGTGGAAAAGAAACTCATTCTCGATCTCATAGTCAAAGGTTTTTAGTGCGTAAATATTACCGTTCTCTGGATTGATGGAGAACAGCATGGACATGGAGGTGTTGGCTATCTCCTTCTCTGGGATGAAATAAACTAGATACTGGTTTTCGTGGAGGTCAGGGTCAAACGCAGTGAGTGAACTGATCAAGGCTCCAGGTGCGTTATTCTCCATTACACGTATCGTATAAAATGACTGAGGGAACTGTGGAACATTGTCATTAACATCCAGCAGTTCTAACGTCATAGTTTCATTGTCAGTTAAAGGAGGAGAACCTCTGTCTGTCACAGTGAAAGTGATGTCATATTCAGGAACCTTCTCACGGTCTAATGGCTGTGACACTACTAATTCATAATAGTTATCAGAGGACTCCCTCAGTTTGAAAGGCATATTATCTGGAATATGAAGATCAACTACTCCATTGTCACCCGAGTCTTTATCACTGACACTAACGACAGCTATCACTGTGTCTAATTCTATGTTTTCATTGACTGGATTCTGGAATGATTTAATAGATATTTCTGGATGGTTGTCATTCATGTCTGTCACCTGAATTGTCAGTTTACACTGTCCAGATAAGGAGTTAGGCCCCTTATCGCTGGCAATAACCTCCATGTCATAGAGCTTAAATTCTTCATAATTTATCATTTCTCTCACTCTGATTTCACCATTCTCTGGGTTCAAGTTAAACACCTGTTGCGTTCTTTCTGATGTATATAAACTATAAGAATAAACAATATCAGAATTTGAACCTTCATCTAAATCAGAGGCGTTTAGGTTTATTACTAGACTGCCAATCGGGGAGTTTTCCATCACATCTACAATGTATTTGTCTTTGTGAAATGAAGGGGCGTTGTCGTTCACGTCGAGCACGCGAACAACGATGCTGGCTGTACCTGTGCGCGTGGGGACTCCACCGTCCACAGCAGTGAGAATTAGGTTATGAACAGCCTGCTGCTCTCTATCCAAAGCTTTTTTCAGAATCAAATCAGCAAACTTTGACCCATCTCTTCCGGTCTGAATCTCGAGTGCAAAATGTTCACTTGAGCTCAGATGGTAATCTTTCACAGAATTGGTTCCAACATCTGGGTCTGCAGCATTATTCAATGAGAATCTCTCTCCAACGGGGCTTGATTCAGAGATATCTAAATGCATCGTTCCTCTTCGAAAATGAGGAGCGTTGTCGTTAATATCCGTGATTTCGACCTCGATATTAAACATTCGTATTGGATTTTCAATCGTAGCGTCTAATTTAAGAAAGCAGTGTGCAGTAGTTTTTAAGGGACACAAAACTTCTCTGTCTATCGGTTCCAGAATGAACAGCTCTCCCGTGTCTTTGTTGATATCAAGATATTTTTTATTGCCCACAACGTCGACGCGCATTTTTCTTCCCTTTAGTGTCTTCACGTCTAAACCCAAATCAGCTGCTAAATTAGCAACGACAGAGCCTTCCTCCATTTCTTCGGGAACAGAATAATGGGTGACGGTAGATACCGTGTTCATCATGGCCGAAAGAAAGAGAAATACTGAAACGTACCCTCTCCCGCATAAATGTCCGATATCATGCGCCATCATGTCGATTCCTTATATCCTTGAAATGTCCTGAAACGTGGATGAACCGCCCTCTTGATAAACGAACAAACGAAACGAGGATCTTAAAAGAAAACGTTCCTGCGCTCGGACACAGAAGTGACGTCCATGAAATACAATGTCTGACTGCTTCTCCTCCAATAAACTATCGTGAAAACGATGACCTCACCAGTGAACATGTTTTGGTGGAGAGCAGCGACGAAAATAGTCTTGTGTGAGCCTTTGCACCTGTTAAAAAAAGTATTTTTTTTATAAACTAACAAGGGGTGCGAGCGTTTTGTATGACAGTTTCGGAAACTGGAAATAAGTCCTTTTGTAGAAGTTTTCATTTCTTGTTTCTAAATCGGTATACCCTGTGTGGGAGATAGAAAGTAATCGTAGGGTTCTGTTCATTCTATATTCACATTTCTTTATTAACGTTTTGTTTGCTTGTTTTTTTTCTCACGTGTATACGCTGATTGTAAGTAGATAATGTATCACAGTATCCTCTTTCCTTCGTGCTCCTAAAATATTACGCACACGGTGTCTGTGCGTAAAAACAATGTCAGACATGATGGTATTTTAAAAGAGTCCATGTGTGTATCATCAATAATTCCTGCACCTGACATTTACTTGTTATTTAATATAATATGCGTATGCCCCACATCTAGCCTCTTTTTCTACTCCCATACCTTATGTATGCAGAAATAGACAAGCAAGAGCGAAAAAACGTATATGAAGAATAAGAGAGTATAGATTATGAATCAAATGAATTAGTAAATTTCATGAAATTTTATAGAGATTTTAGTATAAACTTTCTGGTATAACAAGTGTAAGAATACTTATCCAACACGTTGTTAAGGTGCATTATAATTTTTTCCACTTGTGATGCGCGGTTCATTTCAAGACTAGTATCTTAAAATAAGTACAAAGAGTAAAATTAGCAAGCGCTGATATGACAGGTTTATGAATACAATGGTCACTTGTTAGTGGATTTGATGGATATTGACGAAGTACATCTGTGTGTAGCACGTGTTCTGTTTGCCATACCTGCAGAGTGGAAGCTGCTGAGCCGCTCGTGTCTGTCAGTCCTGTGCCTCTTGGTAAACTGGACACGATGTATCTGGAGCCCTTTGGCACAGGCTGTCTAACCACCATCTTTCCTTTCCTGGTCTCTGCTAGAAACAGACTGTACCAGTAGGCATCGTTGGACACCAGAGTGGAATCTGCGATGGTGGAGTTCCTCTCACTGATCACACTGTTCCTGCAGGGAGGAGCCGCTTTGCTGGGATTGGGTTTCTGACACTTGAGCACGATGGTGACCAATATGGTGATCAGCAGGAGAAATGACACCGAGCCCAGTCCGATGACCAAATACAGGTTTAGGTCTGAGAAGATGTCATATTCTAGAGGCACCTCAGTCATGTCAGAGTAGGCCTTAACGGCAGTCTCCACTGTGGACAGCTTGATGGTGACTGTAGCAGAGAGAGCGGGATCCCCGTTGTCCTTTGCAGCAACAACCAGTCGCTGGTGGCGCGGGTCTCTGTAACTGAACATCCTCATAGTCCGGATCTCTCCGTTGTATTGATCCAGACTGAACAAGGTGGCGTCAGTCACTTGTAGAAACTGGTACGTAATCCGAGAGTTGTGCACCGAGTCGGTGTCTAAGGCTATCACTTTGGACACCAGAGAGCCTTTATCGGTGGATCTGGGGATCTTTTCCTCCACCACCGAGCCGTGCGCGCGCCACGGAGACACAATAACCGGAGCGTTGTCGTTCTGGTCCACTATAATGATGTGGACCGTCACGTTACTGCTGAGTGGAGGAGAGCCAGAGTCTCTGGCCTCGATGTGGAAAAGAAACTCATTCTCGATCTCATAGTCAAAGGTTTTTAGTGCGTAAATATTACCGTTCTCTGGATTGATGGAGAACAGCATGGACATGGAGGTGTTGGCTATCTCCTTCTCTACGATGAAATAAACTAGATACCGGTTTTCATGGAGGTCAGGGTCAAACGCAGTGAGTGAACTGATCAAGGCTCCAGGTGCGTTATTCTCCATTACACGTATAGTATAAAATGACTGAGGGAACTGTGGAACATTGTCATTTACATCCAGCAGTTCTAACGTCATAGTTTCATTGTCAGTTAAAGGAGGAGAACCTCTGTCTGTCACAGTGAAAGTGATGTCATATTCTGGAACCTTCTCACGGTCTAATGGCTGTGACACTACTAATTCATAATAGTTATCAGAGGACTCCCTCAGTTTGAAAGGCATATTATCTGGAATATGAAGATCAACTTCTCCATTGTCACCTGAGTCTTTATCACTGACACTAACGACAGCTATCACTGTGTCTAATTCTATGTTTTCATTGACTGGACTCTGGAATGATTTAATAGATATTTCTGGATGGTTGTCATTCATATCTTCAACCAGAATCTTTATAGTACATTGTCCTGATAATGCACTCGCTCCTTTATCAGTTGCTATAACTTCCATATCATAAATCCTGAAATCCTCATAGTTTAGCATGCCTTTAACGGTAATTTCACCACTAGAAGGATTCAGATTAAATGTTTCTTGTGTTTTCTCTGACGTATATAAACTATATGAATATGTAATATCGGAGTTTGACCCTTCATCTAAATCTGTTGCATTGAGATGAACAACAAGGCTTCCAATTGGAGAATTTTCTATTATTTTTATGCTGTAATTAACTTTTTCAAAAGTAGGAGTGTTGTCATTTGTGTCTAAAACATGAACAATAACACTTGCAGTGCCAGAACGAGCAGGTGTGCCTCCATCTACAGCTGTGAGTATTAAATTATGAACTGCATGCTGCTCTCGATCTAAAGTCTTTGTTAAGATTAATTCAGCAGACTTTGAGCCATCTCTGCCAGTCTGCACTTCAATATTAAAATGTTCACTTTCACTCAGGTGGTACGTTTTTACTGAATTTGTTCCAACATCAGGATCAACTGCATTACTGAGAGATAATCTCTCTCCTTTTGACGCTGCTTCAGATATATCTAAATGAATGGCGTCTCTGCGAAACTGAGGGGCGTTGTCGTTCATATCTAATATTTCTACTTCTATGTTAAAAATTCGTAGTGGATTTTCTAGCGTTACCTCCAGTCTGAGATAACAAGACGCAGATGACTTGGAAGGACAGATATTTTCCCGGTCAATCTTTTCAACAACATACAGTTCACCAGTCTCTTTGTTCACATCCAGATATTTCTTGTTTGCAATGATGTCAAGACGCATCTTCCTCTGGTTCAGTGTTTTAACGTCCAGACCGAGATCGGTAGCAAGGTTTGCGACAACTGATCCTTCTTTCATCTCCTCGGGTATTGAATAATGCGTCGCTGAAGTCAATGTGTTACGAACGAAAGAAAAAAGAATAACGAGCAGCACGTACCTTTTACAAGACTGCATTGTTACAAAGGACTCCATTGTTGTGTGCCGGTTTACTGCACTTCAAACTAAATTATGTTCGTTTCCCGAAATATCGAACTTTTGCTGTAACGGCTTAATCCCGAACATATTCACACAATTATAATCCCGAGGATATTTCGTGGCTGCAAAGGGTGAGCCGTTTTCGTCGTGGAGATTCAGCACCACCGAGCTGTCTGGTTGTTCACCGATCTGCCCTCACGACAACGATTCACTGTCATGGCGCATTCTGGCATTTTACTAACAAAACAGCGCCACCCTTTATGTTTTCGAGACTATTTTGTTCAGTTTAAAAATATGTACCATAAAGACAAATTTATTGGTATAATTGTGAGTTTAAATTGCGTATCACTGACGAGAATAAATTGATTTATTGACACTATTTATCATTTTACTTCATGAATAGTAATGACCTAAAAAACTACAATGCCAAATTAAATGTAACAAGTTGGTGATAAACTGTAAATTATACAAACACGTGTACATCAGACTCTCACCTGCAGAGTGGAAGCTGCTGAGCCGCTCGTGTCTGTCAGTCCTGTGCCTCTTGGTAAACTGGACACGATGTATCTGGAGCCCTTTGGCACAGGCTGTCTAACCACCATCTTTCCTTTCCTGGTCTCTGCTAGAAACAGACTGTACCAGTAGGCATCGTTGGACACCAGAGTGGAATCTGCGATGGTGGAGTTCCTCTCACTGATCACACTGTTCCTGCAGGGAGGAGCCGCTTTGCTGGGATTGGGTTTCTGACACTTGAGCACGATGGTGACCAATATGGTGATCAGCAGGAGAAATGACACCGAGCCCAGACCGATGACCAAATACAGGTTTAGGTCTGAGAAGATGTCATATTCTAGAGGCACCTCAGTCATGTCAGAGTAGGCCTTAACGGCAGTCTCCACTGTGGACAGCTTGATGGTGACTGTAGCAGAGAGAGCGGGATCCCCGTTGTCCTTTGCAGCAACAACCAGTCGCTGGTGGCGCGGGTCTCTGTAACTGAACATCCTCATAGTCCGGATCTCTCCGTTGTATTGATCCAGACTGAACAAGGTGGCGTCAGTCACTTGTAGAAACTGGTACGTAATCCGAGAGTTGTGCACCGAGTCGGTGTCTAAGGCTATCACTTTGGACACCAGAGAGCCTTTATCGGTGGATCTGGGGATCTTTTCCTCCACCACCGAGCCGTGGGCGCGCCACGGAGACACAATAACCGGAGCGTTGTCGTTCTGGTCCACTATAATGATGTGGACCGTCACGTTACTGCTGAGTGGAGGAGAGCCAGAGTCTCTGGCCTCGATGTGGAAAAGAAACTCATTCTCGATCTCATAGTCAAAGGTTTTTAGTGCGTAAATATTACCGTTCTCTGGGTTGATGGAGAACAGCATGGACATGGAGGTGTTGGCTATCTCCTTCTCTAGGATGAAATAAACTAGATACTGGTTTTCGTGGAGGTCAGGGTCAAACGCAGTGAGTGAACTGATCAAGGCTCCAGGTGCGTTATTCTCCATTACACGTATAGTATAAAATGACTGAGGGAACTGTGGAACATTGTCATTTACATCCAGCAGTTCTAACGTCATAGTTTCATTGTCAGTTAAAGGAGGAGAACCTCTGTCTGTCACAGTGAAAGTGATGTCATATTCTGGAACCTTCTCACGGTCTAATGGCTGTGACACTACTAATTCATAATAGTTATCAGAGGACTCCCTCAGTTTGAAAGGCATATTATCTGGAATATGAAGATCAACTACTCCATTGTCACCTGAGTCTTTATCACTGACACTAACGACAGCTATCACTGTGTCTAATTCTATGTTTTCATTGACTGGACTCTGGAATGATTTAATAGATATTTCTGGATGGTTGTCATTCATATCTTCAACCAGAATCTTTATAGTACATTGTCCTGATAATGCACTCGCTCCTTTGTCAGTTGCTATAACTTCCATATCATAAATCCTGAAATCCTCATAGTTTAGCATTCCTTTAACAGTAATTTCACCACTAGAAGGATTCAGATTAAATGTTTCTTGTGTTTTCTCTGACGTATATAAACTATATGAATACGTAATATCGGAGTTTGACCCTTCATCTAAATCTGTTGCATTGAGATGAATAACGAGATTTCCAATGGGAGAATTTTCCATTATTTTTAAACTGTAGTTTAATTTGTCAAAAGTAGGAGTGTTGTCATTTGTGTCCAAAACACGAACAATAACACTTGCAGTGCCAGAACGAGCAGGTGTGCCTCCATCTACAGCTGTGAGTATTAAATTATGAACTGCATGCTGCTCTCGATCTAAGGCGGTTTTCAATATTAATTCGACAAACTTCGACCCTTCTCTGCCAGTCTGAACTTCAATATTAAAATGTTCACTTTCACTCAGGTGGTACGTTTTCACTGAATTTATTCCAACATCTGGATCAACTGCATTACTGAGAGAGAATCTCTCTCCTTTTGACGCTGCTTCAGATATATCTAAATGAATGACGTCTCTGCGAAACTGAGGGGCGTTGTCGTTCATATCTGATATTTCTACTTCTATGTTAAAAATCCGTACTGGGTTTTCTAGTGTTACCTCCAGTCTGAGATAACAAGACGACTTTGCAGGACAAATATTTTCCCGGTCAATCTTTTCAACAACATACAGTTCACCAGTCTCTTTGTTCACATCCAGATATTTCTTGTTTGCAATGATGTCAAGACGCATCTTCCTCTGGTTCAGTGTTTTAACGTCCAGACTGAGATCGGTAGCGAGGTTTGCTACAACTGATCCTTCTTTCATCTCCTCGGGTATTGAATAATGCGTCACGGAAGTCAATGTGTTACGAACGAAGGAAAAAAGAAGAACGAGCAGCACGTACCTTTTACAAGACTGCATTGTTACAAAGGACTCCATTGTTGTGTGCCGGTTTACTGCACTTCAAACTAAATTATGTTCGTTTCCCGAAATATCGAACTTTTGCTGTAACGGCTTAATCCCGAACATATTCACACAATTATAATCCCGAGGATATTTCGTGGCTGCAAAGGGTGAGCCGTTTTCGTCGTGGAGATTCAGCACCACCGAGCTGTCTGGTTGTTCACCGATCTGCCCTCACGACAACGATTCACTGTCATGGCGCATTCTGGCATTTTACGAACAAAACAGCGCCACCCTTTATGTTTTCAAGACTATTTTGTTCAGTTTAAAAAGATGTACCATAAAGACTAATTTATTGGCATCATTGTGAGTTTACGTATTGAATCGCTGACGAGAATATATTGATTTATTGACAATATTTTTAAGTTTTATTGATGAAGACCTGAAAAAACTACAATGTCAAATGAAATGTAACTAAATATTGATGCTTCATAAATTATACAAACACGTGTACATCATTCAGTTTAAAAATATGTACCATAAAGACTAATTTATTGGTATAATTGTGAGTTTAAATTGCGTATCACTGACGAGAATAAATTGATTTATTGACACTATTTATCATTTTACTTCATGAATAGTAATGACCTAAAAAACTACGATGCCAAATTAAATGTAACAAGTTGGTGATAAACTGTAAATTATACAAACACGTGTACATCAGACTCTCACCTGCAGAGTGGAAGCTGCTGAGCCGCTCGTGTCTGTCAGTCCTGTGCCTCTTGGTAAACTGGACACGATGTATCTGGAGCCCTTTGGCACAGGCTGTCTAACCACCATCTTTCCTTTCCTGGTCTCTGCTAGAAACAGACTGTACCAGTAGGCATCGTTGGACACCAGAGTGGAATCTGCGATGGTGGAGTTCCTCTCACTGATCACACTGTTCCTGCAGGGAGGAGCCGCTTTGCTGGGATTGGGTTTCTGACACTTGAGCACGATGGTGACCAATATGGTGATCAGCAGGAGAAATGACACCGAGCTCAGACCGATGACCAAATACAGGTTTAGGTCTGAGAAGATGTCATATTCTAGAGGCACCTCAGTCATGTCAGAGTAGGCCTTAACGGCAGTCTCCACTGTGGACAGCTTGATGGTGACTGTAGCAGAGAGAGCGGGATCCCCGTTGTCCTTTGCAGCAACAACCAGTCGCTGGTGGCGCGGGTCTCTGTAACTGAACATCCTCATAGTCCGGATCTCTCCGTTGTATTGATCCAGACTGAACAAGGTGGCGTCAGTCACTTGTAGAAACTGGTACGTAATCCGAGAGTTGTGCACCGAGTCGGTGTCTAAGGCTATCACTTTGGACACCAGAGAGCCTTTATCGGTGGATCTGGGGATCTTTTCCTCCACCACCGAGCCGTGCGCGCGCCACGGAGACACAATAACCGGAGCGTTGTCGTTCTGGTCCACTATAATGATGTGGACCGTCACGTTACTGCTGAGTGGAGGAGAGCCAGAGTCTCTGGCCTCGATGTGGAAAAGAAACTCATTCTCGATCTCATAGTCAAAGGTTTTTAGTGCGTAAATATTACCGTTCTCTGGGTTGATGGAGAACAGCATGGACATGGAGGTGTTGGCTATCTCCTTCTCTAGGATGAAATAAACTAGATACTGGTTTTCATGGAGGTCAGGGTCAAACGCAGTGAGTGAACTGATCAAGGCTCCAGGTGCGTTATTCTCCATTACACGTATCGTATAAAATGACTGAGGGAACTGTGGAACATTGTCATTAACATCCAGCAGTTCTAACGTCATAGTTTCATTGTCAGTTAAAGGAGGAGAACCTCTGTCTGTCACAGTGAAAGTGATGTCATATTCTGGAACCTTCTCACGGTCTAATGGCTGTGACACTACTAATTCATAATAGTTATCAGAGGACTCCCTCAGTTTGAAAGGCATATTATCTGGAATATGAAGATCAACTTCTCCATTGTCACCTGAGTCTTTATCACTGACACTAACGACAGCTATCACTGTGTCTAATTCTATGTTTTCATTGACTGGACTCTGGAATGATTTAATAGATATTTCTGGATGGTTGTCATTCATATCTTCAACCAGAATCTTTATAGTACATTGTCCTGATAATGCACTCGCTCCTTTATCAGTTGCTATAACTTCCATATCATAAATCCTGAAATCCTCATAGTTTAGCATTCCTTTAACGGTAATTTCACCACTAGAAGGATTCAGATTAAATGTTTCTTGTGTTTTCTCTGACGTATATAAACTATATGAATACGTAATATCGGAGTTTGACCCTTCATCTAAATCTGATGCATTGAGATGAACAACAAGGCTTCCAATTGGAGAATTTTCTATTATTTTTAAACTGTAGTTTAATTTGTCAAAAGTAGGAGTGTTGTCATTTGTGTCCAAAACATGAACAATAACACTTGCAGTGCCAGAACGAGCAGGTGTGCCTCCATCTACAGCTGTGAGTATTAAATTATGAACTGCATGCTGCTCTCGATCTAAAGTCTTTGTTAAGATTAATTCAGCAGACTTTGAGCCATCTCTGCCAGTCTGCACTTCAATATTAAAATGTGCACTTTCACTCAAGTGGTACGTTTTTACTGAATTGGTTCCAACATCTGGATCAACTGCATTACTGAGAGAGAATCTCTCTCCTTTTGGTGTCGCTTCAGATATATCTAAATGAATGGCGTCTCTGCGAAACTGAGGGGCGTTGTCGTTCATATCTAATATTTCTACTTCTATGTTAAAGATCCGTAGTGGATTTTCTATTGTTATCTCCAGTTTCAGATAACAAGACGCAGATGACTTGGTTGGACAAACATTTTCCCGGTCAATCTTTTCAACAACATACAGTTCACCAGTCTCTTTGTTCACATCCAGATATTTCTTGTTTGCAATGATGTCAAGACGCATCTTCCTCTGGTTCAGTGTTTTAACGTCCAGACTGAGATCGGTAGCGAGGTTTGCGACAACTGATCCTTCTTTCATCTCCTCGGGTATTGAATAATGCGTCGCTGAAGTCAATGTGTTACGAACGAAAGAAAAAAGAAGAACGAGCAGCACGTACCTTTTACAAGACTGCATTGTTACAAAGGACTCCATTGTTGTGTGCCGGTTTACTGCACTTCAAACGAAATTATGTTCGTTTCCCGAAATATCGAACTTTTGCTGTAACGGCTTAATCCCGAACATATTCACACAATTATAATCCCGAGGATATTTCGTGGCTGCAAAGGGTGAGCCGTTTTCGTCGTGGAGATTCAGCACCACCGAGCTGTCTGGTTGTTCACCGATCTGCCCTCACGACAACGATTCACTGTCATGGCGCATTCTGGCATTTTACTAACAAAACAGCGCCACCCTTTATGTTTCTAGACTATTTAGTTCAGTTTAAAAATATGTACCATAAAGACTAATTTATTGGCATCATTGTGAGTTTAAATATTGAATCGCTGACGAGAATATATTGATTTATTGACAATATTTTTAAGTTGTATTGATGAAGAGTACTACTTGAAAAAACTACAATGTCAACTGAAACATAACTAAATATTGATGATTCATAAATTATACAAACACGTGTACATCATTCAGTTTAAAAATGTGTACCATAAAGACAAATTTATTGGTATAATTGTGAGTTTAAATTGCGTATCACTGACGAGAATAAATTGATTTATTGACACTATTTATCATTTTACTTCATGAATAGTAATGACCTAAAAAACTACAATGCCAAATTAAATGTAACAAGTTGGTGATAAACTGTAAATTATACAAACACGTGTACATCAGACTCTCACCTGCAGAGTGGAAGCTGCTGAGCCGCTCGTGTCTGTCAGTCCTGTGCCTCTTGGTAAACTGGACACGATGTATCTGGAGCCCTTTGGCACAGGCTGTCTAACCACCATCTTTCCTTTCCTGGTCTCTGCTAGAAACAGACTGTACCAGTAGGCATCGTTGGACACCAGAGTGGAATCTGCGATGGTGGAGTTCCTCTCACTGATCACACTGTTCCTGCAGGGAGGAGCCGCTTTGCTGGGATTGGGTTTCTGACACTTGAGCACGATGGTGACCAATATGGTGATCAGCAGGAGAAATGACACCGAGCTCAGACCGATGACCAAATACAGGTTTAGGTCTGAGAAGATGTCATATTCTAGAGGCACCTCAGTCATGTCAGAGTAGGCCTTAACGGCAGTCTCCACTGTGGACAGCTTGATGGTGACTGTAGCAGAGAGAGCGGGATCCCCGTTGTCCTTTGCAGCAACAACCAGTCGCTGGTGGCGCGGGTCTCTGTAACTGAACATCCTCATAGTCCGGATCTCTCCGTTGTATTGATCCAGACTGAACAAGGTGGCGTCAGTCACTTGTAGAAACTGGTACGTAATCCGAGAGTTGTGCACCGAGTCGGTGTCTAAGGCTATCACTTTGGACACCAGAGAGCCTTTATCGGTGGATCTGGGGATCTTTTCCTCCACCACCGAGCCGTGCGCGCGCCACGGAGACACAATAACCGGAGCGTTGTCGTTCTGGTCCACTATAATGATGTGGACCGTCACGTTACTGCTGAGTGGAGGAGAGCCAGAGTCTCTGGCCTCGATGTGGAAAAGAAACTCATTCTCGATCTCATAGTCAAAGGTTTTTAGTGCGTAAATATTACCGTTCTCTGGGTTGATGGAGAACAGCATGGACATGGAGGTGTTGGCTATCTCCTTCTCTACGATGAAATAAACTAGATACTGGTTTTCATGGAGGTCAGGGTCAAACGCAGTGAGTGAACTGATCAAGGCTCCAGGTGCGTTATTCTCCATTACACGTATCGTATAAAATGACTGAGGGAACTGTGGAACATTGTCATTAACATCCAGCAGTTCTAACGTCATAGTTTCATTGTCAGTTAAAGGAGGAGAACCTCTGTCTGTCACAGTGAAAGTGATGTCATATTCTGGAACCTTCTCACGGTCTAATGGCTGTGACACTACTAATTCATAATAGTTATCAGAGGACTCCCTCAGTTTGAAAGGCATATTATCTGGAATATGAAGATCAACTACTCCATTGTCACCTGAGTCTTTATCACTGACACTAACGACAGCTATCACTGTGTCTAATTCTATGTTTTCATTGACTGGACTCTGGAATGATTTAATAGATATTTCTGGATGGTTGTCATTCATATCTTCAACCATAATCTTTATAGTACATTGTCCTGATAATGCACTCGCTCCTTTATCAGTTGCTATAACTTCCATATCATAAATCCTGAAATCCTCATAGTTTAGCATTCCTTTAACGGTAATTTCACCACTAGAAGGATTCAGATTAAATGTTTCTTGTGTTTTCTCTGACGTATATAAACTATATGAATACGTAATATCGGAATTTGACCCTTCATCTAAATCTGATGCATTGAGATGAACAACAAGGCTTCCAATTGGAGAATTTTCTATTATTTGTAAACTGTAGTTTAATTTGTCAAAAGTAGGAGTGTTGTCATTTGTGTCCAAAACATGAACAATAACACTTGCAGTGCCAGAACGAGCAGGTGTGCCTCCATCTACAGCTGTGAGTATTAAATTATGAACTGCATGCTGCTCTCGATCTAAAGTCTTTGTTAAGATTAATTCAGCAGACTTTGAGCCATCTCTGCCAGTCTGCACTTCAATATTAAAATGTGCACTTTCACTCAGGTGGTACGTTTTTACTGAATTGGTTCCAACATCTGGATCAACTGCATTACTGAGAGAGAATCTCTCTCCTTTTGGTGTCGCTTCAGATATATCTAAATGAATGGCGTCTCTGCGAAACTGAGGGGCGTTGTCGTTCATATCTAATATTTCTACTTCTATATTAAAGATCCGTAGTGGATTTTCTATTGTTATCTCCAGTTTCAGATAACAAGACGCAGATGACTTGGTTGGACAAACATTTTCCCGGTCAATCTTTTCAACAACATACAGTTCACCAGTCTCTTTGTTCACATCCAGATATTTCTTGTTTGCAATGATGTCAAGACGCATCTTCCTCTGGTTCAGTGTTTTAACGTCCAGACTGAGATCGGTAGCGAGGTTTGCGACAACTGATCCTTCTTTCATCTCCTCGGGTATTGAATAATGCGTCGCTGAAGTCAATGTGTTACGAACGAAAGAAAAAAGAAGAACGAGCAGCACGTACCTTTTACAAGACTGCATTGTTACAAAGGACTCCATTGTTGTGTGCCGGTTTACTGCACTTCAAACTAAATTATGTTCGTTTCCCGAAATATCGAACTTTTGCTGTAACGGCTTAATCCCGAACATATTCACACAATTATAATCCCGAGGATATTTCGTGGCTGCAAAGGGTGAGCCGTTTTCGTAGTGGAGATTCAGCACCACCGAGCTGTCTGGTTGTTCACCGATCTGCCCTCACGACAACGATTCACTGTCATGGCGCATTCTGGCATTTTACTAACAAAACAGCGCCACCCTTTATGTTTCTAGACTATTTAGTTCAGTTTAAAAATATGTACCATAAAGACTAATTTATTGGCATCATTGTGAGTTTAAATATTGAATCGCTGACGAGAATATATTGATTTATTGACAATATTTTTAAGTTGTATTGATGAAGAGTACTACTTGAAAAAACTACAATGTCAACTGAAACATAACTAAATATTGATGATTCATAAATTATACAAACACGTGTACATCATTCAGTTTAAAAATGTGTACCATAAAGACAAATTTATTGGTATAATTGTGAGTTTAAATTGCGTATCACTGACGAGAATAAATTGATTTATTGACACTATTTATCATTTTACTTCATGAATAGTAATGACCTAAAAAACTACAATGCCAAATTAAATGTAACAAGTTGGTGATAAACTGTAAATTATACAAACACGTGTACATCAGACTCTCACCTGCAGAGTGGAAGCCGCTGAGCCGCTCGTGTCTGTCAGTCCTGTGCCTCTTGGTAAACTGGACACGATGTATCTGGAGCCCTTTGGCACAGGCTGTCTAACCACCATCTTTCCTTTCCTGGTCTCTGCTAGAAACAGACTGTACCAGTAGGCATCGTTGGACACCAGAGTGGAATCTGCGATGGTGGAGTTCCTCTCACTGATCACACTGTTCCTGCAGGGAGGAGCCGCTTTGCTGGGATTGGGTTTCTGACACTTGAGCACGATGGTGACCAATATGGTGATCAGCAGGAGAAATGACACCGAGCCCAGTCCGATGACCAAATACAGGTTTAGGTCTGAGAAGATGTCATATTCTAGAGGCACCTCAGTCATGTCAGAGTAGGCCTTAACGGCAGTCTCCACTGTGGACAGCTTGATGGTGACTGTAGCAGAGAGAGCGGGATCCCCGTTGTCCTTTGCAGCAACAACCAGTCGCTGGTGGCGCGGGTCTCTGTAACTGAACATCCTCATAGTCCGGATCTCTCCGTTGTATTGATCCAGACTGAACAAGGTGGCGTCAGTCACTTGTAGAAACTGGTACGTAATCCGAGAGTTGTGCACCGAGTCGGTGTCTAAGGCTATCACTTTGGACACCAGAGAGCCTTTATCGGTGGATCTGGGGATCTTTTCCTCCACCACCGAGCCGTGCGCGCGCCACGGAGACACAATAACCGGAGCGTTGTCGTTCTGGTCCACTATAATGATGTGGACCGTCACGTTACTGCTGAGTGGAGGAGAGCCAGAGTCTCTGGCCTCGATGTGGAAAATGAACTCATTCTCGATCTCATAGTCAAAAGTTTTTAGGGCGTAAATATTACCGTTCTCTGGATTGATGGAGAACAGCATGGACATGGAGGTGTTGGCTATCTCCTTCTCTACGATGAAATAAACTAGATACTGGTTTTCATGGAGGTCAGGGTCAAACGCAGTGAGTGAACTGATCAAGGCTCCAGGTGCGTTATTCTCCATTACACGTATCGTATAAAATGACTGAGGGAACTGTGGAACATTGTCATTTACATCCAGCAGTTCTAACGTCATAGTTTCATTGTCAGTTAAAGGAGGAGAACCTCTGTCTGTCACAGTGAAAGTGATGTCATATTCTGGAACCTTCTCACGGTCTAATGGCTGTGACACTACTAATTCATAATAGTTATCAGAGGACTCCCTCAGTTTGAAAGGCATATTATCTGGAATATGAAGATCAACTACTCCATTGTCACCCGAGTCTTTATCACTGACACTAACGACAGCTATCACTGTGTCTAATTCTATGTTTTCATTGACTGGACTCTGGAATGATTTAATAGATATTTCTGGATGGTTGTCATTCATATCTTCAACCATAATCTTTATCGTACATTGTCCTGATAATGCACTCGCTCCTTTATCAGTTGCTATAACTTCCATATCATAAATCCTGAAATCCTCATAGTTTAGCATTCCTTTAACGGTAATTTCACCACTAGAAGGATTCAGATTAAATGTTTCTTGTGTTTTCTCTGACGTATATAAACTATATGAATACGTAATATCGGAGTTTGACCCTTCATCTAAATCTGTTGCATTGAGATGAATAACGAGATTTCCAATGGGAGAATTTTCCATTATTTTTAAACTGTAGTTTAATTTGTCAAAAGTAGGAGTGTTGTCATTTGTGTCCAAAACACGAACAATAACACTTGCAGTGCCAGAACGAGCAGGTGTGCCTCCATCTACAGCTGTGAGTATTAAATTATGAACTGCATGCTGCTCTCGATCTAAAGTCTTTGTTAAGATTAATTCGGCAAAATTTGAGCCATCTCTGCCACTCTGCACTTCAATATTAAAATGTTCACTTTCACTCAGGTGGTACGTTTTCACTGAATTTATTCCAACATCTGGATCAACTGCATTACTGAGAGAGAATCTCTCTCCTTTTGGTGTCGCTTCAGATATATCTAAATGAATGACGTCTCTGCGAAACTGAGGGGCGTTGTCGTTCATATCCAATATTTCTACTTCTATGTTAAAAATTCGTACTGGGTTTTCAAGTATTATCTCCAGTTTAAGATAACAAGACGCAGATGACTTGGTATTGCAAACATTTTCCCGGTCAATCTTTTCAACAACATACAGTTCACCAGTCTCTTTGTTCACATCCAGATATTTCTTGTTTGCAATGATGTCAAGACGCATCTTCCTCTGGTTCAGTGTTTTAACGTCCAGACTGAGATCGGCAGCGAGGTTTGCTACAACTGATCCTTCTTTCATCTCCTCGGGTATTGAATAATGCGTCACGGAAGTCAATGTGTTACGAGCGAAGGAAAAAAGAAGAACGAGCAGCACGTACCTTTTACAAGACTGCATTGTTACAAAGGACTCCATTGTTGTGTGCCGGTTTACTGCACTTCAAACTAAATTATGTTCGTTTCCCGAAATATCGAACTTTTGCTGTAACGGCTTAATCCCGAACATATTCACACAATTATAATCCCGAGGATATTTCGTGGCTGCAAAGGGTGAGCCGTTTTCGTAGTGGAGATTCAGCACCGAGCTGTCTGGTTGTTCACCGATCTGCCCTCACGACAACGATTCACTGTCATGGCGCATTCTGGCATTTTACGAACAAAACAGCGCCACCCTTTATGTTTTCAAGACTATTTCGTTCAGTTTAAAAATATGTACCATGAAGACTAATTTATTGGCATCATTGTGAGTTGAAATATTGAATCGCTGACGAGAATATATTGATTTATTGACACTATGTTTAAGTTTTATTGATGAAGAGTACGAGCTGAAAAAACTACAATGTCAAATGAAATGTAACTAAATATTGATGATTCATAAATTATACAAACACGTGTACATCAGACTCTCACCTGCAGAGTGGAAGCCGCTGAGCCGCTCGTGTCTGTCAGTCCTGTGCCTCTTGGTAAACTGGACACGATGTATCTGGAGCCCTTTGGCACAGGCTGTCTAACCACCATCTTTCCTTTCCTGGTCTCTGCTAGAAACAGACTGTACCAGTAGGCATCGTTGGACACCAGAGTGGAATCTGCGATGGTGGAGTTCCTCTCACTGATCACACTGTTCCTGCAGGGAGGAGCCGCTTTGCTGGGATTGGGTTTCTGACACTTGAGCACGATGGTGACCAATATGGTGATCAGCAGGAGAAATGACACCGAGCCCAGTCCGATGACCAAATACAGGTTTAGGTCTGAGAAGATGTCATATTCTAGAGGCACCTCAGTCATGTCAGAGTAGGCCTTAACGGCAGTCTCCACTGTGGACAGCTTGATGGTGACTGTAGCAGAGAGAGCGGGATCCCCATTGTCCTTTGCAGCAACAACCAGTCGCTGGTGGCGCGGGTCTCTGTAACTGAACATCCTCATAGTCCGGATCTCTCCGTTGTATTGATCCAGACTGAACAAGGTGGCGTCAGTCACTTGTAGAAACTGGTACGTAATCCGAGAGTTGTGCACCGAGTCGGTGTCTAAGGCTATCACTTTGGACACCAGAGAGCCTTTATCGGTGGATCTGGGGATCTTTTCCTCCACCACCGAGCCGTGCGCGCGCCACGGAGACACAATAACCGGAGCGTTGTCGTTCTGGTCCACTATAATGATGTGGACCGTCACGTTACTGCTGAGTGGAGGAGAGCCAGAGTCTCTGGCCTCGATGTGGAAAAGAAACTCATTCTCGATCTCATAGTCAAAGGTTTTTAGTGCGTAAATATTACCGTTCTCTGGGTTGATGGAGAACAGCATGGACATGGAGGTGTTGGCTATCTCCTTCTCCAGGATGAAATAAACTAGATACTGGTTTTCATGGAGGTCAGGGTCAAACGCAGTGAGTGAACTGAGCAAGGCTCCAGGTGCGTTATTCTCCATTACACGTATCGTATAAAATGACTGAGGGAACTGTGGAACATTGTCATTTACATCCAGCAGTTCTAACGTCATAGTTTCATTGTCAGTTAAAGGAGGAGAACCTCTGTCTGTCACAGTGAAAGTGATGTCATATTCTGGAACCTTCTCACGGTCTAATGGCTGTGACACTACTAATTCATAATAGTTATCAGAGGACTCCCTCAGTTTGAAAGGCATATTATCTGGAATATGAAGATCAACTACTCCATTGTCACCTGAGTCTTTATCACTGACACTAACGACAGCTATCACTGTGTCTAATTCTATGTTTTCATTGACTGGACTCTGGAATGATTTAATAGATATTTCTGGATGGTTGTCATTCATATCTTCAACCATAATCTTTATAGTACATTGTCCTGATAATGCACTCGCTCCTTTATCAGTTGCTATAACTTCCATATCATAAATCCTGAAATCCTCATAGTTTAGCATTCCTTTAACGGTAATTTCACCACTAGACGGATTCAGATTAAATGTTTCTTGTGTTTTCTCTGACGTATATAAACTATATGAATACGTAATATCGGAGTTTGACCCTTCATCTAAATCTGTTGCATTGAGATGAACAACAAGGCTTCCAATGGGAGAATTTTCCATTATTTTTAAACTGTAGTTTAATTTGTCAAAAGTAGGAGTGTTGTCATTTGTGTCCAAAACATGAACAATAACACTTGCAGTGCCAGAACGAGCAGGTGTGCCTCCATCTACAGCTGTGAGTATTAAATTATGAACTGCATGCTGCTCTCGATCTAAAGTCTTTGTTAAGATTAATTCAGCAGACTTTGAGCCATCTCTGCCAGTCTGCACTTCAATATTAAAATGTGCACTTTCAGTCAAGTGGTACGTTTTTACTGAATTGGTTCCAACATCAGGATCAACTGCATTACTGAGAGAGAATCTCTCTCCTTTTGGTGTCGCTTCAGATATATCTAAATGAATGGCGTCTCTGCGAAACTGAGGGGCGTTGTCGTTCATATCTAATATTTCTACTTCTATATTAAAGATCCGTAGTGGATTTTCAATTGTTATCTCCAGTTTCAGATAACAAGACGCAGATGACTTGGTTGGACAAACATTTTCCCGGTCAATCTTTTCAACAACATACAGTTCACCAGTCTCTTTGTTCACATCCAGATATTTCTTGTTTGCAATGATGTCAAGACGCATCTTCCTCTGGTTCAGTGTTTTAACATCCAGACTGAGATCGGTAGCGAGGTTTGCGACAACTGATCCTTCTTTCATCTCCTCGGGTATTGAATAATGCGTCGCTGAAGTCAATGTGTTACGAACGAAAGAAAAAAGAAGAACGAGCAGCACGTACCTTTTACAAGACTGCATTGTTACAAAGGACTCCATTGTTGTGTGCCGGTTTACTGCACTTCAAACGAAATTATGTTCGTTTCCCGAAATATCGAACTTTTGCTGTAACGGCTTAATCCCGAACATATTCACACAATTATAATCCCGAGGATATTTCGTGGCTGCAAAGGGTGAGCCGTTTTCGTCGTGGAGATTCAGCACCACCGAGCTGTCTGGTTGTTCACCGATCTGCCCTCACGACAACGATTCACTGTCATGGCGCATTCTGGCATTTTACTAACAAAACAGCGCCACCCTTTATGTTTCTAGACTATTTAGTTCAGTTTAAAAATATGTACCAGAAAGACTAATTTATTGGCATCATTGTGAGTTTAAATATTGAATCGCTGACGAGAATATATTGATTTATTGACAATATTTTTAAGTTGTATTGATGAAGAGTACTACTTGAAAAAACTACAATGTCAACTGAAACATAACTAAATATTGATGATTCATAAATTATACAAACACGTGTACATCATTCAGTTTAAAAATGTGTACCATAAAGACAAATTTATTGGTATAATTGTGAGTTTAAATTGCGTATCACTGACGAGAATAAATTGATTTATTGACACTATTTATCATTTTACTTCATGAATAGTAATGACCTAAAAAACTACAATGCCAAATTAAATGTAACAAGTTGGTGATAAACTGTAAATTATACAAACACGTGTACATCAGACTCTCACCTGCAGAGTGGAAGCTGCTGAGCCGCTCGTGTCTGTCAGTCCTGTGCCTCTTGGTAAACTGGACACGATGTATCTGGAGCCCTTTGGCACAGGCTGTCTAACCACCATCTTTCCTTTCCTGGTCTCTGCTAGAAACAGACTGTACCAGTAGGCATCGTTGGACACCAGAGTGGAATCTGCGATGGTGGAGTTCCTCTCACTGATCACACTGTTCCTGCAGGGAGGAGCCGCTTTGCTGGGATTGGGTTTCTGACACTTGAGCACGATGGTGACCAATATGGTGATCAGCAGGAGAAATGACACCGAGCTCAGACCGATGACCAAATACAGGTTTAGGTCTGAGAAGATGTCATATTCTAGAGGCACCTCAGTCATGTCAGAGTAGGCCTTAACGGCAGTCTCCACTGTGGACAGCTTGATGGTGACTGTAGCAGAGAGAGCGGGATCCCCGTTGTCCTTTGCAGCAACAACCAGTCGCTGGTGGCGCGGGTCTCTGTAACTGAACATCCTCATAGTCCGGATCTCTCCGTTGTATTGATCCAGACTGAACAAGGTGGCGTCAGTCACTTGTAGAAACTGGTATGTAATCCGAGAGTTGTGCACCGAGTCGGTGTCTAAGGCTATCACTTTGGACACCAGAGAGCCTTTATCGGTGGATCTGGGGATCTTTTCCTCCACCACCGAGCCGTGCGCGCGCCACGGAGACACAATAACCGGAGCGTTATCGTTCTGGTCCACTATAATGATGTGGACCGTCACGTTACTGCTGAGTGGAGGAGAGCCAGAGTCTCTGGCCTCGATGTGGAAAAGAAACTCATTCTCGATCTCATAGTCAAAGGTTTTCAGTGCGTAAATATTACCGTTCTCTGGGTTGATGGAGAACAGCATGGACATGGAGGTGTTGGCTATCTCCTTCTCTACAATGAAATAAACTAGATACTGGTTTTCATGGAGGTCAGGGTCAAACGCAGTGAGTGAACTGAGCAAGGCTCCAGGTGCGTTATTCTCCATTACACGTATAGTATAAAATGACTGAGGGAACTGTGGAACATTATCATTAACATCCAGCAGTTCTAACGTCATAGTTTCATTGTCAGTTAAAGGAGGAGAACCTCTGTCTGTCACAGTGAAAGTGATGTCATATTCTGGAACCTTCTCACGGTCTAATGGCTGTGACACTACTAATTCATAATAGTTATCAGAGGACTCCCTCAGTTTGAAAGGCATATTATCTGGAATATGAAGATCAACTACTCCATTGTCACCTGAGTCTTTATCACTGACACTAACGACAGCTATCACTGTGTCTAATTCTATGTTTTCATTGACTGGACTCTGGAATGATTTAATAGATATTTCTGGATGGTTGTCATTCATATCTTCAACCATAATCTTTATAGTACATTGTCCTGATAATGCACTCGCTCCTTTATCAGTTGCTATAACTTCCATATCATAAATCCTGAAATTCTCATAGTTTAGCATTCCTTTAACGGTAATTTCACCACTAGAAGGATTCAGATTAAATGTTTCTTGTGTTTTCTCTGACGTATATAAACTATATGAATACGTAATATCGGAGTTTGACCCTTCATCTAAATCTGTTGCATTGAGATGAATAACGAGATTTCCAATTGGAGAATTTTCTATTATTTGTAAACTGTAGTTTAATTTGTCAAAAGTAGGAGTGTTGTCATTTGTGTCTAAAACATGAACAATAACACTTGCAGTGCCAGAACGAGCAGGTGTGCCTCCATCTACAGCTGTGAGTATTAAATTATGAACTGCATGCTGCTCTCGATCTAAAGTCTTTGTTAAGATCAAATCGGTAAATTTAGACCCTTCTCTGCCAGTCTGCACTTCAATATTAAAATGTGCACTTTCACTCAGGTGGTACGTTTTTACTGAATTAGATCCAACATCTGGATCAACTGCATTACTGAGAGAGAATCTCTCTCCTTTTGACGCTGCTTCAGATATATCCAAATGAATGGCGTCTCTGCGAAACTGAGGGGCGTTGTCGTTCATGTCTAATATTTCTACTTCTATGTTAAAAATTCGTAGTGGATTTTCTAGTGTTACCTCCAATCTGAGATAACAAGACGCAGATGACTTGGTTGGACAAACATTTTCCCGGTCAATCTTTTCAACAACATACAGTTCACCAGTCTCTTTGTTCACATCCAGATATTTCTTGTTTGCAATGATGTCAAGACGCATCTTCCTCTGGTTCAGTGTTTTAACGTCCAGACTGAGATCGGTAGCGAGGTTTGCGACAACTGATCCTTCTTTCATCTCCTCGGGTATTGAATAATGCGTCACGGAAGTCAATGTGTTACGAACGAAAGACAAAAGAAGAACGAGCAGCACGTACCTTTTACAAGACTGCATTGTTACAAAGGACTCCATTGTTGTGTGCCGGTTTACTGCACTTCAAACGAAATTATGTTCGTTTCCCGAAATATCGAACTTTTGCTGGAACGGCTTTATCCCGAACATATTCACACAATTATAATCCCGAGGATATTTCGTGGCTGCAAAGGGTGAGCCGTTTTCGTAGTGGAGATTCAGCACCGAGCTGTCTGGTTGTTCACCGATCTGCCCTCACGACAACGATTCACTGTCATGGCGCATTCTGGCATTTTACTCACAAAACAGCGCCACCCTTTATGTTTTCTAGACTATTTAGTTCAGTTTAAAAATATGTACCATAAAGACTAATTTATTGGCATCATTGTGAGTTTAAATATTGAATCGCTGACGAGAATATATTGATTTATTGACAATATTTTTAAGTTGTATTGATGAAGAGTACTACTTGAAAAAACTACAATGTCAACTGAAACATAACTAAATATTGATGATTCATAAATTATACAAACACGTGTACATCATTCAGTTTAAAAATGTGTACCATAAAGACAAATTTATTGGTATAATTGTGAGTTTAAATTGCGTATCACTGACGAGAATAAATTGATTTATTGACACTATTTATCATTTTACTTCATGAATAGTAATGACCTAAAAAACTACAATGCCAAATTAAATGTAACAAGTTGGTGATAAACTGTAAATTATACAAACACGTGTACATCAGACTCTCACCTGCAGAGTGGAAGCCGCTGAGCCGCTCGTGTCTGTCAGTCCTGTGCCTCTTGGTAAACTGGACACGATGTATCTGGAGCCCTTTGGCACAGGCTGTCTAACCACCATCTTTCCTTTCCTGGTCTCTGCTAGAAACAGACTGTACCAGTAGGCATCGTTGGACACCAGAGTGGAATCTGCGATGGTGGAGTTCCTCTCACTGATCACACTGTTCCTGCAGGGAGGAGCCGCTTTGCTGGGATTGGGTTTCTGACACTTGAGCACGATGGTGACCAATATGGTGATCAGCAGGAGAAATGACACCGAGCTCAGACCGATGACCAAATACAGGTTTAGGTCTGAGAAGATGTCATATTCTAGAGGCACCTCAGTCATGTCAGAGTAGGCCTTAACGGCAGTCTCCACTGTGGACAGCTTGATGGTGACTGTAGCAGAGAGAGCGGGATCCCCGTTGTCCTTTGCAGCAACAACCAGTCGCTGGTGGCGCGGGTCTCTGTAACTGAACATCCTCATAGTCCGGATCTCTCCGTTGTATTGATCCAGACTGAACAAGGTGGCGTCAGTCACTTGTAGAAACTGGTACGTAATCCGAGAGTTGTGCACCGAGTCGGTGTCTAAGGCTATCACTTTGGACACCAGAGAGCCTTTATCGGTGGATCTGGGGATCTTTTCCTCCACCACCGAGCCTTGCGCGCGCCACGGAGACACAATAACCGGAGCGTTGTCGTTCTGGTCCACTATAATGATGTGGACCGTCACGTTACTGCTGAGTGGAGGAGAGCCAGAGTCTCTGGCCTCGATGTGGAAAAGAAACTCATTCTCGATCTCATAGTCAAAGGTTTTTAGTGCGTAAATATTACCGTTCTCTGGGTTGATGGAGAACAGCATGGACATGGAGGTGTTGGCTATCTCCTTCTCTAGGATGAAATAAACTAGATACTGGTTTTCATGGAGGTCAGGGTCAAACGCAGTGAGTGAACTGATCAAGGCTCCAGGTGCGTTATTCTCCATTACACGTATCGTATAAAATGACTGAGGGAACTGTGGTGCATTGTCATTAACATCCAGTATATGCACAGTTATTGTTTCGTTGTCAGACAAAGGTGGCGTTCCTGCATCCGTCACAATCAGTGTGATGTCATATTCAGGTACTGATTCACGATCCAAAGGTTCAGACACTATGAGTTTATAATGCATGGGTCTATCTGATGACTTGTTAAGAATAAATGGCATGGGCTGAGTTATGGATAAGCTTACGTTTCCATTTTTGCCAGTGTCTTTGTCTCCTATACCTACAACAGCAATGACACTTCCTACTGGGATGTTTTCATTCACTGTGTTTTTTACAGACTGTATGGTAATTTCCGGATAATTATCATTCATGTCCGTCACGTGGACGACTACTTTACACTGACCCAGCAAGGGATGCGTCCCCTTGTCTCTTGCCTCAATGTGCATCTCATACAATGTCATATCTTCATAGTCAATAGTACCCTTCACAGTTATCTCCCCAGTGTTAGGGTTCAATTCAAATACGTCTTGTGTTTTTTCTGATGTGTAAAGGGTGAATGAGTATATTATCTCTGAATTAAGACCCTCATCAATATCTGTAGCTTTAAGCTTCATCACTAATGTTCCAATCGGGGAATTTTCTGTCATATTAATTGTGTAAGTCTGTTTGTCAAACTGCGGAGGATTATCGTTAGTATCCTGTACTCTCACAATAATATTGGCAGTGCCGGAGCGCACGGGGTCCCCACCGTCCACTGCAGTCAGTATTAGATTATGAACAGCATTCTCCTCTCGGTCTAAAGACTTAGTCAACACCAAATCAACATATTGAGTTCCATCACTGCCTGTCTGCATTTCGATGGCAAAATGTTCACTGTTACTGAGTTTGTATGTTTTAATTGTATTCATGCCAACATCTGGATCCACACCGTTAGGCAGGGAGAATCTCTCTCCTGGTGTTGCCGATTCTGAAACGTCGAGCTCAACTCTGTCTCTTCGGAAATGTGGAGCGTTATCATTTATATCCGTTATTCCAAGTTCAATGTTGAAGATACGTAACGGGCTTTCTATGATAACATCAAGCTTAAGGAAACAGGAGGTCGTTTTTGTCGGACAAAGATATTCCCTGTCCATCTTTTCCACGATGTACAACTCTCCCGTCTTTTTATTGACATCTAGATACTTTTTGTTATGGAAAATATCAAGTTTTACCTCTCGTTGTGCCAAACCTCCAAGCTCAAGACCCAAATCAGCAGCAAGATTCGCCACAACAGAGCCTCTTTCCATCTCCTCGGCTATGGAGTACCGTGTCACACACAAGGCGCTGGGCCATACTGCAGACAGGACAAAGACGGTTGACCAAAAATGCATCCTTTCGTCTGCCAGAAAGACTACTCCAGATTGTGAAAACGTGATGCTTGTAGATTTTTAAGACCGGGAAGATATCTTAGGACGTGTCAAAATAGAAAGCACATCTTCCAAAAGGCTGTGTCCGATAATACACCCTTTACAAATGGGTGTGTCATGATTACCATGGATAGCGATGCATTATGCATTAGTGGTCAACAGCGACACCTTGTGACAGAAACTTAACATTGTGCAGTGACTGTGTGCAGCCAGAATCAGCTTTGTTGACCAAGACCTGTCAAAAAAATACTTCTCACAGGACAAACATCTGCACAAGCACACAATGCATTGGTTTTGATATTTGTTTTTCATGTTCAGCCTTTCTGCAGCTTGCAGATTGAGGTCATGGTTCAAGATGTTGTTGACCACTGTTCCCATATTTGTAGCACTCAAGTAAGACCTGTTAAAAACTGGCAAACAGGTGTACCCTGCCTCTTAACCATTCCATGCTGGTAACAGTTTCAGCTCCTAGACAAGAGATACAGAAAATGGATTAAATAATGTAATTGAGTTTATTGTCCATGTAAATGGAATGTTTTACCTCATGCTATCATTGACTTTATTTTTTTTATTTATTTAATATCTCTTGAATATGTTTTTAAAGATGCTCAAAACAATTTATTATGGATTTGAATAATTCCAGGTAAAAAACTGCTTAAATAATGCTGCTTTTGGTGAATTTATTTTCTAGCTTTATATAGCTTTTGTATCTGCCTGATTCCCTTGTTTGGTGTTGTTTTGTGAAAACAGGGAAGGAGATATATTGCATTTTAAGTCACTATTTTACACCGTTTGATTGCTCTCCTCTGGCTTGGGATTTCTTTTGCTGCTCATTTATGTGAAACAGAGGAGCCAAAATTAATAGAAAATTGGCCAATGGCTTAAAATAATCCAGCTAGAGA
Source organism: Lycodopsis pacificus (assembly GCA_028022725.1). Lineage (NCBI taxonomy): Eukaryota > Metazoa > Chordata > Actinopteri > Perciformes > Zoarcidae > Lycodopsis > Lycodopsis pacificus. Next base: position 15,346,744 of record CM051689.1, read on the forward strand.
CAACACAGACTACCAAAACACAAAACTAAAATAAAAACACATAATGGAAATTAAATGAAGTGCAAGGAGATGCCTTTCATCAGGAGCCAAATCTCAGTCAGCCTTGATCATTAGATGATAATGAACCTCATATTGAATTAATCAACAACAAATGAGCAAATCATTCTAATTCGAGAGACAACAAGAGATGAGACCATAGACGAGAATTGTACACATTGCAAATAAAGACCCACATCTGTGCGATCCATCGTCCCTTATTTCACCTGATCTGCGATTCTGTGCATGTGCGTGTACACGTGCACGTGCACCTTTTGGCTCAATTCAATATTATCTTATATGATCAGATATGTGCCTGTTGTGCTGTTCTAGATGTTATCTAATATAATGGTAATTTCTGGCGAGAGAGGTTCCTGCACAGGAATGTTCCTGTGACGGTGGAGCCTTGAGATGCCTAGAGATGTGTGTTGCCTGCGAGTGTGGGTGTGACATGTGGCTATAACATATAATGATACTAAATGCATGACGTTGATAATACCATCACTCATGTTCCATAGCCTGTGTCTATCTGTCTGAAATCATCAGCATGTCTGACAGCCTAGAATATCTTGTATTGTGCATGATGTTTATGGGAAAGCCAAGCTTTTTTTATTATGAAGACACTAATAGGAACATGTATTTCCCTAATTAACCATTTAAAGTCATTTTTCCACTGACTCATTTTTCAGGTTCAATTCATATGATTTTTAACACCATGCTGTGACCTGCAAAGGGAAAAGGACAGCTTGCACCTGTCTGCAATGTAGGAGTAGAAGTAAAAAGCAATATATACCATTCTCACAACAACAATTACTTCAAATCTGTGCTTAACTACTACTATAGTAACTACTACACTACACTATGTTATGTCAGACCTTTTAATTTAACCCCTTATGAGCCAGCAGTTCATGGGGCCTCTATGGTTGTGACTGTCACCCTGCTGTGGTCACATGATCATGGGCACACATATTATTCACAAAGGTAAACACAGGTTAGAGATGAGGGCATTTAAAACCCTCCTCCTACTTGTGTTTATAATTAGAGCCCACTGAGGTTTTGCTTTATCTTGTGTGATTTCTCTTTCAGATTGTGTTAAACACAGCATTGCAAAGTTGTCTCATCTCCACAAAGCCGAGTTGAAGTCGCTCCTTGTTTTTATGTTTTGTTTCGGTCTTGACGACATATTGAAGATCTCACTCTGCGTGGTTATTTTCCTGTCACAAACTGCAGAAATAGCTTGTTTGGAGAATTAGGAGCCAGAACACATGCTTCGGGCATTTGGCTACTCCAACATGTAAATAGTTTAAATGTCAGAGGTGCAGCAAGCCTTTGTCTGAAGACTTCTAATCAGTGTTGCCTCTCACTTTTTATTGCTTATTTGTAAGCTGCAAGAACATTGCAACAAACAAATCTAAAAACAGTCATCCTGAATAAGCTGAAATGCATTGACAATGCACTGAAGCTGTGCGTATCTGCATGGAAACTTCCAGGGGATAATATCATGGGTTGAGAGCAGCCAACAAAGTTACGCAAATCAAATTAAATTACAATAAAACAAACTCTTCAACTACAACCCAAGTTGTATCACCTTCCTCTGTCACTTGGTGGCGCAAAAGCTCCAAAGTTGGCTGTAATGGCTCGGCTAAAATATATTTTTAAAACTCTAAGCTAACAGCATCTGGGACAGTGGTTCTGATATTTAATGCAAATTAAACCAGAGCCTCTGTGTTTTGTAAGGTTATAAATCTGTATCGAACACAAACATTCAGCACAACACTTGTAGCTTTCAAAGATATACTGCATGTCAGACATAATTGGGAGAAATGCATCAGAATACCTAAAACCCTCCCTAAACACACACACCACACGCACGCACACACACACACACACACACACACACACACACACACACACACCAAGAATAAAATCGTGTAGTCAGCATTTGCACAAAATATCTGAATATGCATGTGCAAGATGTAAAGTAAATGTGTCTAAATACTTCGAAATGTATAGTTTTATGTATTAAAGTGAGATCATAAACAGCTTTGATTTGCTGTTTTATGTGGTTTTAGTCTGTCTGTCTCAATAAAATGAGACAATAGAACCACAAGTTCTTCTGCCCCTCCTTCTTCCACTCTGTCAGTTATTTTCTTCCCCCAAATTAAATCAGCCAAGCTCCCTTTTTTGTCTCACAGGGTTGTGGATTACGTCATTGTAACCTTCCAGCGCCACACACCCTGAGTACAATGTAAAACACATGTACTCTTCACAGGTAAGACCGTTTGTTTGGTGTGCTGCGCAATGATTCTTACTCAATGGTGCCATCTGCTGGATTAAATACGTTGCCTCACCAGTGTTACAAGATGGTGCTAACGCTCAATCACTTATTGTGATTTTATATGAATCATGGTTGAATACAATATCATCCAGTATTTGACTGCCATATATGCTGCCATAAAACTGCCATCAAATCTGAGTACATTATTTGAATGTGATCGATAACTCTCATTTTACTGGGACGTAAATTGGTCACAAGCATGTTGCTTGTGGGATTCATAACAAAAGTGTAAGAGCCATATTAGACTCAGTAAGATGTGTTGAGTGATGTATGTAACAAAAATGTTGAAATGCTCCTTTATTTGCACTAATTTAAGGCTACTGTATAGAGTAGTCCACTACATTACTAGGTTTTTTAAGAATTAAGATGTTACATACAAAACACAATTTTATGGAATATGATGCACTGTTATATATACCCAACTGTATATGAAGTAGTTAAATGAGATATCACAACCAGCTGTAACAATGTTTCTTTCACATCACTGCATAAGTATAACATTGTAACACACAGGGTACATTTTTCTGCATTATACTTTTAATAATTTATGTGTATTTGTTGGCTGTTACTTTAATACTTTTACTTTACTTTTCACTATTCATGTAACAAAGTTTTTGTTTGATAAAGGATCTGAATACGCCTTCCACCACTCGTCTCAAAGAGAAAAAAAGCACTGGGGCCCCCAGGAAATATTTTTTATTTTCACGTATACCTCTCTTCGTTGCCTCAGTTGATGTTTTTTCTTACCACTGCATGACTTTCATCAGTCAGTATTCCAAAGCAAAGTTTGTGTCGTGGAGATGGAGAGGAAGAGGGGTGCCTTCACGACATTCAATCCAACATACCGCACCAGTATTTATTGAGTAGTATCATACGCGCCCTCTGGTGGATGACTGACGAAATTGCAGTTGGCTTGGAAAGAACCACTGGTCAAAATAATTTCAGCACCATGGCCAGGGACAGCTCCCAATGCAAATGACCAACATGCTTTGGTGACAGGAGTTGCCCGGCCCTTTGCTGCGTGTCCGGTTGCTGTAACAGACCAACTGAGCAATTAGGGTAACCCTAACCCTAACCATGTATTTTATTACCATTATTTCACCAAACACAATACAACAATTTCACTAAAACCTCTACAAATGCGGAGTTTAAATGATACCAACATTTGAGTTTACACATTTTTATTCTAGATGTATTCATGAATTCAATGTCTCTGAATGTCTTTTGTTTAATGATTTTAAATAAACAGCAAAGAGCACAAAGAATGATCACATCACCTCTATTTTAGGAACATAGCTCTATTCCTCACGCATCTGAAAGTAAGCCAAACTGACCTAAATGCGGCTGCCCCTTCAGCCGTCCCTACGGATCACCTTACCGCAGAGAAGGTTAACCTGATCCCCTCCCTGCTCTCTACGGACACCCGTTTCCTTATTAACTGAATTATTTTCAATCTGAGCCATACGACGACCTAATTACCCTACTCATATCTGGCCGGTGGCCAGCTCTCATCTGTTGATGGTGGGACCTAATTCCCTGAGAAGTAATATGTAAAAGGGCACAGAGAGAGAAAGACGTCACAAGCCCTCTATCTCACATCCAGGTATGGCATTTGGAGTTGAGCCTCCCCCATTTCCCTGATGCTTGTATTCGTGTTCGTGGTGCTAATTAAAGTGATATTTCGAGTGAGGAGGTTCTGTTTGTTCAGTTAATGAACCCCACTATTCTCCGCGGGCAAATGGAAATGCAAGCACTCCAATTAGCATATGTTAGCATTTTACTATGTTTATTCCTCACTGTGGAAACCAGCTTACCAAGGCGAAAAGCTTTCCACGCTCGTAAGAGTAGCTGTGGAACTTTATCCACACCAAAATAATTGACTCACACTAATTACACATACATATGGGGAACTTACATCTAAATGCTTCATGCATGCAGATCGACCGAATCTGTGTTTGAGTGCGTGCGTAAATCAGTACGCATGGGTGGGGTTAGTTTCGAGTTTTATCAATTACACATGCATGTCTAGGAGTCATGACACAGACCTTGTGAAAAAAATACTTTATTTCCATAAATGTATACAGTACATGTGTGGGGAATATCCCCCCTCTTTACAGTTGTCTGCATCATGTTGCAGCTTGCATATACATTATTATACTTTGTAATATTCACACAAGCTCAGCGAACAAACATATACAAAAAGAAAACAATTTTTATTTTCATAAAACCAAAAATATAAAAGTGTTTTCCACTGATGCTTTTTTGAAACATTTTGGATGTAATTGCTGCTCCAGTTTGATTGTCTAAATAATAATAATCATAATAATGATAATAATAGGCAGATGCACACATTGACCATGTTGCAGTGGCATGTCACATAAATAGCCATCAGACTTCATTTCCCTTCAGCATTTTAGCCAAAATGGATTGTTCAGTCATTATTTCGCTTGTATATTTTTCATCCAACTTGTAAATCATACGTTCATCAATCTATGAGTTGGATGTTCTCTTCCTCTGTTTTCATATGAGGTTATATGTCATTTTAATATTCCATTCAGACAGTCATTGAAAAGTCAGTCATTGTACAGGTCATTATTTATAATCGCAGCCTCTCCCTGGGGGGACATCTGAAGACGTCGCCTCTTGCCAAAGGTGGAGAAGGCATTGTGGACGTCCAGCTCGCTTCGCTGTACTGCGGGCCTCAGGGTGCAAAAGCCTGATGGTGTCCCAGGGATGTACACATTGTGGTGGTAGTCAGGTGGTGGGTGTGGGTGTGGGTGTGGGTTTGGGTTTGGGTTTGGGTTTGGGTTTGGGTGAGGGTGTGGGTGAGGGTGAGGTTGTGGGTGTGGGTGTGGGTGAGGGTGCGGTGGGATTGATGGCTGCTGCTGTTGGGGAGGAGGTGTGCACCGAGGAGTCCAGGGGCGAGAGGGAACCCCACTGGTCGAAGGAGACATCTTATAGTCTGTAGTATGACATAGAAGAGGAGAGAGGAGAGTAGAAGCAACTTATTAATTATTGACTCAGGGCTGTATTGTAAAATTTTCAATTGCATAGCACTTCTCTAAAACGAAGTTCAATGCTTTGCATCCAGGACAATAAACAAAGATATCGGCAACAAAATATAATAGAGCCATAATGATGAGTATCATTTGTATTGGAGATTAATTAATTACAATAGACTATATCAACAAACAAATAAAATGGAACAACGGAAAACAGAATGGCATTCCATAAAAGCATGGAGGTGTGCTGTGTTGTATACAATACTTGGCTAAATGCATATGTAACCCTATATGTGTTGCATTGTGATGACAGCTCTTTGTGGTCCACTGTGTTTGGCCTGTCTTACCTTTCACCCCTCTCATATGAGTACCCCAGGTCCAGTATTGTCCAGGCGCCATGGATGTGACATAGTTTTCTGGGTCAGCATGCATGGCCTTACGCATGAGGGTGCCATCCATGTTGATGGAGTTATAACTGCAAACAAGATACCATTCTGTCATGACAACATGCTTTTCTCGTATGTAGTTCAATATCTATATCCATTTTAACACGACTCATTGTGTGCTTTAGTACAGTTGGGTGGACAAAGGTCAAAGGTCAGAGTTCCAAAATGGTACCTTTTGATGGAGGAGTTCTGATTTTTCGTAAGAGTCCAGTCTGTGTTTGGCTGCTTCAGCTGCAGAAAAAAGAGCATGCCAGATTTTATTTCCAACAAAAATTCCAATTTTTAAATCCCCATGTTCAGGCACATCATTGTGCAATGTCACTGCCCAGGTCTAGTTCGAGAAATGTCTCTCTTCAAAGTACGTCTCAATCAAACCGGTCTTGATAACAAATGACGCCTGTTCATTCTATCCTCTTGGATCAGTAGAGGTCAGTGGTAATTGACATGAGGAGCAGTCTATCTTAGTGCTTGTCCTGTAATGGAGACATGCCTCATGTCACATGGACCGCGGCTGCCGCCCAGTGGATGTTTGGTGGAACAGAATTTGTAAGAGCGGAGGTGATGTTGCCTACAGCTACGACTCGCCTGTCACTTAGTTTCGCTTGCATCATATGTGGCGCAGCGTGAGAGGTGAATGAGAGCACCCGAGAGATATTTATTCCCGGTCTGAGTAGTGTTGATTCTACGCTCTATTAATTCTGTTAAAGTTGTTAACACCGAGAATGCGACGTAAGCGTATTATTAGAATCGGTATTCAAAATACACTCCCCGCCAACAACGCACAAAACCAATTAGAACCCCACCGGGATGAAGCGAAACATGATTTTAATCTTCAAAGGAAACCGTGCCAGGAAGGAAATTAAGAAAATTACACACGTCATTGTTTTGTGGATTTTATGCATCATTTTTACATTAATATTTGCCTGATGCTCCTCGAGCAAGGTTTTTAATTAAAAGTGTCTTCGAAAGCCTTGAAAAGTTTGCGGTCCTCGCAGCTGTATTTGCAACAGCATAACCCTGAGAGCTCACTCAACACGCATACACACATCACCGCCGCACGCGTACACGTGCACTCACCTGTCACGGGTGTCTTACACGCTTGCATGTTTGTGTCATCTCTCTTTTCACCTTCAATTCATCAATTTAACCAGGCCTATGTACGTCCTTTGTCTGCTGCTCAAACTGTTTAATTGAGGTTTGTCTTTTGAGGTTTTATGTGTCACTGACAACCTCACGACGACTCGTGTACGCTGAGGGACACACCGGGTGAATTAGGGGAACCAATTAACGACAGGAAGGACACTTTCTCCCGAAGGAGCATATAGCTGCAGGCAGAACAATCACCGTGACCTCGAAATCCCTCTTGTGGCCAGAGGTGCATGTGCCAGTGACCGAACTGACATTTCTCAGTGGTCCTGATGGAGACTGCATGGTAACATGGCTCTGAGCCGTTGTCCCTCTGCAGTTTGATGAATATAGGGAGGCGACAATGAGCAGTATGTACATATCGGTCTGCTGCCCCGTCTATTAGAATTAGAAAACGCTAGACGTCCTGCCTCTGTAAATTCCCTTTCTCCTCGTCTCCCTTTATTCCCCTCCCCTCCCCTTCCCCTTCCCCTGCTCTCTCTCTCTCTCTCTCTCTCTCTCTCTCTCTCTCTCTCTGTCATTCAGAGGACAACATCGGGGCCGATCTACAGGCGGCCCACGTCTCAGTCCAGCCATGTCCTTGCCCCCTCCCCTCTCGATGTCCTCCACTGTCTCCCCAAAACCGTCCATTTGCCATTTGTCATCAATAATGGACAGGCCCCCTTGTGAATAGGCCTATACGCCACATTGTGTGTAGTATAATGGCCGTGCTTGTGCCCTTGAGGCATAGTTAGTGAGGTTATCTGTCCTATATTGTTAGTTTGAGGACAAGAATGCGTGCCGCAAACCAGACTGGTCGAAAAAGAATTGTCTGAACCCAAGACAGATGCATTCAAATAGCTGCCATTCACCTTGCCCATTACGCATATAACCTTGACTTGTTGTTCAGACTCAGGTAGATGTGCTGGAAGCAGGTGTGCTTGTTCCCTCACTGCGTGAAAAGTATGTGGCACTGGGTGATGTTTTCATATCCGAGGTCACAAACTATAATTAAGTTAATGAATTATTGTAAAAGGCTTTTTCCACGTTTTTTTTGGTAAAAATGTGTCGTGAAGACTGAAGAGGAGTCAACTTGAACTACATCTCTTCCTCTCACACAGTAATTGATATCTCACTTCATTCTAATCAGATGATAAGACAAGGTGTGTGCACAGAATGTGCCTTGAGATAGGGCTTTACGCTTTCATTACCATGTCAATTACAATGTAATCTCACATCGTCTCATATCATTTCCAGAGTGTAAAACATTACAATAGGCTGCACACTTGCATACATTATTGCCATGATTGTAAAAACAGTCGAGACAACATGCTGGTATATAACACACTTATTAAGAAGAGAGAGAAGACCAGAGATGCATGGCTCATTTCTTTGCTTAAATTGTGTTTAAATCTGTCTGGTATGTGTAATTTGACCTTCATGGGCGAATGTCACATGTTATCAGATAGAACACTGAGATGGGTTTTGCTGTGGCAGTGAGTGAACCAGATGTGTTTAAACGAATAACATGAGCTCTTGCGACTTATACTATACGCTGTTTTCACTGTACCTCGTTTGGAGTAGTTGCGCCGTTGTTCACAGATGCGCTCCGGCTTTGCGCGTTCCACGAGTTTTCTGCGCTCTTCGCCTCGTTGTTCCTCGGTGTGCTGCCGGGGCTGCACGGCTTCAGAAACATGAAGTCACTTTTGGCAGATTCGGGAGTCAGGCACACTTTGTAACAATACGAATGGGAGAGACTGCTGTTTCCATTCACCTCCATGCAGTTCGTGGGCACTTTGGCCGCGGATGAAATCTGCAGGTTGAGGTTGGATTTTTTGAACACCTCCGGAGGCGGATCGGGCTGAAACCCCCCGCAACAGCAGCAGGCGAACGGGGGAAGGTTGTACCCGCTGATGGTCTCCCTGTCCTTGTAGCACTTGACTGCAGCGAGCACAATTATAGCCACAAGGAATATTAAAGATATTGTGCTCAGTGACACGATCAAGTAGAGAGCGAGGTTTGAGGGGGGTTGTGGGCTGAGCGTGAGGTCTCCGAAATCTGACAGGGACTCGGGCACGCTGTCGACCACTGTCAGGACAATAGAGACCGTGGCGGAGAGCGGCGGCTGTCCGTTGTCCTTGACTAATATTACCAGTCTTTGCCTTGTTACATCTTTTTCCACGAGCCGGCGAATAGTCCGGATTTCGCCCGTGTACAGAGCCACGCTGAACAGCCCTGGGTCTGTAGCCTGCAACACCTGATAGGACAGCCGGGAGTTTTGCCCTGCGTCCGCGTCTAACGCTGTTATTTTGGTAACCAGATACCCAGCGTCTACTAACCGCGGAACCACCTCTGTGGCCACGGTGCCGTTTTTGGGAAGCGGGGACACGATAACAGGAGCATTGTCGTTCTGGTCCAAGACAAAGACGTTGACTGTGATATTATTGGCGAGAGGGGGGAAACCAGCGTCCTGCGCCTGCACCAGGATCTGAAAGTTTCTAAGTTGCTCATAATCAAAGGAGCGCAGTGCGTAGATATTACCGTTGTCAGAGTTGATTGACACATAAGTGGACACGGGCATGCCCTGAATCTGACCCTCGAGAATAGAATAAGACAGATATGCGTTCTGGTTAGAATCGGGGTCGAATGCGGTTACAGAGCAAATAGAAGCGCCCGGGGCATTATTCTCGGTCACATACACTGTGTATGAAGGTTGAGAGAACCGTGGGGGGTTGTCATTAATGTCAGACAGTTGAACGAGCATGGTTTTCCTGGTGGAGAGCGAAGGAGAGCCCAAGTCTCGGGCTGTTAGGGTGATGTTATACTCGGACACCGCTTCCCTGTCCAGAAACTCGCTTGTCACCAGGGTATAATAGTTTTTAAAAGATGAATGGAGCTGAAAGGGGACGTTGCTCGGAATTTGGCAGTCAACGTTTCCGTTCTCTCCCGAGTCCCGGTCCATAACACTGATGACAGCTATCACCGTGCCAGGTGGCGCATCTTCCTGGACAGGAGTGGACACTGATGTGAGAATGACTTCGGGCGCGTTGTCATTGACATCCAGGATGTCTACCAGCACTTTACTGTGCACAGCCACAGCCGAGGGTCCCCTGTCTTTTGCTTGCACATACAGCTCAAATACACTGGCTTTCTCATAGTCCACAATGCCCTTCACTCGGATTTCACCCGTGTACGGGTCCACGCTGAACAGCTCGCGCACTTTGAGGGGTGCGTGCCCGCTAAACGCGTAGGTCACCTCTCCATTGGAGCCCTCATCCAGGTCTGTGGCGTTTAGCTTCAGCACCAGCGTACCCCTCGGTGCGTTCTCCACCAGACTCGCCCGGTAAACTGAGCGGTCAAATACGGGCACGTTATCGTTTGCGTCTAACACTGTAATAGTTATCAGTGCTGTGCCAGAGCGTTCCGGTGACCCCCCGTCAAAGGCAGTCAGAACCATTTCGTGCCTTTTCTGCTGTTCCCGGTCCAAAGGGGTGTCCAGCAAGAGCTCAGCAAACTTGCTTCCATCATTGCGCGTCTGGATATTCAGTACAAAGTGCTGGTTTGCGCTTAGCTGGTAAGAGCGCAGAGAGTTGGTGCCCACGTCCTGGTCCTGTGCACTCTCTAACGGGAAACAGGAGCCAGGCGCAGCCGACTCTGTGATGTCAAGATTAAACTCGCTCCATGGGAAACTGGGGGAGTTGTCATTCACATCTAAAATCTCCACTTCCACTCTGTACAGCTCTAATGGGTTTTCAATTACCACTTGTAGGTGTAAAAAACAGCTCGGGCTTCGTTCACACAGGTCCTCTCTGTCCATCTTTTCGTTGACGAAGAGAATGCCATTCTCCAAGTTCACTTCTAAATACTGCCTCTTTGCGCCGGAGACTATACGAAACCGACGGGCTGACAACTTGGCCACATCCAAACCCAGGTCTTCGGCGATGTTGCCCACAAAAGCTCCGTGCTCCAGCTCTTCGGGAATGGAGTAACGAATTTGCGCAAGCACCAGGTCCACAACACACGCACACAGAAGCAGACATACAACCAGCCCAGTCACCGGTACCCAGCTGCCTCTGGAGAGTCTGTGATCCATTTCAGTGGAGTGCGTAAAAATCACCTCATCCAGACATCTTTCGCCTTATAAAGCCCTTCAACTGTAGACTACAGCTAAAAAAGTACATACAAAAGCAGCGTCTTTCCCGATTTAAATTTTAAAAAAATCCTCAGAACTAAGTTTGTAACATCTGTGTATGGATACGTTAACAGGAGGGGACGAGAGACGAGAAGAGAGTAAAGGCACCTCTCTCTCTCTCTCTCTCTCTCTCTCTCTCTCTCTCTCTCTCTCTCTCTCTCTCTCTCTCTCTCTCTCTCTCTCTCTCTGTGTTGTGCTCCACGCGCAACACCGGTGGTGTGTGAACGGGGGAGACTCGCGCTTTGATTTTTCCAGTGTTAGACACTCCGAGGAGCTGGTGGGGAGGCGTGTGTGTGTGTGTGTGTGTGGGAGAGAGACAGAGAGAGAGAGAGAGAAATGGAGGGGGTGGACGTAGCTTCTCGCAGCTCCGTATTGGAGGACGCCGACGCGAAGTGCGACTCTAATTACTGTAGACGTTTAACCCTTTCACATCCTCGTGTCTGTTCCTCTGACCCACTAAAGAGACGAGAAGGCGTAAATGTGACACCAGACGTCAGAGCCAGATTTGGATTAAGGGACAAATAATGTTGTGGGTGTCGTTTTCTAGGCTGCATTTAACAGATGAGGATGGACAAGGATTTGTCTTGGTGACCACATTGCCCTATAGGCCCAGGATGGCTGTGGTAGCTAACATTTTACTTTAAATCGGTTTGACCCCCGTTATAATATAAACTTTTCTTCCATGGTTCAACTATTATAGTTTGCAATGCTGAAAACCAAAACACACTGGACTAAACGTTCATCCTCTTTGCCTCAAATGGGCCAGTGGCCACTGCCAGCATCTGATTCTATAATGCTTATTAATGAGAGCCCTTTGAAGATGAATGCCCACACTGCAAAAACAGTCCCATTCATTAATCATCACACACGAAATTGAGTTTTACAAAAAGAATCGTTGATGGGTCAGGATACTCAATTTAATCAATATTTAAACGAGTACATTTGGAGCTTAAAGTGATTACATTGGCAATCACGAGCGGGGTGATACTCGTAGAAATGCGCGTTACACGGTTGTAATTCACTTAAGTAGGCCTGAACATGTATCAACATAATCAACATAAAAGCAATGTCATAAAGCCTTAATCATACTTGTCGCTAATCAGGTATTATATTTGAGATTAGATAAATACCCCATAGGTGATGTGTTTACAGTTTTAGATGACAGAAAAGGGCGAGCATGGATGCTGTGGGATGTTTTCGATATATAAGTGACTTCAGTAGATGAAAGTACTGCTACAACACTGAGCAGTGTAGTTTTTGTAGGACAAAGAGGACAACTCGAGCCTTAGAGTGCGGCACATGTTTGTTCAGATCTAATCTTTTCCCTGTTAATCCTGGTCAGTTAGACAACCACCGAACCACGGAGAGCGGGAAAGAGAGAGAGAGAGAGAGAGAGAGAGAGAGAGAGAGAGAGAGAGAGAGAGAGAGAGAAACTGAAGGATGTCTTTGTGTATTCGGGTTCGTCTCTAGACAGACACGAGTGGCATCCTAATGTAAAACGGTGGCTTGAAATCTGAAAGTCTCTTCTTGGGACTGACGACACAGCCTTGGCCCCCGGGCAGCGCTGAGCTTGTTAGCGACTGAAAAAGTGCGAGAGCGAGATGAGAGAGAGAGAGAAAGAACAAGAAACAAACATTTCTACTTCCTCGGGCAGCATTTCATGTTTTCACTAGACGCTACATTTTCTGGTAAACTGCCCCCCCCCCCCCCCAAACCCGAGGACTACGTCCTCTGTCGAGAATAGTGTCGATGATATGCTTCTCTGAGAGAATCATCAGGGAAACCAAGCGACGTGCATGTTTAATATTGTTGTGATCTTTTCCCTTGAAAAAAAAATCAAAGGGGGCTAGTGGGAATACCTCAACTTGGAGATGGTGGTTGTTTCTGACATTTTTCCTTTATGCTGAGAGAAGAATAACTTTAAGAATGAGGGGATGTATGTGTAATTCATGTTCAGTCTATATTGAAAGGGGCATGAAAGTTCCCAATTATTTTTTTCTGCGTAAAATCTGGAATGTTATCGAATTATTAAAGGGATCATTGTGGAATAACATGTTGCATATCACTTGTACTTTCCCCTGCACGGGCACAAGAAAGTGTCCCCGAACCGTCTCTCAAACAAGCAGCCCCCGAAATGAAGCACCCTCCCCTTTTCAGGAAAAAAAACTAAAATCCTCAGGTTTAAAGAAGCAGAAAACACAATCTGCTTGCAGACTTAACCTCAAGCAGATGGTTAAGCTTCTCCAGAAATGATTACATTTCTGGAAAAGAAAAAAAATCACCACCACCAGTTCCATTGCTTTCCTCTTCTTTTTAATTAACGGAGTGAAGGATTAGTGCGCAGCTATCCGGGATCAACCGTTCTCCGACGGAAGAATACAAATGTTTTGTGATAAATAATCCCAAAGCACTCCGGCCGGCGGTCTCTCGGTGCCTGTTACATTAACATGCATTACACGGAGCATTAAGCCGGTCTCATCCGCTCCTATCGCCTTGCTCACCCCATTGTCCGACAGAAAGACAGCCATTACTTTCTCTGAACTACCGCTCAACAACCACCTGACCGTGACCCGTTACGTTGCACTCTGAAGTTGGGTCACAGGATGAGAGGGTGGCGGTGGGTGCATCCCGGGTGGTGGAGGACTAATGCGAAACGTTTAACTCATAATTTATTCCTTTCATGCTTCAAGTAAAGACGCAGATGTTTTTTAAAGGGATTTCAGTTGAGCAGGTACAGGTCACGTCTCATTTGACCCACAATATGCACAAACCAACATTGCATATCGTTTGTGATCTTGTGGCGCCATCTACTGGGCACTGTCCGATAATGTAAAACAGGTCTTGTAATCTCAGTGACGCCTCTCTCAGCAACATGGTGTTCAATAATTTTAGGGCCCCATTATAAAGGCATAGTATAGTTTAGTTTAGTTTACCTTATCAGTATAGAATCTTAACTTAAGTGACCAAGGGCCTAAGGAAAAAGGAAAATTGAAAAGAAAATTTGAATCAAATTCTCAGTTCTCAATACACCGTGAAGATACAAATATAGAATATAGACACAGACAAATAAGTAAAAGCAAACATTAACACATAGCAATATATTAGTATATATTACAATGTATATAATATATTTCCCATGCAATTGACAAACATATAATACATAAAAAGCATAAAATACGTTTGTTTTCAGTGCTGATGTCAGTTTTGAATATTTTACACTCAGCCACCAAAGAGAGCATATGCTGTATTGTTTGTGACATTGTTTTAACTGTCACAAAAAACACTCCTGCAATGCAACCAGAACCAAATACATAGTTTTACGATAATGGTGGTCCTCACATGCTCCCCACTTTGAAAACCACTGACTGAAAGAATGAAGGATTCATGTCTAAATCATATCCCGCATTGACCATTATTTGAGTCACCCAATGCATCAAAGTGTCTCAGACATATTAATAACGTCATAATAACATCTCCACTGATTAATATCCAGTTCATTGGGGCTTTATACTTTACTTCACCACAGTATTCATCAGGTTAATTTGGGAAAACACATTCAAAGTGGAAATATTACCAAATATATATAATCCAATCTGATATACATTCCACTTCAAACAGCAAGACATGTACAGAATATGACAACACGTGTTAAGCATGGGGTGATTTGGTGAGAGAGTGAGGATGAGGTGTGTTACTGGTGCTGGATGTGACAAACAGTCACTGCTGTTTCAATTGATGGGAGTAAATAAGATAATATAATAAAGCCTGAAGGAGTGCCCTCCCAGAATATACCTCTCACAAGCATATTAAAAAAATTACCGGGGGAAAACGCATTATAAGCTAATTTACTGACATATCCCGAAGCACCTATCAGCATTTTTCACTTCATTCTCAGCAGTTGTCACTTTGTCCCCATAAGAGGGCATTAGTTATTGTCTGTAGTGTTTGATGTCTTGCTGTTTTTTATTTGTGGTCTTAGTGTGCCATCTACTGGATAATGAATGATATAACAGCTGCTGAGGCCAAAGAGTGAGGACACCAAACAGTGTTTCCACTATAAATACTCTGTAACGAAATGTTTTATGTGGTAAAGTTAGCGATGCTATTCCTACCACTATTATATTCTTAGCTATTTTAAACGTGTATTTATTATTGCTATTCAGTCAAAGTATGTAGTAATAGTTTCCATATAGTTGGCTTGGGACATAATGACAGCTGTAAGATAGACATTGTGTATGTGTAGACCAGAAATGGACAGTTTAGGCTTCTCAAGTGTCGATAACCGATTTAAGTGCTGAAAATAATCAGCTCGTTTTATTTTGAGCTTTCACCACAAAATAATGCTTTTTGACTTTTCTTACTTGGTGGACTGAGATACCGCGCTTAAACAAATGTAATACAGTTTGGGAGAGCAACTAAATCCACAAGAACACCAGGTTCAATTGTAAAGTGTTGATCTGTTTTACAGCGCCTTCTACTGGAGACAAGTGTCTATGACTGAGCTGCTGTCATTACCTTGAAGCAACACTTCCACAACAAGAACTACAGGGACATGTTTATTTTCGTGGAAAAATCACAATCATACAGAGAACATCTGTTTTTAATTCATGTAGTTATTTATAAGACATATTTTCCATGTATGGGAAATATTCTCACAAAGGTCACGTGGGCGTTCAGTGTGGGTTTAGTCTCCTAAACTACAATATCATAACATAACCATAGGTTATATTTCTCCCAGAGATAAGCTCTTGCATGTAATAAGGATTTTAGCTTGTAGTTCTGAGAGAGCCGAGCAGAAGTATAACAGAAACGAAAGTAAAACATCGGACAGCGCCCATAGTTGAACTCCCTACCCCGCGAAGGGTGGCCGCGAAGGCAGAGAGAAAGCCGTTGTCTGAGAAGTAACCATTGAGCTAAACCGATGCAAGGACACAATGGGTACAAGTTGTATAAGTAGCTTACGTAAGCAAAACAGTCTACGCGTTGCAGATAGTCTGTTTCCAAGGTTCAGCTCAAAAGAGAGCGAGGCACTACTGTTGGACAAACACAGAGCACGTTCATACTAAGAAATAGAAAAGTGAAATAAGGTCGAACAGATACTTCCTGAATAAGTCGGCACATTACAGATCACGTGCAGTTACTCAGACCTGATGACCGACAGCTCAATGATTTTATTTACGAAATGATGATCCATAAAAGAGTGAACAGTGACATTCAGATCATGTTATTCAGTTATCCACAATAATAACGAAACCAAAAGCAAGCCTGAAGTAAATGCTATTATTTACTCGGTCTCCTTTTTTAAATTGATTTTGTATGAATGCCCTATATGATCAAAACGTGTAAGTTATGACTCTGACTCCATCTGTTGCGAATGCGTCGGAAAATATATTTCAGCATATTCCGCAATTCAGTTGGCTTAACGCATAATGACAACTGTAAAATAGACAGACTTCTGTAGACCAGAAATGCCTGTCAGAAGGGACAGTTAAGGTAACCGATTTAAGTGCTTAAAATAATCAGCTCAGTTTATTAAAAGCTACCTTCAATTTCCCCACAGAATAATGCTTTTTCAATTTTCCCACTTGATGGACTGGGCTACCTCACTTTAAAATCATTTTAATCCAGTTTTGGAGAGCAACTAAATCCACAAGAACACCAAGTTATATTGTAAAGTGTTGATCTGTTTTACAGCGCCTTCTACTGGAGACAAGTGTCTATGACTGAGCTGCTCTCATTACCTTGAAGCAACACTTCCATAACAAGAACTACAGGGACGTGTTTATTTTCGTGGAAAAATCACAATCAGCCAGAGAACATCTCTTTTGTATGTATTCATTTTGTTATTTTTAAGACCGATTTTAAATGCATAATAATGGGAAAGTATATTCTCACAAAAGGCACGTGGTCGTTCATAGTGTGGGTTTAAACTCCTAAACTACAATATCATAACACAACCATATGTTATCTCTCCCAGACATAACCTCTTGTTGTTATAAATAATGTTTTAGCTTGTAGTTCTGAGATAAAGAGCCGAACAGAAGTATAAGAGAAACGAAAGAAAAACATCGGACAGCGCCCGTAGTCGAACTGTTCAGCCCGGGGACCGAATGAGTAGTTTGTCATTAGAAGTAACCATTGAGCTAAACCGATGCGGAGAACGAGCGCGTACAACGTCTTTAAGTAGCTGACGTCAGCAAAACCGTGGACATCTGTCCACGGTTCAATTCAAAAGAGAGCAACGCACTTATATTGGATAAACACAGAGCATGTTTACGCAGAAATAAAAAAGTGAAATAAGGTCGAAAAGATACTTCCTGAATAAGTCGGCACATTACAGATCACGTGGTATAGTTACTCAGACCTGATGACCGACAGCTTTCTTTTGATTTTATTTGCGAAATGATGATCCATAAAAGAGTGAACAGTGACATTCAGATCTTATTCAGTAATAATAAAGAAACCAAAATCAAGCCTAAAGAAATTGCTATTATTTACTCGGTCTCCTTTTTTATTTCTTTTGTATGAATGCCCTATGCTCAAAAGTGTAAGTTATGACTCTGACTCCATCTCCATCCATCTATTGCGAATGTATTGGAACATATATTTCAGCATATTCCGCAATTCTAGAGAAACTTAAACCGGACGAGTTCAAGGCATATCCGGATTTAGTATTAAATGACGTCACTTTTCAAAGAAAGGAATAGGCCTTTTGTCCCATTGACATCGAAACTCCACTAGGTGGAGCTAAAGACTAATACAACACTGGCATCAGTACAATTTCCATCTATCTGTCTGGATCTCATATAGTTTTATATGTAGTTAAAGTTATATATCGGTATATGTATAGATGTTAGGCAAAGGGAAGCAAAGACAATAAAACACAGACACATGATGAAAGGGAGGGTGACTCCCACCTGCAATTAGCCACACCCCATCACTCTCCGCAGTTTCCAAAATAACCTGCTGAACTCTGTCCAATGTGTCACCACAATATCTGTCAGAGGAGACAAACAGAAAAAATAGAGCTATAAGGGTAGGATGATAGGAGGGCATGCAAGATAAAGAGAGAATAAATCACGGAGGAGGAAGGCAGGTGAGAGGAGATAAGACAAAACATAGAAAGAAAAGAAGAAAAATGTTACAGACTCACAGTAGCAGAAGTGGTGAAATGACAGGACAATGAAGAGCAGGGATAGGGGAAAGGAGAGGCAGGAAAAAGAGGGAAAGAGAGAGAATAGAGGGCTTCGTCCACATGTTCCTCAGCTGTGTAAACTGAAGGTCTCTGCTGCTTCTCCGATTCCCCCGAAGAAGGGGGATATTTATAGGAGGCTGGCAGTGGCAGTGAATGGACCCTTGCTCTGTCACACCCACTAATATTATTATTATTACTTTATATGCGCAAAAATGGAAAATGTCAGCAACCTGAGAGGCCTACAGAGACAGTGCGTGCCTCACTCCCTCTTAGTGTATGTGTGTGTGTGTGTGTGTCTGTGTGTGTGTGTGTGTGTGTGTGTGTGTTCTATATCCTCATGTTCGTGAGAAAGTGTCTGTTGGTGAGACATGGCATTTAACGGGCAAAAGAGAGACGCGAGAAGACAGAATGAGAGAGAGGAGAGGAAAAACAGGGAGAAGTTGGCATGTATTAAGGGGTGTAACCCGATCCACTGAACTTATTAGAGCTGTCAAAGAGTGAGAGAACAGAGAGAGAGTGAGAGAGAAAGTAAGAGAGAGAGAGAGAGAGAGAGAGGTGGAGCAGGGCTAGACAGACACAGACATGAGCACATATTCCAGCTCCAGATTATAAGATTCCCGCAAGTTGTAGACGTGTTGAAACAGACTACACACACACATGCACAGACGATCACACACAGGTCCAGGTCCACCTGGTAACAGATGCAAACTCAGGCACACATGCAGAAACACAAACAGTCCGATAGACATAACAGACGTGCACGCGCAGCACGCACACATGCTGAGTAAGGAGGAAATTCCAGAGGGAACAGGTGGGAGTGGCGATAGCAATCTATCAGGATGACTTTGATCTTCCCCATGCCTCTGTCACCACTGCTCAAAGACACATTGGATGGATCAGGCCGATCTCCAATTAATCATAATGTGCATACGCACGCCAAGGCGCAATAACAGCACCACACCAAAATACGCGCAAAGTAAAATTGTAGTTTTGATGGAATGAGTGCACGTCATGTAATAGGAGCACAAGTTGAAATGCATCCTACGTTACGCAGTCTGTTGGTCTTCCCGTGCGTCCTTGTGTTCTGTCCAAAGTAAAGCAGAGGTAGAAGAACAGTGGCATCTCTTTCTCTGAGCGCTCAGTGAGAGAAAGTGATCTGAAGGGGGCAGTGTTGAAAGAGGCTCCAGGGAGTTGAGTTGCGCTACACCTGAAACATAAACAATACCATGGGGATGTTTTGGTCTAGATAGGTGAAAGGAAACAACCATCGAGATCATTTTCAATATGGTCCCATTGAATCATTTCACCTTTACAAGTTCTCCTGATTGTCAACAAGGTGATCTGAGATGTGAGGGAAGTAAGAAAAACACGAGGAAGGAAAAAAGGAAGGGAAGATGGAGACAGAGCCATGGCTCTGGCATAAACGCAGTGTAGTGTGTACAGAGGATGGAAGTCAAAGCTCAAGTGTGTACGAGTTTGTTTGTGTGTATGCGTGTCTGTGTGTGTCCTCAGGGTGACCCAAACCTTAGGGCAAATTAAACATAATCATTCAGTACAATGTCTCATCACAAGAAAGAAAACACCAGAATATCCGTAGTATCTGCCAAGCCCGTGTGTGTGTATGTGGGCGAGTGCCAATGCTGAGACAAGGGTGGAGAGCCCCTGCCTTAGGGGCCACAAAGACAGCTGATTGACAAGCTACATGAACATGAATGTGCCTGTGTGTAACCCTCTCCGTACCAAATCCTCATAATCACACCACTTCTCCTCTTTTGTCCCTCCTCTCCACCCATCCCTACCTCCACTTCCCCTCTTTGCAGCCCTCTTCATCCTCTACCCCCCTTCTTCCAACCATCCCTCCTTCCTCCACCTTTCTATTTCTTCCAGGTCTTTTTCTATTGGCAGGCAGGCACATATTAATGACCCCCTCGGTAATTAGCTGCTTTAAAGCATAAGGAGTCATGAATGGAGGCCTGCCCATGAACAGGTTTGCACATAAACACGGTGGTCAGCTCACATAGTGTGCTGCATGGCTAAAACATGAGCAGCAATCGAGAAAACATGCAAAAAGGAAAAAAGTCAATCTTGACGGAAACCATTTGCAGAAATTATTCATTTCCCTCCTTTTTTATGTTTTCCTTGAACTGACTGTACACCCCTCCCTCTCCCCAGTCTCCCTCTTTCACTCTCACTCTTTCCCTCTCGCACATTCCACTCCTTTTTGCATATCTCTTACCCCCCTTGCACTATACCTCACCACTTTTAAATCAACTCTCCTTCCCCCTCTCTTTCTCTCTCTCCACCTCATTCCCGCCCTCCCCTCACTACCTGACATTGTGGCTCGATGCCCAATGAGTCACACCTCTGCTAAAATCATCAGAGATGGAGGGAGGGAGGGAGGAGGGAGCGAAAGAAAGAAATCGTCAGGGAGAGAGAAAAAACAGGAGTGTGACAGAGAGAAAAATATAGAGAATAAAAATGGGAGGAGAAAAAGTTAGAGAAGTAGAAAAAGGGAGCCTCCAGGGAGAGAAAAGAGCATAGAGTGCGCTTAACTTTTTGACTCCAGTAGTCAGTGTGTGCTTGTCAGTAACAGTTAGCCTGTAGACAACAACACTTTCCACAGATGCATGCACAAATACATACGCACACACAGTCATACACAAACATACCCACACAATGACATCTTGCATAAGCCCACCTGCATGCTCAGCAGGCACACACACACACACACATACAGCAATCAGACATGCAAACAAACCAGGGTAGAAAGTGTGGCTGCAGCCCTGCCTCTCTACATCAGCCTCCCCCACCCTCTCTACCCGTTGCCCTTGGATACCACACAAACACTCCCTGTTGGGCAACACTGGGAGTCAGGAGAGGACGTACACGGGTCACACACCTCCCCAAGTGCTTTGAGTTTTAAAGCAGTTGTATTTGAGGATGTGTGCAAGTGTGTTTTTTGCCTTTTGCGCATATGTTTCCGATGTGAATTATAGTGCTTTTGCTTAATAACCAGTTTCTGCGTGTTTTAAAAGTGTTCCCGTGCACACAAAAAAAGTGAAAGCAGTGCTTGTATCCAAGATGATGGAAGAAATGCATGGGATATATGGTGGAGTAGGAGTGTGTGTGAATTGTCCAAGAAGAGGGGAAAGAGGCAAGCTATAAAACGAGAAATAAGAGATGGAAGGATTATGGTAGGATGAAATAGTATTGTTTACTACAGTAGGTCTCCCCCGTCCTCTGATTTACTCATGACAACCTTTATCCATGATCTATGACCGTCGCTTGCTCGTCACAGTGGGGGCGCGAGCTTTAACAAGGCTTGTGTTTTATGAACCCCGAGGGATCGCTGCAAGCTGTGTGGATGTCGCTGTGTGCCACGTGCCTGTCATCATTCAGCGGTGTTGTTTTTGAACAGTTCTGTGCCTCGGTCAAACAAGCTTACGCTTCTGACACACAGGCTTACTCTTTTTGATGTTGAATCGATAGGTCTGTCGAAATGTAAATCAATCAATTGGTTTTTCTGTCTTTTAGATCATCAGGTTGGCTTATCACTACATGTCCAGATGGAGGGGAAGAGGGTTGGTTTCATGTTTCCTTTATCTTGGGTTTTGCACTGAGGGATTCGTTTTGATTTTTGGGAAAGTAAAAGACTACAGCTGAAGACTCTTTAGTACCTCTACAAATGGCACAATCTATTCTGCTTTGATGGGGTCAATCCTAACTGAAGCCCCGGGCTTAGGAAGCGGAACAGGCCTTTACCCATAGCTGTAATGTTTTTAAAGCCATACCAGCCAGCCACAAAGCTCCTTCTGCCCTTTGTACAGAACACACCAGACAACCCTTGGAAGCCATCCACTGCAAAGCACATTCCCAAAGTATTTCTTTTTCTTCTTTTTACAAGTGTGGGATGGGGTCGAACAACAATTACGGTAAAATGTGACTAATATGTCACAGACATGCTGGTGTGTTTTTTTCTGACCTATTCTTTCTTTTTTTTTTCCTTTTCCATCCATCGTCCTCTTCTCTCTTCTTGAAAGTTCTTCACTTCAAACCCCTGTAATTACAAACAAAAGCGCTGACTCTTCTCCAGCTGAAACAATGATAATGATGGAGAATTGTTCGTGTGTGCGCGCGCGCGCGCGCGTGTGTGTGTGTGTGTGTGTGTGTGTGTGCGTGTGCGCGCGTGTGTGTGTCTTCATCAAAGCAGCGTTGATGTTGATGGGTGTAGAGAAATATGTGGAGGACAGAGAGGATTAACACAATCTGGGCATGAAGCCCCACAACTGAGAGAATGGTGTGTGCATGTGTGTGTGTGTGTGTATGTGTGTATATGTTGACTCTGTCTTGATAGCAACGATCCAACACACAGCTGCTCCCAAAGCTTGGCATTTAAATGAAGCAAACCGAGACTTGGAGCAAATGGAATACAGACAGAGGTGGTGACAACACCGACATATAGAAGAGATTTGAGGAGCAGCAGCAGACTCAAGAGCAGGTTGCACTTATGCTTGGGCTGTAAACAACATAACAGTGATGAGCATATAGTGTGTGTGTGTGTGTGTGTGTGTGTGTGTGTACTGTAGAGAAGGTGACGTGACTTTTGAAATCATATCTGTACTTTAAAGACAAAGAGATGCACATCATTTGACTTCAAGGAGCACAAAGTACACGTCCGACATGTTTGATGTTGTCTCTGGACTTCACACTCTTGTACCAGAACCTGAATGTGCAGCTTAACTGTAGGTACAATACACAGAGTGTGTGGTGCAGTTGTATCTAGGCCACATGTATGCATGGTTGCGAGGTAGAGAGAATGTACTGCCTGGTTGTGTTTGGAGCGGGCCCAGGCCAGAGGAGCTCAAAGCACTGAATGTCATCATCAGAGCTGTCGGAGAGCCAAGCAGTAATCACACCCAGATCACCTACACACTCACGCCAACTTACAACACCAGTCACCCCAGAGTGGTGTGTGTGTGTGTATGTGTATTTGTCTAAAAAAAAAAGCAAGACTGATTGAGAGGGAGAAAGAGAAGAAGTATATGTGCATGCAGCAAGTATGCATCCTGTGTTACCTTAAAAAGTGTGTGTGCGCAGACAAGCATGTGGTCATAGTGTGAGCAGTGAGTGAGTGAAGGCTATGAATGTGTGTGCTGGAGAGGAGGGTGTATTTTTTCTCTCCTCTTTCTTCCTCCCTCTCTCCATGTCAGTCTTGTATCCCACCCCTCAATTTTCCATTTTTACATGCAGCTCCAGATGTGAAGGCAGTGAAATATTAAATTACAGAAATGGGCTTGTTTCTGCACTTTGGCTAGATCAAAAGCAACCAGCCTCTGCTCTCTCCCGACCTGACACACACACTTTCTCACACTTTGATAATCACATTTCAAACTGTGCGTGACCATACACTGCAGGTGAAAGGAGCAAAGTACAGTAACGCTTGGTACTTACTGAGTGTACTGGTACTTTTTTAAGTCAGTGGTTTGATTGTGCCTTCAGACTTATGTTATTAGGATATTATTTGTTTTCATTTGTAAAGCAATCTTCATTTTAGAGGACAACCTCTCCACACACACACTGCATCAGAGTCAGGCCGCAACCACCACAGCTGGATCTTTGAGCAAAGTTGCTTCACGGTGCAGTCCCTGTAAACGCCACTAGATGCTGGCTGAAAGAAAGACTTTACTGTACTGAAGTCAACAGACCATTTAGTTACATATGAATGTTCATGGTATCATGTTTATTTTTTTGATGCAGGTCTTGCAAATGTTAGTAGCTGATTTTCAGTTGTTTATTTCAGTTGAATAGTTGAAATAATTCTTTGTTGCAAAATGAAATGGTACATGTAAAAAACGAAATTCTTTTTATACGCTTTTTCTTGGCCATGATATGACATCTTGACTTATCATTGTGGGAAAGGCACACATGTTACTCGTGAAATCAATGGTTATTGGGAGGGTGTGTTTGCTTGACTGATTTGTGTGATTATCTCTGATTATCACACTCAGCTGTGGTTTCCGTTTGCTCCACCATCTTCAGCTTGGCTCCACACCACGGCAGTGATAGTAACCCCACCACCATGATAAAACATGACCTTTAGAAACATGTGAATGTTCTCGATATCTTTCACAGACTGTACTCTTTAAAACAAGATGAGAAAGTAATGAAATAAAACAATTGTTCACTTTCAATAGCAGTAAAATTGGATGAATGCATGTTCCAGTTAGTTTGAGCCAGACATAATGATTAGACTAAGCATATTATGCTTAGTCTAATAGTGGATGCAGAGAACGAAGGGCAGTGAAGCAAGTATTAGACTTATAAACCTATAGATTCAAGACATCTGGTTGATGAAATTATGTTAATTTGAATCATATAACCACTGTTAATAATAAGAATATTACATTGTGTAAGGAACATATTTAGTTAAATTTTCTGTTATTGCCAATGCATTACTTTTTAGTTATACATTTTTAAAAATATTTACTTACCGTATCAGCAATTTTTCTCAATATTATGTTGGGAAAATGTTAAAAGTTTTACGTAACTTATCAACATAATTAACTCAATTCACAAACATTTCAGATCAAGAGAGACTACAGTTGCACAGTTTGGTTGTTGAAAATGGATGACAACCAATGATATCAGTTGAGTTCATTCCAGTCTGAAACAAAATGATCTCTTATACGAGTAGCATAAACAATCATAATAAAAAGTCAGTTATTCTCAGAGAACTGGAATCACTGCATGTAACTGAATTCTCCAAATGTCACGGTGCCATTCCTGAACACATTGTGACATCACTCGGGCTGTTGGGTGTCGATGAACAGGGTGGTGATGGTTGTCATTGTGGTCCTCGTTACAGAGCGTATGATAACATATCTTCAAGTCAAACAAGACAGTTTAAAACACGCAGTGTAGGAGAATATATCTTTCAGGGCCTAAGTCTAAAATAAGTGATGTTCAAAATGAGGAATTCTTCACATGTTGTGATGTATATTCAGTAATAACAGCCAAATATATTCATGTAAATAACAGTATGGGCATCCAATAGAGCTTAATCGTTTCCTCTGCTTCATGTCACGCCTCCTGATTATACAGCAGACAACACACTGGCATGACAGACAAATATAGCATTAGTAGCTATCATTACAATGTTACACCAGCCCCAAATATCTGTACATATTGTTCTGAAAGTGTAGCCCCACACCTCCATAAACCCTGAGCTATCCCGCCGATACGCATGACTTACTGATGGAGTGTAGACAACCTGATAGCAGTTTAGGATCACAATAGAGTTAACACACTGTCAAATGCCATGCAATGAGCACCTCAACAGGGGACAGATGAGAGCAACATGTGAGCGTATGCTGGGCGTGTGTATGTCTGTGCATAGTATATGAGAGGGGTGAGTGTGAACTGACTGTGTATCTTGTGTGTGCGTGTGTGTGTGTGTGTGTGTATACACGTCTGTTTGTGTGTGTGAGGGCTACCCTGCTTAGGGCATTGACTGAATTGTTTCCACATGCGTCTTAACGCAGAGTTCTGGGCGGGTTTGGAGGACAAGGGAGGAGAGGGGGGGCTGCTATAGTTGGTGTGTGTGTGTGTGTGTGTCGGAGGGGGGGGGGGGGGGGGTCAGGTTACATAGCACCATGCTGCACATCTGGGCTGCGAGAGCAGAATTAGATTTCCCACGACTGAAAACACAAAGTCCACACTCACATGCGTCTGCACACACCTTGACGAACCACGATCGGAACACAAACATCTCTGATCTGTAGGCAGCGAGCATGTGCACATCCACTTCCACAAACACAGCTACAACACACACAGCATGAATGCACAACCACTCAGCTCACACACATCATACAACCACTCTGTGGCTTTTTAACCTTAGTGTTTCTTATCCTTAATACACACACACACACACACGTACACACACACACACCGACACGCACGCACTCTCAAACACCACTTCTTCCCTGGCACAGCTGTCCCAAATGCTGCGGGCACACGGGCGTTTCACTGGCACGACACATGGAAGGAAAATCTGAATGTGTTCTCACTAATCATTTCCCTATTCCACCCAGAGAGAGCGAGAGAAAGAGAGAGGGAGATGCGGAGGACTAAAGGATGAGGAAGGACGAGTGCAGGGACTGCACGACCTGTGAAGCAGGTGTCAAAAGGTGAGGAGGCAGGAGACAATCAGCGTCAGAGCAAAAAGACGAGAAGAAAGAGAGTGACAGAGTGGGATAAAAGCAGGTTAGAGGTGAACGGATAGGGAGAGCTGGTGGGAGAGAGAGATGGAGTGGGATGGGATAAATGGGGGCATGCCAGTTCCATAAATGTTTAATTGCCAGCAGGTTTATTCATGTTAAGAGAATGAGAGAATAAGGAGAGAGCTTAAACAGTACAAAATCTGTCTAGAGCCCCCAAATCTAATTTACACAACAAACAGAAAGAGGAGAGAAGAGAGGGCAAAATCGGAGGGGAAGAGAAGGGGGGAGGGGAGGAAGAGGAAAGGGAGAAAAATGCTAATTGGCTACAGTTGGGCATGTCTGGCCTGAGATGAAAGAAGAAGAGGACAGAGAAAGAGGGAGCAGGAGGGAGGGATGAGAGTAGAAGACAAGGAAGCGTATGGACTACACAGACTGATGGAAGGATTGATGGACGGATGGGAACACGTATGAAAGAACAACAACAGAATGAATGAAAGCAAGGCTTAAAGATTGTAGTGCATCTTTTCACTCACATAACAGTGGAGAAACATTATGGGTGTTGAGACCTGTTGAGAATAAAGATGCTGGAACTGCAGGTCACTTCAATAGTCTAAAATATGAATAAATCTCAAAGCATAACTGAGTTAATCGCCACCATCTCTCTACTTAATTCACATCGTTAATCCATCTCAGCACATTAACACTTCAAGTTACTTTGAAAAGGAGAAAAAGCAATTCAGTGTCAGTCATGCAATGGGGGTCACACATGATCGACATTTGGTCAGTAGCTACTGTTCATTGGGCTAAGTGTTGAAATGGGTGAGAGGAAAGAACAGGCTGCAGTGTTGTATTTCCCTATCCCAGTCTTATTTACGCTGCAGCAGTATTTCTCCATCTGTAGATGCAAAGACTTTGAATGGAATCCACAAATGACTCAGATTGGACTTTCCCAGCTGTGCAGAGGTTTGGCATTGTCTGCCGTGCTGGTGCAGGGATACTGGAACTGTTTTGACTTGGCGAGTCCTTCCTGAATTGAAACAACTCATAACCTCAAGTGCAGCAAAAAAGGATTAAACTTCGCTTGGTCCCCAGAACAAAGTGTACCTTGAACTCCCTCTGTTTACGGCAGGACCCCCTACCCCTCACCTCACCCCATTTTGTCTCTCACTCTGTATATCTCTCCCATTTTGTCTCTCGTCTCCTGTTCCATCACATTTTACACCTCGTCCTCCCTTCCTCTCCTGCGTTTTCACTTAAGCGTATTCCTGTATTACCCCAAATCCCCCCCACCAGCCGCTTGTGGAGAGCAGAACCCAAATGTCACAAAGCAAACATGATACCAATTGAATAGGTCAGCATTGCACAGAGAAAGGTCAGCGTGTTTCTTGGGCTTGGTCCGCCTTTGGAAGATGTGTTTATTGTGGCTGAACCAAAGGTATAGGGACATTCTGAAAAGAAGTCTCTCTCCCTCTGTAACGCAGACCTATGTCTCCAGGCTGATACAGCATCTGTGCTTTGTTAGACATATTACTGTTACGCAAGAATCTGGGCCAAAGAACAACAACACTTGCTAAATATTTTGTTTATTGAAGTTAAAAATGCATTCAATTGCGGTCATGAATCCTGCTTGTGAACCCTTCAGTCTGATTAATCATGAAAACAAAGCAGCCTTGAAAAGGAAAATAAACCCAAGGCAGGCCACTGGTGGAGAAAATGCCTTCGGTGTGTACCTGACTAGGTTTGGTCTTGGGCCAGAACCAGGCCAGGAAAGGGGGTCAGAGGGTGCTGTTCTGTGGGAGATATGTTTGGAGTCTGCTCTGTGTGTGTTTTTGTGTTCAGCCCGGTTTAGCCCGTCTCCGATTTACAAACATTTAAGGCCCTGCTGCTGCACTGTTTCATTTTTCATTTAGTCGCAGCCCAAGGCCATGTCCCATATTGGAGACTGCTCCACAGCACACCGCTGCACTCTGCACCGCACCAAGCTGCTTCCCCTCCTCATCGTCTGGTCTGGTCTGAGGAGATGAGGACCTGCCGGTGACCCCATAGCCTGCAACACACACACACACACACACGCACATTCTTGCACATTTCTATATGCACGCTCACACACACATAAGCCTAAGCTGAGCGCAGACATATTTCTGCTCATGCACACAAACACACACAAGCGAGCCAAGAAAACACAGACAGATAGGCAGACAGAACACACACACGCAGACAACATGCGGAACAAGCCGCCTAATTCCTCTAATACGAAAGAATCTGCCGAGACAGACAGGTATGACACAGCAGCCGCTACAAACACAAAGAGGTTACACACGCTCCAGTACACAGTTGTGTGTTTAGGAAGGTTTAACTCACACACACACAGAAACACCTGATAGTCAGTTACGTACTGTATTGTCCCGCATTCCCACACAAACATGAACACACACTTGTGCATGACCACCACTTCTGAACCGATACACACACCAACGCAGAAATATGTATACACACAGCATTCAGTTGGTGCAAGTGTGTGCTTACAAACACACACCTGTGGTTTCAGACTAGCACACAGAACTCTTTAGTGTTAGAGCTGTCGGTCCCACTTAAAGTTAGTGCTGCTTGTGAAGAGGACCTGACAGACAGAGAAAACACACACGCGCACACACACACACACTGCGATGAGTATCCTGCTGGAGCAGAAGACCTGACTAAGCTGAATTTCCCCCTGCTCCCCTTTCCTATTTTCCATCTGCCTCAGCGTAGGAGAACCTGTGTGGGGAAAAATAATGCCCACCATACACACGCCACGCTTCACTTTCTCTCCTCGCAGTGACACTCCCCACGCACACACACTGCTAATCCGCTCCGTCAATCTCTGCAGTTTCCCTCTGCTTTCTATTCACGGATTTCTTTCCATGCAGCCTCTCAGTATTCTGCCTTTACTCGTTCTCCCAATTTCCTCAACTGCAGCCTTATCTCCTATCGCCTCTATCCCCTCCTCCTCCCTCCCTCCCTCCATCTCTTTGTCGTTTCTGTGGTGCTGTGTGGTTGACCAACAGCCAGGGAGAGACAAGTGCAGGAGTGCCGGCCAAACTTGCCTGCCTCTCCGCCCAAATTACATGGGACAGTCCCAATTACCCTGTGGCCAACCAAAGCATTTCCTGGGTTAGCGCTGGTGACGCGTGCCCCCCCTTTGCTGTGGTTACAGGGGGTGTCATTAGACGCTTGTTTTACTGCAACCCCAAGAACGTGCCCGCTGGCCGCATCCACGCCACGGGAAGCACGACTGCAACGTTCCAATAACTTTGCAGAGCCTGATGGATGACAAATGGGAGAACGTTAGGGGTAACGCTGGAGCTTGTAGTAAATTCCTACTGGCCAAGAGGGAGACGCAAAGGGAACATTGCAAGGAAAATAAGAAATTCTAGACAAGCTGCGATGACTTCTGGGAAGCTGATAAGTGTGAGATGTTTTGTGGCATTGAAAACACTGGGAAGGAGAGCTTTTTGGACAGGTTAGAATGTGATCCTAATACAATGCAACGTGCAGATGTTGAGCGAATAAATCATTTATTCTGAGAAGTGTTTTCGACAGCAATGCTGGAGAGAAATTTGACAAATCAGGTTGCAGTAAATCAGTTTGAAGCATCGAGCTGAAGGCGACCTTCCATATGTCTTGGCCCACTAAGGAATTAAACTAAAAAGGCTAACCCATATTTGGCTTGATGGTTTAGGTAGCTAGCGTTATCAAGCAAGGATTTAGGTCACTTAGCTGAGTACACTTACCTCGTGACTTGACATTCTACACAAAAGTCCAACTTTATGCCAATGTTCATCTTGTTGTGTGTTCTGATGCTTTCTCTATGTTTCACAACACCTTGCTGCGAACGTGAAGGAAGGAGGGGGGAGGGGGGGGGGGTGGCCGACGCATCTATATATTTCGGTCTGAGGTGCTCTAGAAGTCACTTCCACATCTGCACGAGACACTGCACAGATGGGACAGTATGCCATAGTAACGATCTAAAAACATTTTTTATTGGAACCAAACAAAGGAGAGTGAGAGTAGAGGAAGGAGAGAAAAAAGCAAAAAAAAGATAGATCTTCGGGAGGAAAGTAGGCAAACTCAGAAAGGAAAGAGTAAGCGATTGACGCACAGAGCGGGAAAAGGGTTTGGAGGGGGTGTCTGGCGACAGGCGGAGTGACGTAATGGATGAGCGGAGAGAGGGATTAGCCGAGTGACAGAGATGAAGGGATGCTCTCTGGTGTCACCCGTCTTCACTCTCACTCCGTCCATCACTCATCGGGAGCATCATGGGGCTCCAGAGTGTGTGGCAGCTGTGCACGTGTACATGTGTGTAATCAATTTGTTTGCATACATTTCAAAGTCTGTTTATGCACATGTGTGTTGTATGTATTAATATTCCTTCCGTCAATCTTTCAATATTAATGTGCACCATGTGTCTGTGTACAAAGTGTGTGTTTCATGTATGCATGCAGTGTGTGTTTTATATGTGTGTAGTGTATGTGTACATGCACTGTACTTCTAGTTGCCCATCTGGTGCTGTTATGCAGTGCTGCTCAGCCAGCTCTCTAATAGCTCCAATAAGCCTGTGGTTTGCTGCCTCATACACACATACACACATACGCTCCCATTTATTCACACATATGTACACACTGATGGATGAATACACGCACACACACATACTTGCACAGTTAATACAAACCTTTACACACACATGCTCCTCTCGCTGTTATTCTTCTTCCAAGAGAAAGAGGCCGAAAAATGACCATTTGTTTACTCTGAGCTCTGTTCTGTGGCAACACAGCCTGCCAGTGCCAGAAAAAAAACGAAATAAAAAGAGTCAAAGAGCGAAACAGAGGAGGGAGTAGGAAGGCTAAAGGTAGGCAAACAACAGAAGAGGACAGAGGAAGAAGTGGTGGACGAACAAGAAAATAGTGAGCCAGAAAGTGTTAGAGGTTGAGAGAGAGTTTGTTGGTGGATGTGGAGTAGCGAGCTGTGGTTTGGTCCGGTGCAGCGTTTGGTTGTGTTACAGTCTGGCTGTGGCTTGTGTGGGTTGGGTTGAGACGAGCGGGGAAACAAACCCGGGCAAGAAAGTATTTGAATTTGTTCTAAGCGCTTGAAAACACACATTACCAATGCTTAATAAACATATCTTCCAAGTGAGTTTCGCCCATGTTGAGGTTTGTAAAAGTGTCTGATGAGACGAAGGTTCACCTCATACATTTTAAATATTTTGAGCTGTGTTTGTTTGTCCAGATCTGCTGGAGGGAGCACTCTGCCCTGCCCAGCCTGGCCCAGGGCTCCGATCAGTAGCAGAGTGTCTCTCTAGCTAGCAGAGCCACACAGTTCCAGCAAACTGAGAACATATTTACATTCGGAGGGGGGGGGGGGTGGATACACCTTTTCAAATATGCCTTATAAGTCATTCCTACCAGATAAATATGTCTACACATGTAAACAGGACAAATTGTCAACTTAACTTTGACGTGATTCCTCTGGATGTGGTGGATTTCGCTCAGATTCAAAGCCAGGTTGTTCCAGTTTATCCAACAAAACAGGTCTCTCTTCAACTAGATGTTTATTTGAATCCCCTTGGGAAAAGCCAGGTGTTGCCAGTGTACACAGGCCTAATGTGGTTTGGGGAGTTTACCGCAGAGTGCAGACTACAGGTGCTTGTAGGAGTGTGCTGCACTGCTCCGAAGATAAGATGCTGAGATGGGAGGTGAGCGTGTGTCCCACGACCCCTGAGCAATGTGGTCCGAGTCAGCGCTGAGATACAGACAACCAGATCGACTGACTGACTGACTGACTGACTGACAGACGCACACACACACACACACACACACACACTCACACACACTGCCTGTCTACTCTGAAGGCCAAGGTTGCCACAGTTACCTGCTCTCTCTTTCGGGTTCCGTCTTCCGCTCTTTTTCATCCCTCTCTCTCCCTCCCTCGTCTTCTGTTAATCTGTTCCAGAGCATTGTGATCACATGGAAAAAAACATAGCAAGTGCACATATTTCCCCCTGAGCCAAGAGTGAAAAAACACACACAGGGGTGGGGTGTAGGGGGGTTGGGGGGGGAGAAAAAAAAAAAAGCGAAATAAACTGTTTATTCAAAGGCAGCGCTGAGCCCTTTTGTTGTGGTGGGGACCTGTCTTTTATTAGCAGCCTGAAAAGCCTTCAAAGGCTGGAAAGACAGAGGACATGCCAACAGACGAGTGTATACAAGGCAGAGAGGAGGGGAAGGGGAAGGGGGAGATGGGAGAGAAAGGGGGGACGTGAAGGGGACAGGGCAAAAAGGTTTAAGGTTTAGAGGTTTAGAAAAGGTTTAGAAAGAGGCAAACGGAGAGGGTCTGGGGACATGAATGGGTCTCGTGGGTGGGGGGTGGTGGAGGAGGTGATGGAGGGTTGAGAACTTGAGATTGTGCCACTGGCAGTGAGGACACAGAGCGCAGGCCAGCGCAGAAGGAAAAGGGGAGTGCTGGGACAGTTCCAGATGGACCGTAATATGGGGAAACTGTTCAGAACTGTTCTCATATGTTTGCAGCTTTTTACACTGGCAGGACTTTCACAGAGTCTTGTAACTGATTTTGTCAGTGTGTGTGTGTGTGTGTGTGTGTGTGTGTGTGTGTGTGTGTGTGTGTGTGTGTGTGTGTGTGTGTGTGTGTGTGTGTGTGTGTGTGTGTGTGTGTGTGTGTGTGTGTGTGTATGTGTATGTGCGTCTGTTGGGGAGGTTTAAGAGGAGAATGATATTTTATATCAGATTTTGATAGTTTAAAAAACAGTTCTGGCAAAGATGATTTGGTGTATGTGTGTGTCAATACCCAAGTCTGCACACGGTTATGGGTGCGTGTTTGTCAGCGTGCTGTGTGGCTGTGTGTGAATAAACTCACATGTGTGTGAGGGAGATGGATGTATTTGGGGATAGCTTTGAGAGGCAAAGGAGACATTCCCTCATTGCGTAACTCCATTTCTCTTATCTCTGCTCTCAAAGCAAACTGTTAATGCTGCATTCCCATCTCTCTCTCTCTCTCTCTTTTTTTCTGGATCAAGTTTTCAGGGGCACAACCTTTTTGCTTTCCTCCCCTCTCATCCTGCTTTCCATCTCATCTACTATTCACACTGTTTGTCTACTTTAGAAAAGTGCTGTTAAATGGTGATATGATGGTGATATGATCCGACAGTGTGTGTGTGTGTGTGTGTGTGTGTGTGTGTGTGCGCGCACACGCTCAAAATATGCTGATGATATGAACTGTACGTGTACGTATGTGCTTAATGTGTGCAGTCTATTTTAGTGTTGGTGTTGTGTGTATGCGTGCGCTCTCACGCTCTGTGCACGGCGACCGCTCTTGAAGCCGAATCAAAGTGCTCTGCTTTCAATAAGAGTCACAATCAGCAAAGTGGCAGCAAGCAATGACATCACTGCAGCTGGGTCCCCAGCTGGAGCACAGAAAGGACTTTGGCAAGTGTGTTTGTGTGTGTGAGTGAGTTAGTGAGTGAGTGAGTGTGGACATATGCCTGTAACAAAGTCAAAGACCAGTGTAAGCATAGTTTATTTGTAATATGCATATTTCATGCAATTCGTAAACTCAGTGGCCAAGCAAAATGCAAGCAGGTCCATGCCAAGGTAGAACCTTCCCTCACAGCGGTCATGAGCATATGTGTGTGTGTGTGTGTGTGTGTGTGTGTGTGTGTATGGTGGCTGAGAGTGTAAGTGAGATTTCCAACCTCAGTCGTCCCCATCAGTCTCTCTGCACATTCTGTGCCTTGTTTCTATTGGAGCAGACAGTGCTGCGGTGAGAAAAACAACAGGAATTTCATCTGTCATTGATTAAGCCCATTAACGGTGGTGTCTGATGTCTTTTACACTCATTCCACACACACCGACATGCAGCTGCACTCACAAACACACAAAGTTACACACACACACACACACGCCCTGACTCCCCCCACACTGCACCGCTACCAAGACTACCATACGGTAACGGACACACCATGGAATAGCATCAAGATCCACACCGTTAGTGTGAGTGTGTGTGTTTGTGTTTGTGTATGTGTATTTGTGTTGGATGTGAATGGATTTTCACACGCTAAGTCATGCAAGCCGGAAAATACTGATCATACACTTCCAACCAGCATGAGCAACCAACAACCCCACAGAGAGCCAACACACACACACACACACACACACACTATGCTACTGGACGCACAAGCACTGACGTGGTCCGACGTGGTAAACTGCCCTCTTCTGAACAAACCATGGTTTCACACACACACACACACACACACACACACACACACACACACACACACACACACACACACACACACACACACACACTACAGCCACTGACAACACACTGCTACTGAGCATACGGCGCAACCAGACACTCCAAACTCACTAAACAAATGTCTGATGTTGTCACTCTGGTATTTACCACTCCACCACTGTCATTTTATAAGCCAGCCTCACTACTTTGAATGTGCAGGCATTGTGATTTTAGCTGCGTGCTGACAGTATAGCTGAAATAATGTGACAGTAATTGGTTGAAAACAGAGCTCCAGTGCTACAATTCCACCACGTCGACGTGGTTTACGTCTCAGTGCAGAATAAAAGCTAAGTTGAAAAACTTCATGCATTAGTGACCTACCTGAAGCGTCAATGTAGTCACCATGATTTTCGTCACAGAGGTCTGTTCAATGTGGTTTCTACGCAAACCCAGAGTGAGTGTCACCATACAGTGGAAACAACTCTCTGCAACCTCTCTGCCTCTTAACAGTGCATTACCTGGTGGTGGCATAATGTGTTCAAATTGCATTTCGGCACCACAAAACAATTGCGCAACGCCACCATGGAAACAATTTAACGTTAGGTTCAGGCAACAAAAAACACTTGGTTAGATTTAGGAACAACGTCACAAAGGTAACTTCACATTAACTCAACTCTTTGAGACACGAACACTGGTCTCGTGGCTGAAAGTGATATACAATATAATATAATCAATGTATGCATATTACAGTTTGATCTCTTCTCTTGATCCCAGGCTGCAGCATGTTATGTCATCTTGGGTTCAACATATTTTACACTGTAAATGTAAATGTATGAAAAAAGCTTTTTCAGTCTCTGAACTTGATCTCTAAAGCACCATTTTACCAAAAGATATTTCCTCATTTGGTTTTGGTGATGTTGGTGGTGGTGGTGGAGAGTCCTGTCTAGCGTGTCAGTCGAAAACCTCCCACTGACTATGAAGGCCATGTGATATCATACACATTATTTTCATGCTCATCAAACCTTTCCGTTGTACCCCGGCCCTCTGTAGAAGCATCAGCATCCATTATGTTTCTCCATTCGTTTATTTGGATTTAAATTGTCACTCATCTGAATATGGAAAATGTCAAATATCAGTTTTTATAGGAATGTTTACAAAACTATGAAGCATAAGTAGCTTCTTAATTGCGTGGGAATGTTTTCTTGGCTTTGAACAATGCAAAGGAATTTAGATGACGTTAGTTTAGTCGTGTATAGTGTACGTTTTCTATGTTCCTTTTCCATTCATACAATATGTAGTGGTTTGGTCATTCATAGTCTCTGAAGTTTCCTTTCACCTCGGTCAGCGTAGTTCTCACCGGATCATTTGGGTCCAAAATAGTTTCCTTATAATGAAAATAATTTTCCTCCATCCAAGCTGAATACAGGCTAACGAGCCGAAGAGAATAACTTAACCAAATGATTGTCGACCAGCTGTCACTACTTCATTCATTCTTTTCTTTTTTTTAATGCAGAAGCAAAAGGGCTTCACGACTAGGGAGTTATGACTAGCACGATACAAAAATAGAGCTTTCAAAACTCATTCATTGAATCATCAAACAATCCAACTTTAAGCTTCAAACCAGTCAAAACCAAACAATAGTATCTGTATCATAGAATATACAGTACTTTAGCAAAACTCTTCACCAGTTCAGCAATAGAATAGGGTAAAACAGAGCTGAACACAAAGCGTACGGCAGAACAGGAGAGCAGAGTGAAGCCAGCAGCAGAGACCTGGGGGAACAGAGCAGTGATGAGGGACAGCTACCAGAGACACCCAGCAACTCACATGGGTGTGCACAGCAACCCAAACACACACCAGTGCACATCGGCCATAAAAACACACACACGATTATACACATAGGTACACAGGCCGGAAAAGGGGCAAGCATGCAAACACACACACACACACATACCAGACCATGCTCACAAGTATCTGCACACATCGCACCTGAAGTGCACATACACATCTTTGTTTCAGTGCACATTGAACACATTGAAGTTCATGCTTGAATCCTTTCTTATCTGTATGCTTCTGTGCTTCCAACTCCATCCTTCTTTTTCTTCTTTTAAATTCCAGAGATCCGTCACATTCCATATTTCCATCACAGGAGACAGCCCCACAGCCCTGCCGCTCCCCAGGAGTCCAAAGCTCTGTCCAGCAAACCAGGCTGACTCCAGAACCCTGTGATGTGCTATAATTTAGCTCTTTCCAGAGGACTTTCCCTCTGACTGTCACTTCCCATACATCACTGTCATTCAGCTCCTCTGTCGGGGGTCTGGGAAAGGGGCTATGGGTGACTGAGCAGAGGTGTCATCAGATTCCTGTCTGAATCTTTCTTGATTGTTTCCTCTGCTCATAACACACGTAAAAACCTAAGTCTGAATGACAAAAGGGCAGAGGGGAAAGGCAGGTGGGTTTACATGGAGTGAGAGGTTGAAGAGAGAAAGGGAGAAAGTGAAAGAAGCCAACAGAGAGAGTGTGAGCAAGGAGGAAAGAGCGTGAGAGAAAGAGAAAGAATGAGAAGAAAATGGAGAATAAAACAACAGGCAAAGTGGGAGAGAAAAGGAGAGGGAGAAAGCCTCCGGAGTGCTTTTTCGCTCCAACGGGACAAAAGGTTACAGCATGACGGGGGTAGGTGTCAGGTGATGTGTGACAAGTCCAAATTAAAGATGACATAATGGCGGGGGCCCGGATGGGGTCCAAAATGGGGGCTAACTGAGACTGAGGGTGGGGGCAGACCGTGGCAACCAAGTCGAGCAGGGCCATGCTGGGCTGGGCTGGGCTGGGCTGGGCTGGGGCTGGGAAGCAGGGGGCTACCCTGCAGGCTCCTCCATATGGAACGCGTTAGCCTAGCGATTGCTAATGAAATGCAGGCTGACGTCAGGCAGACACCCACCCATTGTTTTGCTGCTTAATTTGTTAAAATATTTGTCTTACAAATGAGGATTTTGCCAGGACAGAGGAAGTATAAGAGGCTACAGCCACAGATTAACAGAGGTTGGCAAAGGCTATTACAGTAAGAGCCCAATGTTAAGGCAACAAATGGGGTTTGAGCATTCGCAGTAAAGGTAGAGAAAAGCTATGTGACTTAGCATGAGTGCTAACACAAGAAGAGCCAGGGCCTCAGCTGTCTAAGTGGGAGGCTTAGTGACCCGAGGTGGACTAGCATGGGTGGGAGCGCTGGAAAGGGAGGGCCTGCTGTAAGAGGACGTGAGTATGTGTTAATTGCATATGGAAGTTTTTAGCTTGAACAAACATTTCTGCATTACTCACAACAATTTGTGTTACGAATACACCATGCTTCTGCAGCTGCCTGCCTATTTTATGCATCCTCATTTACACTCTTTCGGTAAGTGTTATTCCCTTACCCCCCCCCCCCCCCCCTAAAATAGGCTCAGTGGAGCAAGTTTAAGAATGCTTTTGTTATCCCAAAAGGAGTTGTGCTGTAATTGACCACCACCTGGGCATCTGGCAGAAGTCACAGCGAGCTGGAGAGAAGGGGATGCAGAGGGAGAGGAAGGAACTGTCGATGGAAAGAATGGAAGAAGCGACATAAGTGAGATGAACAAATGGAGACTGAGGGAAGACAAGAAAGGAGGAGAGATTAATGGGGGGGTGGAAAGTGTGTGTGCTATGTCCCTCTCTGTCTCTTGCTCTCTCACTCTGACATGTCAATTTGAAGGTGCTTTATTGGCATGAGTAATGATGGGAGGTGTTGCCAGGGTAATTACATAGCACATTAAAGGGTTTCATAAACATTACAGTTCCTCCTCTGCCCGGTGGCAAGGCTAAAGGGGCAGGGAGAGGGGGGGAAAAACTGAATGAGAGAAATGGACACAGTGAGAGGGAGCAGAAGCTGCACAAAGGAGAGTAGAGCATGGAAGAGTAAAGGGCACTTATTGGCGACGAGGGGGAGGAAGAGAGAAGGGAGGAGTGTGGAAGAGATGAACAGAAAGTATGACAGAAGTGAAGGTTACCATGATCATGGATTCAATCGCTCAGCGCCTGAACATGAAACAGGAAGAAAAAAAGAAAAAAAAAACATGCTGGAGCGACGTCCAACACAAGCCACAGCTGCAATTCACATCACTATGCATCACTCACACACACTGCAGTCATGAAACACCCATCTACACAACTTTGTGCATGACTTTGTTGACGCAATCTTTGCTTATACACATAACCCTTAACACTATAGCCACAAACTCCACACACTCAGCTGTCTGTCACTGACGGGCATGACACTCTGACTCAACCAAACACGCAGAACCACAAGGACCATAATTAAACAAACATCCTCCCAGTCGCTGAGCGGTGCATATTTATGTACAACCTCATTGGTCGAAAGCAATTATCTTCTTCTCTTCATCTTGACAGAGCGCACTAAATAGCCCCTGCCAATCAGTGACAGGCGGCATGGAGTGCCACTCCTGCAGTGACTCTCCATCACACAGGACTTTTTGTGTTTACCCTGTAGTGTTGCAGCATGTTATCTTTAGTTTTAATGTTAAATTAATTGTTCAGTTCGTCCATCAATTCAAATGTCATGACACAATTTCATTCAATCAACCGTAGAAGCCTAGAAGACATTATACAACATCTGAAGTTATCCTCCTGCTGCTTGGATATTCTACCAACACACTTTTTCAAAAATATTTCAAACTGCATGACCACTGATCTTTTACAAATTGTAAACACATCCCTTCTCTCAGGTGTCTTCCCACA
Organism: Lycodopsis pacificus; assembly: GCA_028022725.1. Classification (NCBI taxonomy): domain Eukaryota; kingdom Metazoa; phylum Chordata; class Actinopteri; order Perciformes; family Zoarcidae; genus Lycodopsis; species Lycodopsis pacificus. The sequence continues at coordinate 15,386,347 of CM051689.1, forward strand.
AGCCCTAAAAACTGCAGTTATTAAACCACTCCTAAAGAAGCCTAGTTTAGACTCCGCAACGATGAAAAATTATAGGCCAATATCAAACCTCCCATTTTTAAGTAAAATAATTGAAAAAGCGGTTTTCCAACAGCTGACCAACTTCTTGGCCGTAAATAACTGCTTTGATGTTTTCCAGTCAGGCTTTCGACAGCACCACAGCACTGAAACTGCTCTTGTTAAGGTTTTCAACGACATCCACTTAAACATAGACAATGGCAGAAGTTCAGTCTTAGTGTTACTAGATCTCAGTGCTGCATTCGACACGGTCGACCATGCCATACTCCTAGAAAGACTAAAAATCTGGGTGGGACTCTCTGGCACAGCACTTAACTGGTTTGAATCCTACTTGAAGGACCGAGAATACTTTGTGTCTGTAGCTGATTACACATCAGAGCTGACAAAAATGACATGTGGTGTTCCCCAAGGTTCAATACTGGGGCCTCTTCTGTTCAACATATACATGCTTCCACTAGCTCAGATTATGGAAAACAACAAAGTGTGTTATCATAATTATGCAGACGACACACAAATCTACATAACTATGTCACCAGGGGACTATAATCCCATACAAGGGCTGGGTAACTGCATTGAACAAATCAACAACTGGATGTGCCAGAATTTTCTTCAATTAAACAAAGATAAAACAGAAGTAATTGTTTTTGGTACCAAGGACGAACAATTGAAAATCACCGCTCGGCTTCAATCACTGATGTTAAAACCCACAAACCAAGCCAGAAATCTAGGTGTAGTTATGGATTCAGACCTCAACCTGAACAGCCACATCAAGACAATTACAAAATCAGCCTACTATCACCTGAAGAATATATCAAGGATTAGAGGACTTATGTCTCAACAGGATTTGGAAAAACTTGTCCATGCATTTATCTTCAGCAGACTGGACTACTGTAACGGTGTGTTTACAGGTCTCTGTAAAAAGTCCGTCAGAAAGCTGCAGCTGATTCAGAACGCTGCAGCTCTGGTCCTCACTAAGACCAGGAGGGTGGATCACATCACCCCAGTTCTGAGGTCTTTGCACTGGCTTCCTGTCCAACAAAGAATTGACTTTAAAATCCTGCTGTTGGTTTACAAAGCACTGAATGGTTGAGGGCCAAAATACATCCCTGATCTGCTGCTACCTTATGAACCATCCCGACCCCTCAGGTCGTCTGGGACCGGTCTACTTTCTGTTCCCAGAGTCAGAACTAAACATGGAGAAGCAGCGTTCAGTTTTTCTGCTCCACATATCTGGAACAAAGTCCCAGAAAGCTGCAGGTCTGCTGAGACCCTCAGCTCCTTTAAATCAAGATTGAAGACTTTTCTGTTTGCTGCTGCCTTTAATTGAACCACATTCAATTAATATATTAATCAATTTCCTGCATTTCTGCATTTTACTATGAAACTGTCTTACACTGTGTTTTAATGAATGTTCTTAATTGTTTTTAAATCTCCTTTTCTTTTGTCTTATGTTTTGATGCTTTTAATGGTTTTATGTGAAGCACTTTGAATTACCTTGTTGTTGAAATGTGCTATACAAATAAACTTGCCTTGCCTTGCCTTGTTGTTGAAGTTTATTTCAGTCCTTCATTTCATTTCATTGGGATGGTCAGACGTTCTTGAATAGTTGGGCCCTGCATGAGGTTCTGTCATGAGGTCCTGATGACACTGATGTATGATCCAAATGCATGAAGTTGATGTCTTTATCTCGGGTTTTTTACGAACCACTTCATCAATGCAAATTATCCAAACTTTAGCAAACGGCCTTTCCAGATGTCACAGAGGTGAAGATGAGGCAGTCTCACTGCTGGATCGCATATGTTGTTGGAGTTGAAGTCAGTATTTTGCACTTGCTTAATCACAGATGTTTTGTATTTTGGGATATTTTGGCAAACCTCATTCACAACAATGGCAATAAACTCCTGAAGCCACTGAATAGCTTTGAAACTGAAAATTGTGTCATGTATCTTGTAAAGAAGGCAGGTGTAGCCCAAAGAACACAACTATCTGATTCACTCTGCAAAATCCGGCTTCGGCCTTACAATGACAAGCTAGATTACATAAATAATTACCCTGACACGTGTCCAAAGCAGCATCAAACCCTCCAACTTGAAAGTGTCAAAGTAAAGTTATTCCAGTGCTTCAGCTGGGCTATGTATAGAGACAACAGCTGCAATGGATTGTGCGACGGAGGAGAGTAAACGCTCATATTCATTGGATTAATCTTGCTAAGCAAGAGAAGGGAGCAGGCTGTGCACCACCAACATCGCCGCTAATGAAAACAATATTTCGCTTTTCTCTTCATCTCAGCCGCGGCTCAATATTGCACAAACGGCTCGTCGCTAATTAATTCCTGCTCTTACTGAGTTGCAGCTGTCGATTCTCTCATCTCACAGACGCGGACAAGTGGCGAACAGGTTCTCATTTCAAAGACCAGCACACTGTATGCATTCCTTGACTTTGCATGGGCCTCTCTGTCATCAAAGGGCTTTTATTAAGTGTCTCATACATTTACACATTGGGGAACAGTTTAAACTTGGCCCTTGATTAACGGACTACAGAGATATATATCCCAGAAACCGATGTTAGCTTGACATCTCACCATCTGATGTGAAGTGTAAGGCCCATGTCTACAGGTATTAATCAAAGCCAAGACCTCTCTCTCCCCCCAGGGATCCCGCATATAAGCAGGCTTGCTTCGGTCCCTCCTCCCATCCAAACATGTACAGCCCATACCATAGACAAAGCAAATTGGACACAATCCAATGCACTTCACACATCTGAAAACTCCAAATTTGTGTGTCAACAGAATGATGGATTGCATTTATACTGTTCAAAGTTTTCAGAGTGTTTAACATTTTAGAGTACACAGCCAGGGGGATGATATTGCCTCAACTTCTCTTTGACTGCATCGAAACCATGGAATATCTAAACTTGACTCCTCACCCACACCTCTACACACGCACTGTCATAATGAGTCAACAACTGGCGGCTCAGAATGCTCCGAGCTCTGCATTAGGTTCCACTCCAGTCACCCTTAACATAGAGTCCAGCACACCATGCCTCTCCTCCACGGTGACCTTGGGGTCAGGCCAGAATGCGCTCATATAATGAGAGTGCGGTTTGGGGATTTGTTTGACTGTGATAGAGAAAGGGCAAGCACACGCAATGCACCCTGGGTCTTTGTCTGGGTGCTGACGGTATTGACGAGTGCTGATCGATGTTAATTGCTGGACAGAATGGCCATATTGACCAGGCTCCCTGGATGAAGAAGCCTGCAGGCCCCGTCAAAGACAGAGAGAGAGGGAGAGAGAGATACACAGAGTAAAAGCTGCTTGGCCCAGAACTAAAGCAGCTACAGGGCCCAACACACACACACACACACACACACACACACACACACGCACACACAAGGCTCTCATTCACTTTAATGAGTCGAGAGAGGAGCACAAAGGCATAACGTCCATCAATGCCAACTCTATTCAATACAACAGAGGGTATATGCAAAAAATAGGTGTCCTGTTGTGTGTCTCTTTGTGTGTGTTTGTGAACACGTGAATGCATGCACATGTGCATTCATGAATATTGTGTCTGTCAAAGTTGGTCTGCATGAAAGTACGATTTTTTTGAGTGCGCAGAAACGAGGAGGGGACATCCGTGTACGTGAGGATGTGTATGCACACAAGTTTTTGTGTACGCGTGTGTGTGTTTGTGTGTCTGTGTGTCTTAGGCAAGGATCAATAGGCAGGAGCTGCAGAGGCAAAGACATGGGCAATCAATATGCTGGCTGCAAACAGAGGGAGGGACAGAGTGAGCAGATAAAAAACAGCCGGGGAGATTAAAGAGACAGATAGGGAGGACAGACAATGAATGAGAGAGAGCGATGTGACAGAAGGAGAGAGAGAGAGAGGAAGAAAGCCCCCCCCCCCCCCCCTAACTTTATGTTATTTTTTGGTACATGAAATGTAATTTCCAAACCCAGGGAGCAAGCTATTTCATTTCTAAGACTTGCTGCTACAGCTTACAATTGAGCTATGAATAATGTGTTATAATAACTGTCTGCGACTCCAGATGTATTGTAACCAAAACCATGTAATCTCAGTGATATCGTAGTGTAACATGCATTTTTTACAAATTTACAATGGGTGTAAGATCATCTCAACAGCAATCCATTTGGAATATCTATCGACGAATCCATTATTGTTAAACCAGGCTTTCATGCACAGTATGGAGTTGAGCTCTTCTATCTGCTTTTTCTTACTTCACCATTGTACCAAGATGTGCTGTAGTCCTTGCTCTGAACCCTTACATCTGGGCTTAAGAGTACCAGACGGGCCTCATTCCTCATCACCAGAATGTGGTTCAAATCCCTCTCCGCAACATTTACACTCGTGTCCCTTGCAGCAGTGCGGTGAGCAGCGAAAAAGCACCCAGACACAGGTGCAAAGACAGAGAGAGCCAGTAGTAGGAAAAAAGGCCAGAGGCCTGTCTATGGAGCATGACTGGAAAGGCATTCAACCACAGTACCCCTACCCAGCCCTGCTCAACCCCATCCAGTTGTAGAAGTGTGTTTGCGTGCGTGCGTGCGTGCGTGCGTGCGTGTGTGTTTTGAAAGTACAATGTTGAAAAGAATAGCCCTACAGTTGGAGCCAAAATAACTGTCCCTGATGAGGCCAACCCCCTCCCACCTCTACACACACACAAATGTCCTCTCTTTCCCTCGATTCTCTCTCCGTGCACTGCTGTGTGTGTGTGTGTGTGCGCGTGCGTGTAGGTGCGTGTGTGTGAAAATAAGGTATGGCAGGAGTGTTGTGTTGGCTTGGCTGACCGTCTGCGGTTGTGCGGTGGTGAGAGGGAGTTTTGGGAGCGCAGAGCGGGCGTTGCTGCCGAAATCCCTGAGAAATGTTCGTTTTGGATCCCTGTCCGTGCTTACATACCGTCCTCCCGACTGTCTCTCATTCTCCGTTTCATTTTTCCCTCTTAAGGTTTGACTTAAAAGTTATGAAATGGGGAGTCAAAATACATCACTTGAAAGCGCGGCAGCTCTGAAGGGTGTGTGTGTGTGTTTGTGTATGTGTGCGCACACTGCCATCCACCCTCCATCCTGAGTCCGGGGCCACTGAGGCTGCAGGGTTGAGGTTATCTTAAGGGGAGATAATGCAGGACAAGAACTCCCCATTGGTTTGAGACAGATGTTCACCTGGCCGAGGCAGGTGTCTTTGTTTTGTGGAGATCTCACAAACTTTAAACAGTCAGAGAAAGTTTTTGCCACTCTTCTCTTTCTGTCAGACATTCTGAAATCCACTTCAAAATCTTCAAAGAAATCAATTCCTCTCGATACAGTGAAACCATTCGAATTGTTTTCGATGCATTTACGTGTTTTCGATATGTCCACAATCACATATTAGTGGGATTAGCAGAATAACACAAATATCCAAAAGAAAATTGCCTAATTCGTGAAAATTATAGAAGCCAGTTGCTTTGCATTGCAAACAAGTGAAATTATCTCACCTCATTAGATCTTTTTCACTTATAAAAATGTATATTTTTGCAGTGTAAGTTGGGTCAGCATCGCATAACGACTGACTTATTGGATCAAAATGGAATTAGTGTGCATGTGTGTGAGGCAGAGAAAGAGAGCAAGAGAGAGAGAGAGAGGTGGGAGGGAGTGAGGAGAGGAGGGAGGATTGATCCGCGTCTGTTAAAATCTTGTTCTGGTTTTTCTTGGAGTGAGGTCTGTGCCTGCCGACGCACCTCTCCTGTGCAGCCCCCCTCAAGAAGAGCTTTTTATGGAAGGAAACCTTGGCATTTTTGAGAGGAAGAAGGATCTGCATAATACCAGTGAAGTGGATAAAAACGCACGGCTGGGTTCTCTCTTGCATTTTCTCCTCCGGTGTCTGAATGAAACAGGGAGGGAAATATAAGGGGAAGAGGGACGATGCAGGTTCGGGACTGGGAGTCGATCTGACTGTGTGATTTGGTGTAAACACATTTCCAGTGCGCACGTTTTAACTTTTATTTCTTCAGAAACTGGTGAGCTCGACTCCTCTCCTCTTGCACCGCGGAGTTGGCTTTTCTCGGAACGAAGAGACTTTCGTGTTTTCCCCCAGAGAAACTGCTTAAACTTTCTACGTTTAAAAAAATAAATAAAAAGGTCGGATTGCATTTTCCCCCTTCAAACATTTTGGAGGTGATGTCATCGTGCTGTGTTTGGGCTGGTATTGTGTCGAGAGGGCGCAGAGAGGACTTCTGCAGCCAAGCGGTAACCAGCGGCTGAGGCAAGCGGGGAAGTCGGCAAAATCAGGTGCATAGTGCGGCTGTCATTTCCTCGCCGTGTCGCGGGTGGCTGAGTTCGCCACCCAGTCACAGCTGTTCCCATCCTCTACAGCCACCCCTTCCTCCCTCCCTCGCTCGTCTTTTTCCCCCCTGTATTATCCCTCCCATTTTCATTCAGATCTTCCCATACCCCTCTGAGCTGGACCGCTCTGGGACGTTATCACCTTCTCTCTCGGACACTGTTGTTCGGTGTCACCTGAGCCACAGACCCTTTGAGCCAGCGTGGGGGCGCAGTCATGACCCAGGCCCTGCATTACCCTGCGCCCGCAGAGCCCCCGTTTTCAGTTCACGGTTTGCTCCATCAGCCATCCCAGGTAGCCCACCTCCAACAGCTGCTGACCCTGCTCTGCTGGTACTAAACCTGCCTGCTACTCCTGTCGGTGCCGGAACAAACACTCTACCACTTTTTGTATCATCTCACCGGCTCCATAATTCATTTTGGTGACCAGAAGCCTGCTCTTGCGCTGAAACATTACGCATTGGATTACGCACGCACTGCATCTTCCTCACAGGGCTGAGCATCCCCCTGAGGGTCAACAAGGTCGATTGGAATTGGTTATCTGTGACGCGCGAGCGCGCTTTCACCTGTTCCTCTCCTTGTCGGGGACGCGCAGCCTTTTAAGCCCTAACCTCCCCCCTTGTCGTCCCCGCCCATCCGTCTCTCCGCCACTCTGGACAGCTGTTAGAGGTTGCCCGGCGGTCACAGTGGCACAGTTACCCCGGCTTCATACCCCACATTGCCCGCGCCCGCACATTTACGCACGCCGGGAGAACCGGGGCACGCCGCCGCCGATGCCAACGGGAGTGTCCGCTGACTCTTTGACTCTGCACAACATCGAGCGGATTCACAACACAGGAGGAAACTCTCTGGACTGTCGGACTGGCTTAGACCGAGCGAGGAGACTGTCTCTGGGACAAGTTCCATAGTGGAGGGGGGAAGCAATGTGGTCCCTTCTTTCCACGCTGACCGTCTTGTAAGTCACTTTTATCACTTTATCATGTAATAATTGTATTTATGCACGAGGGTCCTATCTCTTTTTTTTAGTTGTTTAAAATAGTTTTGTGACAGGCATAGCTGCAGATGAAGATGATGGAGAGGAAGGTTGCCGTGTCTAACGATTACATCACTCATCAGTCCCCATAGAAAACATGCCACAGAAGGCCCTGTTTTGATTGGCTGACAGTTCAGGGTCACTGGGTCAGAGTCAGGGCCCTGTTACTCATAAAAGCTGCCATAAACATCTCCATCACCATCTGCACTTACTTCAGGGATGGCCAAACTGAATTAGAAAAAGGCATTTTCCCAACGCCAAGAAAATGCTTTTTTTCCCCCTATTGAAAATAGTTCTGAAGTTGAGTCAAATAACACCGGCTTTATCTAGTGGGATAGGAAAATGATAAAGTGCCAAGAGCAAATCGAAGGGAGGAGGATACAGACTCAGGGGGCTTGAGTTTGCCCATTGAGGTGTGTCTTGTTAAAAGCCAAGGGATTTATTTTTCTTTCTTTGTGTCGGCTGTACTTCTCCCAGATGGCAGTCATCTCCAGATACTTCTCATTCCTCACACAACCTGGACAGGGTGTGTGCTGCTGGTGTCTGCCTGACTTTCTCTCTCTTCGTCTGTGTCTCCCTCACACTCTCCACTTAACCACCTCACTGCCATCTGTCTTCCTGTCTTGCTTATACCCCATTTTTTCCACAGATACTTGCTCAGATAAAAAAAGTATATATTAATAACTGTTGAATGATGGCGCCCCTGGCAGTATCCGAGGAGGAGCAGTCTTCCTGTTTAGTCTGCTGGTTTTAGTTTAGGTCTTTCAGAGTCAACCATCTATAAATTCATTTCCTTCTTGCAGTTTTCTTCAGTTTTACCACAGCCTCTTCACTTCATCCATGCTGTTTTACCAACGTGATCAAACTGAAAGTTTTCAAGCCAAGGGCCTTATGCCACAACAACCTGTTATTGCTCAGCTCCCTGTCGAGGCCCTCCGCCTCTCTAACAATTGCTCCACCATAGGCTCTATTACTGCTGATACCACCGACACTCCTTCTCGCCTAACCACCATTCTTCACCAAGGCCCACTGCTGGACATCTGAAACTCTTGCACTGTGCCGAAGCCCACTGCTCCAGTGTTGGCCTACCACGCTAACCACTGCTACACGCAGCTGAAACCACTGCTCTGTGCTGAGTCCCACCAGGCCGACCGCTCTCGCTCCACGCTGCTGCCCAGTCCTCGGTACTGAGGCCTGCTAGTCTAACCGCAGACTCCATATGGTAGATCTGCTGGGACGCAGGTTTATGATGTCAGACCCTTGCTTGTTTTGGAAGCCGGCCAAGGCGCACCGGGCTTTCCCTCTCTCCATACCTCCTTCTGTCTTTACTTTACTCGACTTTTACTCGGCACTCTCTTATTTTCTCGTTTTCTCATCCCTCCCCCACCCCCCGGTTGATCCTGTCTCCTTCTTTCCTCTCTCCTTCTCTTTCTCTCTGTGGCTGGCATAATATGGAGTGTCTGTGGTTTTTGTGGGAGTGGGGGAATCCAGTGCCGAGGCACTTTTCCTGCAGTGTCCTCGGCAGCAGTGCAGCCGTGGTGTTTTAACAGCTGAGAGTCCTCACAATGCACAGGCGCACAGGCTTTTTTGGCTGCGCAGGCAAAATGTGAGGGCCAATATGCTGCATTGCCCATTATCTCCATCTATCACAACGACGCAGGGGCCAACGCACCAGCTATGGGAAATAAATGTTGAGATAGAGGAGGAAAGAGAGAGGAAGCATATACGTGTGTGTTAGTCAGGAGGCAGTGACATGTGTTACGATGTGCATGAGTTGAACCCCCCTCTTCTTTCATTCCAATTATTTATCTTTTTGTCTACTTCTCACGCCAGGCCACACTGTGGTTACACTTCTGTCTCTCATTTTGGCACTTTTTCTCCTTCCTACAAAATGTAACCGTAGCCTTTTTCACCCTCTCCTTCTCACATCTGTGCATCTTCTTTCTGATTTGCTCTCTCTCCTCTCTTATTATCCGTCAGCCTTCTCTTGCTTCATCTCCCCTCTATTTATTCTGACATCACCTTCCTTCTCCCTATCCCTTTGTGTATCTCCCAGTTTATCTCTCTCTTCTCTTCGCTATCTCCCTCTCTCAGCAGTGTGTATGTCTTCGCTTTGGCCCAGCTGTCAGCTGCCTGCTCCTCCTGTACGCACACATACACCCTGCACACATCTGCACATCTGTGTGCATGCCCATGACAGTGTGGAGGAGTCACCCTGCTAACCCCAAACATAAAGGATGGGAGGCAGGGAAAGATAGGAGAAAGGTAAAGTGAACAGAAAGACAGGGAGAGAGAGATACAGTAGAGAAGAGATTGGGAGGACAACAAGTCAGAGAGAGAGCGAGAGCAAGAGAGAGAGAGAGAGAGAGAGAAGAGGCATGCAGAGAGATAGAAGATGAGGTGGGGAAAGACAAAATTCGTAGAATTGCTTTTCAGCCCACACACTTGGTTCTGAACTTCATCATGTCTTCAGACACTAATTCAGAACAGTTCAAGGACTGCCAGAGTAGATTTTGCGCAACACAATCACTCCCTCACTAAAGCTATCAATGACATGATGCATCCAAGGTCAAGGTCTAAACTTCAATTAAGCAATGTGATAAAGTGAGAATTTTTTTGTTGTAACTCTAACCAGCTGTTTCCATCATAAATGTCTCTGAAGATCCAGATCAGAATGATAAGTAAGTAATAAGAAATAATACAGAAAAGTTTGTTCATGCTACATCATCACGATTATTCCCAACCAATCCCCATAAATAATCTTTCCACACGTTTTGGTAGCTCATGTCACTTATTCATAGCAATTCTAAATGTGACCACATTCCGCTGCTCTCCAAAGCCACATCACAGCTTAGCATACACCTGTAGTTCAGCCCAGCTGTCTACATACACAGAGCAGCCAAATACGCCAGCCCAGTCCCTTAGATGTCCAAATCAAAACATGTTCTAGTTGTCTCGGCATGTTTGACATCTTGCCACGGTCCAATGAGGTCATTTGGAGGCCAGATTTTGGTGTGGCGAAAGTCATGAACGGGTCAGTAAGTGGGTTTGGACTGAAGACTGGTAGCGTAACAATAAACACTGCTCTGGGTGTTGTCTGTCTGCCGATCCCTGGACATCTGCTTGCCTGTCTGTATGTCATGTCTCTGTGCCAGCCACACACACACAGCAATGTGAGTAATCACCCAATAAGGAAAAAACATGTTGAACAGAAAGAATGGCAGAGAAGAAAGAGATGGAAATGATGGTGTCACACATAACTCTTCCAAGGTTCAATGTTGCTTACATATTTCTAAATTCAGCTGTTTCCACATTTTCCAGATGTATCCAGATGTTGCTGGTGATGTGCAATCCATTACAGGTAAGAGTTTGCATGCATGACATAGAGTGCTCCTACATTACAAAGGAAAAGTTGCATATTAATACAAGGTGCAGTTTTATTAAGCCTGTTCATGAGTTTCTGTATCTCCAGTGTGCCAACCTCTGGGTGTGTGTCTGCCTCGGTGTGTGTGTGTGTGTGCGCGTGTGTTCTCAGCAGGTACTCGGTGTGGATGGGGTCAACTTCAGCGTGCACGTGGAGAACCAAACACAGGTGCGAGACACCATGAGTCGGCGACACCACCGGGTCTACCAACTCTACAGCCGCACCAGCGGCAAACACGTCCAGGTGCTGGGACGCAGAATCAGCGCTCGAGGAGAAGATGGAGACAAATTTGGTAAGACACACACACACACAGTAGAACACAGGCACGTCGGTACGTGTGAGTCAGTGTGTACATATTTAGATGCTTCCCTACACACACGTGCACACACTCACACCGACCAACGGCTGCAAGTATACAAAGACTTGAAGGTTGACCAAGTGCATGCATGAACGGATACAGAATGCAACTGTGCCGGCACACTCACAAAAGCACACACACACATGCCTCCCCAGGCTTTGGCAGAGGGGCAGTGGAGCTTGTCTTGGGAGTACAAAGACCTCATCGACTGGCTGCTGACTCAATGATTCACTAGAGAGAGAGAGAGAGAGAGAGAGCGAGAGAGAGAGAGAAAGAAGGTGTTAGTGAAAACAAGTGTGAGTTAGCGGGAAAAGCCTGGCAGGTAGAGTGTTAGGAACTCATCTCCTTCATTGATCCCGCCATTGATTTCTCATCCTCCCTGTAGTCTCCTCTGGATTTAAAACAGCAGGCTTCCTCTCCGTCCCTCCCTCCATCCTCGAACACTCCCTCTGTCCATCCCCCACTCCCTCCTCCTTTCCACCTTTCTCCATCTGTAATGATGTCTAACCCATTCTTAAACCACACACAATCAATGGGCAGAAGAAAGCCAAAGCCATAAAGCTGGAGTTCATATTTCTACATGTGCTCAAATGGTCGCTCTTATTGCACATCCTATTGATTCACAAACATGTCAGGTTTCTAAACACGCCACTTCAAGACACAGATGAGACCACAGACACAAAAGCAGGTCTGCTTATAGACAAATACCACTCGTAAGCTGAATAATCCACCCAAAACTGACCAACTATGGCAATGAGGCATTACACAGAGGAATCAGGAGCAGAGAGAGAAGAAATAAAGCATAGACGAGGCTGGTGCATGAAGGTATAAACATGAAGCGAAAGAGCAGAAGGGAGACGAGAGGGGAGTTGGGGGAAGAGAGCGGAAGAGGGCAAGAGGGAGGGAGGTATTGATTTCCCTTGACCCCTTTGTTGACTAAGGTCATGTAGGAACCATTTTAGGGATTTATTTTTAAACAGGCACAAGCGCTCTCTGAAGATGTGTTGTCGGTGAAGCGTTATTGCCTGGAAGGATGAACATGCATGCATCTGCACACACACACACACAAATACACAGAGGTGCACACACACACACATGCACTCACCTTAAAACAACAGTATCGCAGACACTCAGTCTGTTCTGCCGCTCCTCTCGGCCCACCGTGCTCTGTCTACTTTTAGCTGTTATCTTTTTTACGAGGCCCATTTGTGGTCAGCGGCCTCACATCCATGCGTGTGACCGGGCTTATCTGCCAACCATCTGTCCAGCCAGAGACATTTACATTGGCCCGTGATTTATCAGCATGTTTAATGGCAACGATGAATCCTAAAACTGTGATTCGTTGTGAATGCCGTATCTGGTTTTAAAAAAAACAAATCTGATTTAATGGTGTCTGGTAATCTGTGCAATTAGTGTCACTCTACCTGCTGTGGGCTTGTTCTTGTTCAATTGAATGTTGTTCTTTGCGATGGAAAATGATCTCACGCAACATAACAACTAAGCGAGCTCTTAATCTGCGTCAGCGTTTATCTTTCTTCGTCTAATATTTGTGTGGCACAACCCAATAAACCTGTGACATCCTGCAAACACAACATACTGTATTTTTCTGCATTGCCTGTGGCTCTAATGTCTGTCTGTCCCTCTGTCTGTCCCTTCACAAGCCCAGCTCGTAGTGGAGGCTGATACCTTTGGTAGCCAGGTGAGAATCCGGGGCAAAGAAACCAATTTCTACCTGTGCATGAACCGCCGCGGAAAGCTGGTAGGAAAGGTGAGACTTCTTTCTTTTAGAGACACGTTTATCAACAATCAATTTATCTTAAAGTGTCCTGACCAGCCTCTCTTTGTTTCTCCCAACCTGTGTGTGTGTGTGTGTGTGTGTGTGTATGTGTGTGGGTACCTGTGGTTTCTCTGCTCTCTCAGAAGGCCAGTAATCGAAGCGAGGACTGCGTCTTTGTGGAAAAGGTTCTGGAAAACCACTACACAGCTCTGATGTCAGCGCGCTACACAGGCTGGTATGTGGGCTTCACTAAAAGAGGCCGTCCTCGCCGTGGCCCCCACACACTCCCGAACCAGCAGGACGTACACTTCATGAAGCGCTTCCCGCCTGGTGAGCAGCCCGACCTCACCACCCCCTTTCGCTTCACCACCATCAGCAAGCGGGGCAAGCGGGTGCGTGCTACCGGGCCCCGCTAGTAGTGGCTAACACGAGCACCCACTGTCTTTTCATCCAAAGCCTTGACCTGAGCCTGCCAATAGCTAACCCAGTCATCTCCTCTGTCACACACGACTGAACACCTCTCTTTGTTGGGACAAACATTGACCAGAAACTTGATGAATCATTCATGGGGTTTAGCTTTACACCTACTAATTTGCCACTACAGCCCACTAGTTAGTGATCATTCCTCTTAGATTTAGTTCCCTTACTGGACCAACTGGACCATTACTGGTCCATCGCTGGAAGCTCTCTGGACCTGGTCTGCTTCCCTTCATAGGCCAGAAATACTGAAGCTGAAGGGCAGCCAGAGTCCCAGACTCTACGAAGGCCTTCATTCCATTACCACAAAAACCACAAGGCCTTCGTGTCTCCTGTTCTGGACCAGCTGGACAATGTCATGTATGGGATTACAACTGGACCATACAGAGAGAGAGAGAACAAGGGGTGGGAAAGACTGACTGGACAAGAGAGTGGGTGCTTAGCCTACGGATAAAGGGAAAACAGGAAGGAGAGGACAGGAAAACGGCAGAGTGGACAAAGGGATAGAGCGATCTGCACAGATCAAATGGACCAATAATGGACTGCTGACATGTGACGCACTTATTTGTCTCACTGCTAAATTGGTGTGAACCTGTGAGACTGCTGACAAAAGGATGAATGAGGGAACGATCGAGTGAGTGACTTACTGAATAAACGCATGTTTGTAAGAACGAGAAGACAAGGAAATGTATGTAAAAGTGTGTGTGTTTGTTTGTGTGCGTGAGTGAGTGAGTGCACCAACAACCATGAGTGAAGCTGGATCACGAGGGACTCTGGAAAGGGACCATCCAGTCCCTGCATGAACCCGTGACAACTCACCGCGGGGGCTGAAGCTTTAACAACTGGAATGTATAAAAACCAAGCTGCACCAAAAACAGCAAGCCAGTCACAGCAAACCAAACCAACAACCGACCAAAGACAACTGGAGACCTTCTTCATGACTCCTCCCCCCCCCCCCCCCCACTCCCCCAGGGACACTACAACCTCAGCTTATAGGTGCAGAGGATGACAAGTGCAGGGACGAGCATGGCGGGGAGGGTGCCTTGTCTATTAGCATTGCTATAGAAACGACCCAGGGGAGGATGCTCCTGTGTGATAACCGTGGATACAGAATGCTGCTACCAGGACATTCAGTGGAACAAACCAAAGTCTCATGCATACACACAGGAGAAAAAATATTAAAGGGAACAATTTATTGAAAGTTATATATATTATATATATAAAAGAAGACAGAAACCCTAAATAAGCAATCTTACTATGATGGTTATTATAATTATTACGATAAAATTATTTCATTTATTTATTTCAGCTCTGTGTGCAGCAGTCTTTCTCGACTCAGTAAACCCTACAGAAACATTTCCTGTGTCTCACAGCCTCTTTAAACTGCTTCTTCACGTGCTCTCTTTTCTGTCAAAGAATATGTTGTAGAAAGAGATTCAAGTTCGCCGAGCCTCCAGATGTGCTCGGCTGGCTTCAAAGCCCAAGAAGTTGATAGACAAAAAAATGATTTGTCATGTACCAAGCAACAATTACCAACCTTTGCTTGTTCCAGCTACTGTGATCTGAGGGTTTGATTGTTTGCTCTGTTTTATGTCACTCGAAATTGAATATCTTTGGGTTTTAGACTGTTGGTTGAACAAAACAAGCCAAGCCATTTCCCTGGGCTCAAAGAAATAGAGATACGCAGTAGGGTTGGGCGATATGATGAGATATACACAGTATACATTTGTCGATCATCAGAGATTGTGCAATACATTATATACCAAGATATTTATCGCTTTAATATATATGGTTGTATTAGATCATTGTTGGCAATGTCCCAATCAATCAGTGTGCAAGTCTAATGAATTGTAATATTGAGTTTGAGGGACTTTTGCATCAATGTACCTTAATTTGTCACGTATTCAGTTCACTGGATTAACCAAAACCAAACATTGCCCCTTTTTAATTGATCCATACAACTTCTCACATGAATTTACAACATTTGATATAGAATTGCATCTATTGTGACATATTGTATCTATATCGCCCACTCCTAATAGGATTTTTTATTCTATTGGCATTTTATAGATGACAAGATGAATTGTAGAAAACTACATAATAACTAATATTCTCTGAGCAAGTATCAAGGGCCAATAGCAGACAGTCACTGCAAAGCTATCAAATTCTGCATTTCCCACAACAATTAAAAAGTTATTCGACGACTTCAGCGCTTTAAAATGAAATCAACAGATTTCTAATAGATACAAGGGGCAAGAACACAAAGGCAGCAGAAGAACAGGTTCTGTAGGTCACATAGTTCCTGTCAGTATAGGTTGAAGTCACTGAAGCTCGAAACTCAGACATTTGCTTTAAAAAAAATACTAATCTAAGATGGACCCGCCTCACTCGGGAACCGCTTGAAACTGCTGAGCACTGACTGTTCAAAATCAATAGTGACCTCCACATTTTTGCCATAATTATACAACATGAAGGATCAGACAGAACAGGAAGGGAAACATGCAGTAGTGAGTTAAGAGTTCCATTGCTCTCCTCTATCCTGCTCTTATCCCCCCCATTCCTCCCCTTCCTTCCCTATCCTAGCAGGAGGTCATTGAAGAGATGTCGCTGCCAAATGACCCAATCATGCCGGCAGACACAAACAGCTGACTCAGGGGGAAAAAGGGTTGTACCAGAGGAATCCTATTGCAAGGCAGCAGGAATCTGTGCTGGAGGGGGTGGTACAAGGGGGAGACAGTGGGGTGGAAGGGAAACAGGGGGTGGGGGGTCAGATAAAGAAGAGCGAGTAGGGGGTGGTGGGGTGAGTTGTTCATTTCTGGAACGTTGCTCTAGTTCCACTCGGGAATGATGGAAATATTCCGCGTAGCCAAACCCAGAGTGGAAGGTGTATGGTAATCATGTCGGGGAAGGAATGCCAAATATGTGCGTGAGAAAGGAGCTGTGACCTGAGAGCTGCAGGAATTATGGGCCAAAATCCCACAGACCCAGAGGAAGCACACACACCCATATCCAAGTCATACACACATCATATACTAACGGTGCTCCACCAAGCACAAATCCACCCCACATAACTTATTCCCAGAATTTAAAACATTCAGCTCTGCTAAACTAAACCCAGAAATTTTGGAAACCAACTCCCCTCCCTCTACTAGTCGAGAGAATACACACTGTACAATAACCATACCGACGCATGATAGAGCTCAATTACACACGCCAGATCTTTGCTATAAAGTCCCGACTTTTAGCATCTCACATGCACATTCCTCCTTCACAGTTACAGTATTTACAAGACTGAGTATGTGATCTACTGTAACAGGTTGTTTAGACTCTAAACTAGGCTACCCAGCAGTCAGAGCCCAAGTCTCCAAAACAGATCACACCGTGGGAGATTGCTGAGTTTATACTCCCACCTGGTGGCCATCCTTGATACACTGTCATCCCACAATAGTTTAACCAACATTTGTCTATCTTAAATGACTTTATGTCAAAATTGTAAAAAAAAAGTAACAATTATGAAAATATTGGAAAGTCTTACTAACGGATACCGAGAACCAAATGAATGTGTAACGCATATACAATGTGGTTTCAAATTAAAGAAAGTTGACTTTAATATTGTGACGTCTTTGTTGATGCAAATTTGCCTTCAGTTATTTTATTTTTTGCAACTTTTGACGATTGAAAACCTGAGGATTTCTACATACTGTCAATCACTTGTACTCGCTTTGCTAAAGTGAAACGGGTCTAAATGAACTTGAAGGTCTGAGGACTGATACATTGTTAATAAAGTGAGTACAAGTGATTGGTAGCGTAAAATAAAAGCAACTAAAGGCCAATGTGTATGAACTAAGTCGGTTATACAATGCTGAGGTTAACTTTGCTTAATTTATACCTACATATATTTTCATCTTTTTTTTTTTGAACTAGTGCGGTACCGGCTCGGAGTAGGCGGATTACTCGGCAGATGGATTCTCGCTCTGTCTCAAGATCACAGAAGGATCGCATGTCGTACAAAATTCCATATTATCAGTCTTGAAGTAATAAGTATGTGTCCGGCAATAGAGTGCTTGCACCAAAGACTCTGGAGAGGCGACTGGTCCTTCTAAAACACAGCGGTGGTTCCTAAAGAGGTTAGCTTAGATGCTGCAATAGCATCAGTTACATCATAGCTGGAGAGTATTTCTTCATTGAAAGAAGAGCAAAGAACGCCACTGAAGATTTCTCAATGGCAAAGTCACAGTTTCAAATGACTTCTAAGATGGTTTTGTGAAACATGTTAAGTAAATCTTCTGCTGCACAGAGCACTATAGCATCTTTATTCAACGTTTTTTTTTGTATTGAACATGGCACATATCCAAATTGCGCCAAAGAGTCACGGGCAAAAATGTAAAGTTCATTGTTAAAACAACACAATCTTACCAAATTGCCCCAACTTCACAATGAAAGTCCTGGGGTCGTGTGAAGTAGATTGGATGAACGGTTATTGAGATATGTGAAGGACATAATCACATACACATATACATACATAACCTATATACACACACATACATCCAGATAGACCATACTATGACTTGTTTTGTGATTGTTCACTTCTGTGTGTGTGTACACTGCGCTCAGAGAAACAGTGGAGGAAACCAGTTTGCTCTCCTTCAGTGTTTTGGACGGTGAGTTTGGCTGACAGCTAATTGAACTATACACTATTTCAAGGCATTCCAAACTGTGACATTTTATGACATACTATGATATTTTAATGACATACTATTGACTATGACTGTTTGTCACATACTATAATGTAACTTTATTATGATGTACTATACTAAGACCTTAAATTAAATTCTACAGGAGGACTTTTTATGACATGCTATACTGTTACTATTAAACATTAATGACTTATTGTCAAATTACTCTTTTACTACATAATATACCATAACATTCTAGAGACGTTTTTTATGAGATACTATGCTTTGACAATTTAATTACATATTATACGTTGACTTTTTTGTAAAATTCTAAAATATACTATACAATGACTTTTCTATTAAATATATATATAATAGTGTACTATGACCTTTTTATGCCAATTTTGTGATATACTCTACTATGACTTTATATGACATCTTCATGACATCCTATAATCTTTTTGTAACATTTGTATGACAAACTATATTACAAGATTGTATGTCATTTTTACAACATACAATTTAAAAAAAATAGTTTTTTGTAATGCACTTTACACATTTGTAGGAAATATGATACTACGACTCTATGACATTTTTATGACATGTAAAACTTTGACTTTTTCATGACTTATTTAATGTCATAATACAGGATGTTTTTTTAAGACATACTAGTATGACTTTTATATATGTTTTACTTATTTTACTATGACATTTTACTACATAATGTACCATGACTTTTTATGACATTTTACAATTACCTTTTTACAAAATACTATACTTTTCAAGACAATACTTTTTTTTCGCATTTTTGTTTCGCATATGACCTTTTTTATGACCGACTATCCTATAATTTACAAGACTTTTTTATGACATTTCTGAAAAAATTCAACTTTCAATGTCATATTGTACAATCTCTATTTAGTGATATTTTTTTTACATAATATACTATAACTTTATGACACACTATACTATGACTTTTTATGACATTTTTATGAAACTATACTACGACTTTTAAACTATATTTTTGACATACTATGAAATACAACACTATTGCATTTCAATGACAAACTCCTGAATCAGGGTTCATAGAAGGCCACTCCTGACTTTTTTTACAACATTGTAAG
The DNA here is from genome assembly GCA_028022725.1 of Lycodopsis pacificus. Taxonomy (NCBI): domain Eukaryota; kingdom Metazoa; phylum Chordata; class Actinopteri; order Perciformes; family Zoarcidae; genus Lycodopsis; species Lycodopsis pacificus. The sequence continues at coordinate 15,405,607 of CM051689.1, forward strand.
AGATTTTTTGAATACTCTACTGTGACCTTTTATGACATTTAGTTTGAATACAATATCATGATACTTACGAAATGCTATACTAGGACATTGTATTCCACAATATTAACATTTTACAACATGACTTATCACATACTTTTTTATGACTTTTAATGTCATATTACTCTGACTTTAAAAAAAAAAAATATTCTATGACATTTTAATGACACAATATAGTATGACTTTTTATGACATACCATACTATACTATACAATACTTTTTTGGTACTTTTATTGAAATACTATACTTTGACTTTTAACAATAAACTATAATAGACTCAGACCTGAATTTCAATAGCTAGTTAAATTAGTTACAAAGTCAGCCTACTACCACCTCAAGATTATATCCAGGATTAAATGACTTACTTCTCAGCAGGATTTGGAAAAGCTTGAATCGACTACTATAACGGTGTCTACACAGGTCTCCCTAAATAATTAGGCAGCTTCAGTCGATTAAGTTAAGTTTCTTCTAGAGTCCTCACTAAGACCAAGAAAGGGATCACATGACTCAGTTCTGAGGTATTTACACTGGCTTCCTGCCTGTCAAAGAATTTCTTTGAAAATACTACTGTTTTTTTAAAGCCACTGAATGGTTTAGGGGCAAAATACATTTGTGATGTTCCGCTATGTTATGAACCATCCAGACCTCTCAGATCATCTGGGACAGGTCTGCTTTCTTTCCCCAGAGCCAAAAGTAAACATGGAGAAGCAGCGTTTAGTTTTTATGTACCATTCATCCAGAACAAACTCCAGGAAAACTACAGGTCAGCTGCAACACTCAATTCTTTTAAATCAAGGCTGAAGTCTATTCTGGTTGTCACTGCCTTTTATTAAATAGTTTCTTTTTTATTCCATTTCATACCCGTCTTATTCTATTTTAGCTTGTTTTGATTTTCTAGTCACCTAAATTATTTTTTTAAATTGCATTTACATGAATGTTTTTCTTTTGTACTCTGTCTTTTGATGTTTTATGAAAAACGCTTTAAATCGCCTTGTTGCTGAAATGCACTATATAAATATACTTGCCTTGTCTCGCCTTTTTATAACATCCTTTATAATGACTTTTTTATGACACATAAATTATGGTATGTTATGACTTTTGAAAGACATACTATACTGAGAATATTTTGCCATACTATAGTTAGTAGAAGAAGAAGAAACATTCCTTTATTAGTCCCACAGTGGGGAACTTATTCTCTGCATTTGACCCATCCCTGTGTGTGTGTGTGTGTGTGTGTGTATATATATATATATATATATATATATATATATATATATATATATATATATATATATATATATATATATATATATATATATATATATATATATATATGCAGTGGGCTGCCAATGACAGGCGCCCGGGAGCAGCTAGGGGTTCAGTGTCTTGCTCAGGGACACTTCGACACAGGACAGCCGAGGATCGAACCGGTGACCTTTCGGTTGGCGGACAACCCTCTCTACCCAGTAAGCCACGGTCGCCACCCTAGTAGGACCTTTTTATGATATTTGACTAACAATTCTATGACATTACATGACTATAATGTGATTGTTTGACAGAATATACTTTTTCATGGATTTCTTTTGACCTACAATACTATAACTTTTTTGGAAATACTATACTATGATTTCTATGGACTTTTTTGACATAGTAAACCGATTTTTTATTTTTTTTTTAAAACATACTATTGACTTTTTTTCGACCCATTACACAATAACGTTTTTCGACATACACACACGGACAAAATTGTTGGTACCCTTCCGTTAAAGAAAAACCCACAATGGTCACTGAAATAACTTGAAACTGACAAAAGTAACAACAAATAAGAATTTACTGAAAATTAACCAACGAAAATCAGATGTTGCTTTTGAATTGTGGTTTAACAGAATCATTAAAAAAAAGAAACTAATGAAAATGGCCTGGACAAAAATGATGTTACCCCTAGAAAATATTGAAAATAATGAGACCATCGGGACATGTTAAACTAAGGTGTGTCCTCTAATTAGCATCACAGGTGTCTTCAAACTTGTAATCAGTCAGTCTGCCTATTTAAAGGGTGAAAAGTAGTCACTGCTGTTTGGTATCATGTGTGTAACACACTGAACATGGACCACAGAAAGCTAAGGAGAGTTGTCTCCGGAGATTAGAAAGAAAATGACAGACAAGGATGTTAAAGGTAAAGGCTATAAGACCATCTCCAAGCAGATTGATGTTCCTGTGACTACAGTAGCACATATTATTCAGAAGTTTAAGGTCCACGGGACTGTAGCCAACCTCCCTGAACGTGGCCACAAGAGGAAAATTTACTAAATAAAGACACGGATAATACAAATGGTAACCAAAGAGCCCAGAACAACTTCCAACGAGATTACAAATGAACTCCAAGCTCAAGGTCCATCAGTGTCAGATGGCACCATCCGTCGCCGTTTGCGCGAAAGTGGACTTCATGGAAGGCAACCGAGGAAGACACCACTGTTGAATGCAAATCATAAAAAAGCAAGACAGGAATTTGACACAATGCATATTGACAAGTCAAAGTTTCTGGGAGAATGTCCTTTGGACAGATGAGACAAAACTGGACCTTTTTGGCTCATCAGCTCTATGTTCACAGATGCAAAAATGAAGTATACAAAGAAAAGAACACTGTACCTACCGTGAAACATGGAGGCTCGGTTATGTTCTGGGGCTGCTTTGCTGCATCTGGCACGGGGTGTCTTGAATCTGTGCAGGGTACAATGACATCTCAAGACTATCAAAACATTCTGGAGCGAAATGTGCTGCCCAGTGTCAGAAAGCTTGGTCTCAGTTGCAGATCATGGGACCTCCAACAGGAGAATGACCCAAAACACAGCTACAAACACTCAAGAATGGCTAAGAGCAAAACATTGGACTATTCTGAAGTGGCCTTCTATGAGCCCTGATCTAAAGCCTATTGAACATCTGTACAAGGAGCTGAAACATGCAGCATGGCGAAGGCACCCTTCAAACCTATTCTGACTTTCTGACATACAATATTATGACCGTTTAATTGCTTTTTTTTTTTAAAACACACTGTATTATAACTCTTTAATTACTTTTTCAGACATAGTCAATCGAGATGCTGATTGTCGAGTTGGTCAACTGCGAAAACTCCACTCGGGAAGACCACAAGATGCTGTGATCTCCAGAAATATCTAGTAACTGAATCTTGAATGTTTTAAGAAAAGTCCAGAAATCCACACAATGGAAATACAGTCTTTGTCAGAGGGACACATAACCACCGATTCCCTTATGTTCGTCTGAAGAACACGAAGGAACAAACTTAAGGCCTACGGAGTGTTTTATGCACACGTTAGATAGAAACAATCCACCCGCACATGCACACAGACAAGGACAGACAATCAAACTCATTCATGTTACAGTTGGCTCAACACTCCACCACTGTCAAGTACTTTATTCACAATAAGGTCATTTTCTTCTTTAAAAAATCATTTTTAATATACAACACAATTTTTGACAAGACAACTCCGTTTACAGCTAAATTTGAGCTCTTGAGTTCCAGCTTCTCTCATAACCAAAGCAAGCACGTAGATGATGGGGGAGAGAAGGATGGAGTGAAAGGGACAGATGAACATGGGTCGAAGTTAGAAGAAAGAATGAGGAAAAGGCAGTAAGAGAGAAAGAGAGAGAGAGCGAGAGAGAGAGAGAGGGGGAAATAGAAAGAGGACTACGCTTAGTATGATTTTTGTACTAAGAACCAAAATACGCAAATAAAATGAGAAAATAACAGTAATAAAAAACAGTAAGAAAATAAGAGTTAAAGAGAAAAAAAAAAAGCAGAGGTCTACCAGGATGCTGTATCCAAGGCAACCTCACATGCATGTCTGTCTGTCTGACGCTTCTGCTCGTTCTGCCGTTTCACAAGTCCACATACACAAACACACACTCACACAAACTTGTGTGTGTGTGTGCCCCCATACTCCAAGCGAGTGTGCATCTCTGGGGGTTGGGGGTTAGGGCTTGGGGGGGGGAAGGGTGGGGTGGTGGTGGTGGGGCTGGAGAGAGATACAGGGAGGAGTGAGAGGGAGTGAGAGGGAGCAGGGAAGTCATCCCAACACATTTCTCCCTCGTTCACTCCCTCCATCTCCCATCCTTCCCTCCTTTCCTGGAGCCGAGTAAAGAGTCTCTGTCTCCCGCATCACAGCTCCAGTCATCCTCTGTCCAACTGTGCCACTGTATGCGTGTTTATGTGCGTGTATGTATATATATATATATATATATATATATATATATATACATACATACATACATATATTACACACGCACACAGACACACACACACATATATGTGAATATATATGGAGCAAAAGCTGCTTTAAGTTTGTATCAAGGGGACAAAAAGGGAGCTTGTGACTTATATAAGGACTAATATTAATACTGTCATTAGTGTACTTTACAAAACATAAATTAGTAGTACAAGGTGAACTTCTTTGGAGAGTTGAGTTGGTTCTGTAGAAGGGAATCCTTATCGGTGTTGACATGTGTGTGTGTGTGTGCATGTCACAGTACTGGCAGGCAATGGGCACAAACTCAAGGGTCTGTCAGAACGGGCAGGGAGGTGGATGTGGCGGGGGCAGGGTGGGAGGTGGACAGAGAGATGACGAGGAGGAAAGAGAAGAGACGGGCTCTTTTCCACGACGGACGCACCCATCAGCCAATCAGCCCTGGGCTCCTCCGAGAAAGGGTGCGGTGGATGGCGCCACCTGGGGGGGGGGGGGGGGGGGGGGTAGTACAGAGTCTGCAATCACACCAGGGTCTGCTCAGCAGGTGTCAACATACTGGCTGAATATGATTCTCTATGTGTGATGCAGGATGGGTTTTAAAGAAGGGTCTAATCAGCCAAGTGTGAATGTGTGTGGTCTTTGTACCTGCTATCTAGAAATGTAAGTGTAGGTGCGGGAGGGAGACCGTCCCTCTGACTGGCCATTGGTCGAGACGTTCAGGAAGTCCCAGATCAGAATGGTGTCGTCGTGAGAACTGCTGATGATCTGAAACTCATCAAACTGGAGACGAAACACGCGGCCAGAGTGCTCCTGAAAACACAGTACGACATTATGTTAACGTACTATTCATACGGGCAGACCATGGACTCAAGAGACATGTTGACATGACGGTAGTCATGCCACCGGTGAAACATATGGGTTGCAGGCTGACCTACCGGTGTATAAATACATTTGAGATCGTTAGATTTGATATGAGAACCCCATCCGAGACATCCTAAATAAAGACTTTAAGGTTGGGAGACGCTGGACTTCACCCGCAGATTGATATAAAGAACATTCTGAAGCCACGTCAGCAGTCCAACCTCAGACGCCATTTATGGATGCGTTTTGAATATGGCGTCTACCCCACTTAGGTCAATGAGCGTAGAGAAAATATTGGAATATCATCTCTGTATAATGCATTATAATTACACAACAAGACTATTGATAATACACTTAAATGCACAACTAAACATTATATGCATGGTGATGGTAGTTTAATGCAGGACTATTGTATTGGAAATAATCTGTTTTAGCGAATTGTACCTAAAACCCTTAAATGAGTCATCCGCTCGTTAATGATTCTCAAAATAGTCACCAAAGTACGCATTAGAAGAAACAATGTGAAATGTTACTGATCGTTAAAACTAATGTGAAAAAGAAAATAGTGCTTTGAGAGAGAAGGTAGGACTTTGGATATTTTTAATCCTACAGTTAAGATTTTTAAAGTAATAGAGTACTATGACTCCTTAATGATGTACTATAGTATTAAACTACAACTTTTAGACATACTACACTGACTTTATGACAGACTTTACTATGATTTGTATACGACATACCATACGTTACTGTGACTTTGTATGATTTATTTATTTATTTTTTTAAATGGCATATTAGGGCTGGTGGTTTCACGGTATATCACGGTTTAGCCGTTTGTGTGGCGTGTCTTCCGTTCCGTCACTTCCTGTTTCCTTCACCTACATTCCCCTGGGTCCTAAGCCCCTCCATGGAAAGAAACGGGATTAGACCGTAGGATTTAGTTGTTAGTAGGTGTTGTTTAGGTTTATTTCTTTATATCTATAATTTTATTATCAGAACAGTGACGAAAAGGTTACCCTGAAAATGCACACTCGGTACAGTAGGTGGCGGTATGCACTATGCAAGTTGGTTGACATCTGCTAATGGAATTTAAAGAAGAAGAAGCCCCTCCATGTACAGCTTCTTATCACCATCTACTACCAACGTACATTTATAACAAATACGACACATATTATGGTAATCAGCATTGCATATGTGTCTGACCCAAATACCTTTTGTTGTTCATCCTGCATCGCTCTTTTCTGTTCTTTAATGTAATGTTACTGGCGCGACAGAGCCTCTGCCAGCTGTTAGCACTGTCAGCGAGCTTTACCCAGCATGCAGTTCGGCGGTGAAATTTTATAAATGTACAATTATTAGTGCTACAAATTGTTTATCTGTCACAAACTATTGTGTCGTGGTGTTTTTCCCTGTTAAAGAGCGTTAGTTGTGGGTTGTTAATTGTGGTTATAAAGTTATGACCATGACTAGGACTCCCTCTCAATACAGCTAAGAGAACTAGCTCCGTCCGTAGCACTCCTAGACGCGAACAATATATTTTGCTGCCTGTTGAAGAGCAACAGAAGTTGTTTCGGCTGTGCCGGTACATGAAGAATTCATATCGTACGGGAAATTAAAACCGGCATACCGCCCAGCCCTATGGCATATTACTATTATTTATGAATTCCCTTTTCTCTTTCTTTAATGTCATATTGTACTCCGACTTTTTTATGTCATACTATACGATGACGTTCATGGTATGCATTAATATGACATACCAAAATATTACTTGTTATATTGCTTTACTAAGGGATAGTTATGACATACTACTGTATACTATGACTTTTATGACACAAAATGCTATGACCTTTTCATGACATACTATACGATGGCATTTCATCATATAGCATACTATATAATGATATATAATATACTATACCACAACGTTTTATGGTAAACAGTACCTTTGGTGCATTACAACCTGGAATTAAAACATTGTATTTGGATGTGTGGATGTGTAGTGACCCCCCTTTGCTGTAAAGCCCCAAAATAATAACTGACGCTACCACTTAGCTTCAGAAGTCACATACTGAGTGAAATAAAGTCCAATCTCAGAACAAGATATCGCTTAAAGGAAAAATAAACATGTTTGTCTTTCACATGCTTTTTGGCTGCACCTAGTCTCCCTCCATAACGCAACGCACGAGGATCCCCACTCACCCCACTAGAACAGACCGGGTGCCGTGTAGGCTGCTGCCCACACTTCAGTGACACAGAGCCGATTATTAATCAATGCAGTTTCTACAGTAGCACTCAGACAACTTTATGGGTGCATTCAGCAGGTACGAGGACAAAACAATTTAAAATATTAATGTTGATGCTTTTTCAGTCATCAATGACGCGGACTAATTGCGGCAGCTCTTAAGGAAGTGTAGTTTAAGACAACTGTGCATGACCTCCGTCAGTCAGCCATGTTGCCACAGGCTAAATCATAAAGGTACTCACCACTAGAGTGCGCAGACATAATGTGCTGGCAGGGGCTCTTGGGTCAAGGGCTGCCTGCAGGTCCCACACCTTGATCTTGCTGCAGAGAGAAATATGAGTCAGCACAACATCAGAAACAAAAGGTGTCTCTGTGTACAAAGCTGTGTGTGCGTGTGTGTGTGTGTAACTGACCCGTCGTAGGCACCGCTGACAATCCTTTTATTGTCAAAGCGAATGCAACGCACCAGCTCCTCGTGACCTTCCAGCACTCGCAAACATGCCCCACACTCTATGTCCCATAACCTGGAGAAAGCGAAGCCTTAGTACACACATAAGGCAACATACTCTCCCTTCACCAACACCATGTTAAACAAGGACATTTGAATACAGATGTTATTTTTCTTACTTGCATGAAAAATAAACTGTCAATCCTCTTAATACATTTAGATTATTGTCACATAAACAGTTTTGATTGAAGAGATATCAACAATGTGCATTTCAAATAAAAACACGACATAATATATAAACCATATACATCTTTAATCTCGCACACGTACCGGATTGTGTTGTCAGATGAGCCGCTGACCACCAGGCGATCTCTGTACTGTAGACAGGCAATGCCTCTCTTATGACCATTTAGTGTGCGCACAAACTCACAGGTGCTGGTGCTCCATACCTACAAACAGCAACATGGAAGACTTTGTGAAACAATGGCCAGGACTCATACAGCATACCAAACAACCACTTGGCGGGTTTGAAACTATTGAACAAGTTGGACTTAGTTGAACAGATTTAACTGTAAATGATGAGGTTTATCATAGAAAACACCTCCTCAGCTCTTGTTACCTTTATGGTACGGTCCCCTGAGGCAGACACGATGTATTTGTCATCAAAATCGACCACATTGACGGCAGCCCGGTGTCCCACAAGGACACGACGTAGGCTGATGTCAGTCGGAGAGGCCATGTCCCAGACAGCAATTGAGCGGTCCTTGGAGCAGGTGACCATCAGTCCGTTGGCAAAGCGTAGGTGAAGAACTGCCTCGTTGTGGTGGATCAGTGTGTTCAGTACCTCACCTGTTGTCACCTCCCACACCCTACAGAGGAGGAGGGGGGAGGAGAAGGATGGAGGATGAGGAAACAGAAGTAGGGAGAATTGACATGGTGGCAGTATGATGGGGCCAGAGGTGACAGAGAGGGTAAAAGAAAAGGCAGGAAGGAAAAATGTGGAATGAGAGGGGAGGGGTGTGAGACAAAGAGGGAGAGAAAAGTGGAAAATGATAGGAAGGAAGGGGTGAGTAGGAAAAAACAATTAGATGAGGACAGAGGGAAGAGAAGAAGGTTGAAGATGGAGAGTGGAAAAGAAATGTAACGGGAAAGGAACAAGAAAAACAACGGAGACAGGAAAGAGAATTATGTTTATTAGTTTTACAATGGAGAGGAACAAGAGTTCACACATACTGTCTGAACTGCATGCGTGTAGAACACGCTGGAAAAGCGGACAACAAAACCCACAAAGTGCCTGTCAAGCTGTTGCTAAGGAAGTGAAGTCACGTTTTCCTTGGATACCACCCAACGAGTACGGAGGGAGTAATAAGATAATTAATGTTGAGCTTCTGTGAGCAGCAGCGGTAGGTTGCGTGGGAAATAATCGAAAAGCCGGGGGCAGCAGTAGGTATTTTGGTCATGAGTGTGTTTAAAAATGCACTATAAGCATAAAGCACTTGAAATGACAGACTAGTGTCTACAGCAATAGCACTCATTTGATCACTGCAACGACCTTTTACTTTGTTTTCTTCATTAAAAACACAATTCAAATGATCAGGAAATAAAAGATTGTATTTTTATAAATTTAAATAATTGATAGTTTTAATGATGTATTATAAGCCGTTTATATTTATTGTAAGCAGGTCATAGTTCATCTCTAATATCTATTTATGTTGTTGGGAAAGTATCACTGGATTCTTTCTCACCAACACTATATTTTACGAGATCACACATCATGATAACAATATGAAACTACCGTCGCCCAATACTCACTTTCACTGAACAGAGCCTGAACGCATCATAATGTAACCGAGCAGAACCTTCGTTCTCCTCGTGTCAGTTTAAACACGGATTGGTTGTTTACGATGTAACATTATCAGAGATCTGCGACAGAAAGGCATAAATGCTGATGTCCTGCTCAAATATTTTACTGAATATTGGTGGATAACGATAGTCAGTAAACTTTATTGCACACTGTGATGATTAACGGTAAACTAATTAATCCGCTCCGGTCCATTATATCACTACCACTGATATTCATGTTAATTTATCTTTACGAATGGATAATAATTCCAATGAGAAAGCTGTATTAATTTTGACTTACAACCTGATCGTTAGTTTTTTATAATAATAATTTTATAAATCTAGTTTATATAAATGTCCGTCTACTCTTTGTGTCCTTATATTGCCTAAGTTAACAGCGGATGAACAGTGTGTTCCAACTGAAAATACGTTAGAAACTATAGATAAACAACTGACGTTTGAGTTGTGCAGTAAATCCCCTAAAGTGGTCCAAACCTCCAGCCTAATGAGTAACACTATTCCCTGGTCCTATTCCAATACACAGTGTTCCCTCTGGATCTATAGGTGCGCTGTACCTGACAGTTGAGTCGGAGGACCCGGTGACGATGACCCTCTCGTCGTACTGAAGACACAACACTGATCCTGTGTGACCGGTCAGTATCTTCAGACACTCCAGAGACTGCTTATCCCAGATCTATCACGAGAAAGGACAGGGGTAGGAAGAGACGGGGGAGAAAGACGAGTGGGAGGGAGACAGAAAAAAAAAAGAGGAAAAATTAGCGTTTGTGAAAAGGTTGCAGATCTGGGTCATGCCAAGAATGGCCCGTTCCCACAGCAGTGTTCATGCCCCATTTCCCCACCGATGAGTGTGTCCACTCGGAGCCATTCAGCTCGCGCCTCGGTGTGCATCAGCCTCCTCCAGGACAACAATGAGACAAATACGCTCTTTACCTCCCTCCCTCCATCCTCTTCTCCTCTTTTCCCAGGCCAGACATAAGTGGAACAGTAGGAGCTGAGCCCTTTTATCCTGTAATTCACTTGTGTTCTGTCTCTGTGTCTACTGGTTCAGCTCAGCGCCATAGACAATAAGATGATAAGCCATACTGAGCCAGAGGAAAAGATTCAATTCATAAATACACAAACCCAGGTAGGAGGAAAACCACCGCACACACAGCATGCATGTCTATCTCACAGGCAACACGGTGGTTCCTCTCAACTGCTGGTGCTTAAACGCACAAATAGGACCAATGTTCATTACTTCTACAGGTCAGTTTGGGGGCGTAGAGCAGACTGATACATGCCATGTTTTCACAGCCTCATCAGTAGTGGGGAAAAAAATCTGAACCATGTTGAAGTCCCATGTATATGTGGATGTAATACACTTTTTGTCAGATTCACCTCCTCCTGGTCCGCTAGCTGTCTGTTCTGTGCGTGCAATGAAAGAAACTATAGCTTTGTGTTTTGTAAGGAGGTGGCCGTTATCATCGGTATCCCGTGTGGGAGACATGTGGAACTATGCAGCGTAATGGCCAACGAAGCAAAGACATGTTTTAAATCAGCCGCTTCTAAACAATGCGAGCATAATCATAGAGATCTGTCTGTATCCGGCCCACATGCTCTATATATGAATGTGTGCACGCGCTCAGCTGACGGTGTTTCCTTGCAGAGAAGAAGAGTCGTCCTCAGTGTTTGACAAATATTAGAAAAAGTAATTGATGACGAAACAGTGAGGGCCTGTGTCCATGTAGCGTTTCTTTCTTCTTTTTTAAAGTGTTCTCAGTGAGGAGAGCATGTGTGCGGCCGCCAAGAGAAAAAGTGCTGCGACCAGGGAATGCCTGTCTGCGCGGCTCTTGTTTTAAAATCTCTGAACTTTTGAGAAAAGCACATGTGAAGTCACTGCAGACAATGGAGAATAAGCTCGTTATGGCCGTGTTTGTCTATCCTGACCTTTATATTTCAGCCAGACATCATCATAATAAAGAGCAAAAAGCGCGTTTGTGGGAGATCGGCCAGGCGTACACCGAGCGTTGTGTTTTTATCCCCGTACACCTCGTCTCCCAAAGATTGTCCTCATTGCTCTGATGTTATGGCTGCCAGATTGATCAGTGACGAGCTCATCCATACAAAGTATGAAGCCATTACCCTCAGGTTGGTGCTCATGAAGAAAAACAGTGTCAGACAAATAGACAGTAGCCCAAATAGATGCAAAGAGACGATGCTGGTCCATCAAACGGTGGTTAGAGCGGTGATACGAAACATGAATAAGCACTCTGAGCGCTTCTTCAATGAAACGCTGGGACTTATTATATAATTTGCTGTTTATTAATCAAATTTATTGTTTTTCATTTCCGATGTGTAGGAGTGCATTTATGTTTATAGTAAAACAATATATTAACCTTCACTGTGGCATTTTTTGATAAAGCTTACAGTGAAGGTGTCAATACACAAATAATAAATATGGTCTAATGATTCTTCATCAGTCAGGAATAGGGTGGTTTTGAATAATAACAGCTGATTCGGCCTAATTCTCCCTCACAATCATTTTCAACATAATAACAATCAGGTGGGCAATCTTATTAAAATGTGCATAACTTAAGATCAGTGTATATGATGGAATAGTGCATTAGACTGACAAAGAACACAAAATGTGTCTCTGGGGGCCTCTAGCTGGCTCATCCATATCCTCTGCTGCTGTGCTACCAGCTTCAATAAACAGACAATACGTTTTGGTTTCCATGAGCTCTCTGTGCATTGCACGTGTATAAGTGTCCACTTCGGCAAAGATGACAGGGGTGATTTCACAGAAGACAGACGGAAATAATATAGTAGTTAAAAAGTTTAGAAAAAGAGCCAATGTGCGGTCCGGCACAGCAGCAAAGGTAACAAAGTGGTCACAGTCTCAGGTTGTCCTCGATGTTCAATACACACCTTGATGGAATTGTCCCTAAGGCCACTGATGATCTTGTCATCGTCGTACTGGAGACAGTAAACACCTTTACTATTTTCTGAGCGACACTGAATCCTCTGCAAGTTGTGTCGGCCACATCGCCAATTTGCCTCAATAGTCTGGAGAAAAGAGAGAGAAACAATTAGAAAGACAAACACAGAAGGCCACGAGAGAGAGAGAGAGAGCGAGAGCGAGTAGCTGAGCAGGGAGAAGATGGAGGCTAATATAGAATATGGTGAAACCACGAAGGTGGTCATGAGATTATTGTGATTAGAACACCAAGAACATGACCTCCACGCTAATAATTAGCTGTGATCAACATTCCGCTTCAACTTTTAAGACCTTTTACAAGGTCAATTAAAAAAAAGGTGAGTAAGTGATGTTTATACTAAACAATGAATGTTAGTTTAAAATTAATCGATTCATGATTTACAGTTTGTAAGATACTATTAGAGTCATTTCTCTTTTCATATCATCTTCAGACTACATCTTCTCCACTAACACCAAAATACACAACATGTTTTTAACAAAGTATTTTGCCTCATTCAAGCATTTGAAAAAACAACACTTTCAGCAGAGGGACACGCGCCAGCATTAAGCAATCTAACACAATAAATTACATTTAGACAACCACAACAACACCAAATCATATTTCCCCCATCTTTTGGGCGATATGAAATATGATGACGGACTTTAAAAAATGTATTTGAAAAACCTCAAAGATTTGAATGTAAGAAAGAAAGACAGATATTTGATCTCGCCCTATCCATAACATTACTCCTGTGGACTGCAAAGTTTTGGCGAGTCGGGCTCAACGGGGCTCAGCGTATTGTTCCACCAAAAACTTCTCAAAGTGCACAGTAGGGTGCAGCTTCTAAATATCATTTCATACAAACTTAGATCCGATAGTAAGTTAGCTAAAACCGTCTTAAAAGCGGCAGAAGGAAAACAAACGTCAATCATCCCGTCAAAAGTCAATATCCGATCAGCACAGGCTTAGATACGACGTTCTATCCCTGCAAACTGCAAAGCGACATCTTTAACAGCAGAGGAAACTAACATGAAAGCTCCGTCTCTTACCTCTATGTCTTGGATGATCTTGGGATAAAGGGAGTGATAGTAGGAGTTGGGTGGGACTTCTGCCGTGCGGTTCTTGAACAAATATTTCTCCCTATGGAGAGAAAAACACAAGAATGAAAACTGCTTTGTACACACTGGGATCTTATTAAATCTACAACAGACACTCTAGACCAAACTTCTCTTCCTTTCCTTTATCCTAAATGAAATACCTCAGGATTGCTAAGCCTGTATGTGCGTGTGTAAATGGGTCTATGTCCATTCTCACCACTGGTGTCTCTCGGACAGGCCTTTCCAAAGCGGGTCGGTGCGGACCATGCGTTCGATGAGCTTCTTCCACAACATACCCTCAGAGATGACCCTCTGCCACTCCTTACACACCAGCTCTGCCGAGCACAGCGAGCGTGCATCCAGGAAAGACAGGATGTTCTCCGCTATGTGATCCAAGCCTTGGGCTTAAGGGAGGAAGAAAAGAGGCTGAGCGAGTACTTGCTGAAAACCTGCTGAGTATTTCATCTGGTCGGTGTATCTGAAACTTGGGGTTCACTATTTTCAAACGTAACTCGTGTTTATTGGTATTTAATTCAAATATTTGCCTAAAAAATAAAAAAAAAAATCAAATAAAGAAAATGAACAGTACAAAAAACTGGGTGGAAATTTTAGGAATGTCATCTGCAGTGCAAACATTCTGTAGTTTTATCCTCTTTAATGTGTTCATGAGAAAGCCTAATTTACTCTCAACTCCAACTATTGTCTTCATGCAGCAGGACGTAAATAAAACCACAAAATAATCTCCTTTCCATAAATTCAGGGCATTTTTTTCAAGGAAAGCCGTAATAAAATAGAAATGGTGAGTCCTTTGTGTGCCTAACTCTACACTGCATTCAGGGAAGACGGAGCTCAACCTGGAGTACTTGTTTTTATATCGATATATGTACCTGGCAGCGCAGTGATGAAGTCCCTCTGCAGCATGGGTTTGAGGTAGGAGTTGATGTGGCCGTGCTGGTAGTGGCACATACGGGAGATCAGGCGCTCGACAAACTCCACCTGGTCGGCCTCCGACCACTGGTCAAACAGGGCGATGCAGTGTTCCTTCTCCTTCTCGTAGTTCCCCTCTGATGGGCGCTTGCGGGACCCCACAACAGGACCATTACTAAGCTGTAAATTATCGAAAAATACCCGTTTTAGAGTTTGAATCTATTCAATACAGTAGAATACACACAATATCGCCAAAGTTAGTTTTTTCTCTCCATCTTTTAAAACAGTCTCCGAAGAGGATCGAGAGTAGTTATATTGTTTCAGAAGGGATTAAGCTAAAAAACGTTTTCTATTGCCGAAGGTTAAAGCTCATTAAAACACTAGAAGTCTGTGGGTGTATGAGTGGGAAGAAGGAAGAATGGTTCAAATAAATGTTAATGGCATCAGCATTTGTCAACATCAGTGTAAGGTTTTTACTTGAAGGCATGTAGGGAACAGAATATCCATGCAAAAATCTGATGTCACAGAATATGCTACGAGTTGTTAGAATCAAAATTAATCACATTGTTAAAATTGTGCTTTCTTTAAACAATTGTGAAGCTTTAACTTCAATATCATCAGCCTTTATATGAGCGTTCCCTCCTGATGGAAGATTTAAAAGACAACAATACATACAATACATACCTTTCCTGACCATTTGAAATGGTGTGAATGTAAATAAGCTTCACTTTTCACCGAGCTCTTGGGTACATACAAAAACAGATGCACACACCTTGAGAACTGTGGTCTTCTTTGGCGACAGATCATCCACGAGGTTCTGCGACTCCATCCCTGACGTGTTCTGTAGAAAAAGGACAAAACAAAAGACAAAGTGCGGGTTAGTTTTATTCTCTTTGCATCGGTGTAACAGGCACTGTAAGAGCCAGGGAAGCGGTGTGGACAGCGCTGGACACAAGAGTGCCACAAACACAGCCAAGGATGGGTGTGCACGCACAAACAACCGTGCACACACACACACACACACACACACACACACACACACACACACACGTATGAAGTGAAAGAACCCAAGAACTGCAACAAAAAGGAATCTATTCGCTTGCTTGTCTGTGATGTGGGCTAAAGTCTGGACAGGAAATTAAACTGCAACATCTTGGGTATGTCACTGGCAGCAGCTTAGGCATGACTGCAATGAAACTAAAATCAGATATTGGTCTTACAGCGTATACACAAGATAGAAAAAACAGAAAACTGGGAGGTAACCGGATCTCACCCATGTCTAGCGTCACGTAGATCCCTTACAAGTGCATTACTAACGAGCTAGAGACTTAATAACAACAGGGTTATAGCAAAATGCACTTATTGACAGTAATAGAGTGAGATGCTGACCATGTAAACCTGGCTCTTAACACTTAAACAATAAAAACAACTTATGAATAAATTACAAATAGCAGGTTATTTATCGCATATACACTTCTCTGGGAGTCATGGACAGTCAGGCAGCAAAACTCAACCAGCAAGGAGGCCTGCTGTGATCTTAGGGGGCTTCATGTTTAATGCTTTTTGTTGTGACTGACGATACGCCGGATGTTAGGAGACCACCTTGAACCAACATGACTGCGCCCCGTTTCCTCAAACAAACATATTCCTGAAATACAAAGACCAAAGGATACACTGCAAACTCTCCCCAAATTATCAGAAGAGCACATCTATATATGAAAAACACATCAACATGGGGACAGATACATAATTGCTTTTATTTGCACTCTTAAGTTCTGAAAAATAGATATTTCCTCTTCGCAGATATGTTCAACTTATTTGGGGGAAATGGGACGCAGATGTCCTTTTACCTGGGAGGGGATCAAGGCTCTGGCGATGACTGAGCCGTGGTCAAAGTCTTTGAAAACAGCTGAAAAGCTGGAATAGAGGCATGTGTATTTATTTTACTAGCCTATCCGTTAGCGCTTCTCCGGAGACCCACGGGTTGCCATTGGCGGGCCGAACCTGGGGCCTATCTTAAAAACAGGATTACTATTTATCCGGCTATTCTTCCTAAAGTAAAACCCAAAACTCTTCCATGTTTTGATCAGTGTAGTTCTCCATTTAACTTTGTGATGCTGCGACTTGTGGAGGGCAAAGCCAACAGAGACCACCAGTGGTTGGCCCCAACACAACCACACAAAACGGTCAAGTACCAGGAACCAAAGCAGACGGGACAAGAAGCCAGAATGGGCTCGCTGGTGTTGATGATCATGCAGAGCAGAAGAAGAGAAGGAAGGAGAAATAAAAAACAGACAGACCAGGTTTGGCCAGGCAGGCAGGCAAGCAAGCATGTAGCCTCTCAGAGCTTGAAGGTAGACCCCCCCCCCCGCCCCCACCTCGGCCCTCACATCTCCAGGTAGAAGGCGAGAAAATGCTACTCTTCATTGTGGGGTTATTCTCTGGTACCCACTGCGTCCATCCTCCACTCACATCAGATTACTTTGGAAATAGTCTACTAAAAGCCATGGCACAATCACTTTTTGACTTCTTAAGCATTCTGGATCCTAATTTAGGTGCAAGAACTGTGATTTGACATGATTACAAGGCATTAAATTACAGTTTATAAAGCTAGGAAATGCTGTGTCAAGCTGAGAGAGTTTCAGGACACACCAGAGAAGAACCTGAGAGCAGTGTGCTTCAAACAGAGAGGAAAGGACAACGGAAGGTGAGGAGGTAGGAGGGTGAGGGGGTGAACGGGCGCTGTCTGCACCAAGGTGGTATGAGGAGTCGTGTGGAGTGGGCAAAGAAAAGTGAAGGGTGAGTAGATGGCAAGGGAGGAAGGGAAGGGAGAGGAGGAGGAGCAGCAGAATTAAGAGGAGAGAGGCAGAACCTGGTTGTGAGCCCGGGTGGAGGGGATGC
This sequence comes from Lycodopsis pacificus, assembly GCA_028022725.1. Lineage (NCBI taxonomy): Eukaryota > Metazoa > Chordata > Actinopteri > Perciformes > Zoarcidae > Lycodopsis > Lycodopsis pacificus. The sequence continues at coordinate 15,423,198 of CM051689.1, forward strand.
TCTGCAGGCACCTGAGTGCACACAAACTCTCAGCCACCGAGGAGCAGCCCAGCCAGAGAGAGCGAGGCACAGAGCACTGTGTGAAAGAGAGAGGAAGGGAGGAGGAGAACGTAGTGGACAGGGTGAGGGAGGAAGAGAAAGGGGAGAGCAAGAGACCAGAGATGGGAAGTAAAGGAAAAGAGGAGGGAGGTTGATGAGGGAAGTTGGGGAGGAGGAAACCAAAGGAGATGAGTGAATGGATGAATCAATGAATGGGTATATGGATGGAAGTGGTGAGGAATAAGTGAGGAACACGACAGGTGGGAGTGCGGGAAAGTGTTGGGAATATCAAAATAATGGAAAAATTAATAATCAAGGTTTGGGTTGAAATTGAGAGGAGATAGGTGTGTAACCATCAAAAAGGTGAGGAGAGAAGAGGGGAGGAGGTGGGGGATAGTGAGGGAAAAAACCAGTATTAGAGCTACACACACATTGGCACAGTGAGCGCAGGAACACACACTCCTTCACACACATGATACAGATAAACATACACACAGGAGCATTATTAAACATGAACTGGGTCGGGAGGTAGAGGAGAGGGAGGGGCAATGGGAGTAATTGTCAATATTGTCACTGTTGTTTTGACAGAAACACCACCCACTGCCATCCCCACTCTCATGAGTGGTTAGTGAATAACACTGGGACAAAAATACACAGACACAACACAGACAAAATGTTTTGTAGATTAAGATTACGACCCCCCCCCCCCCCCCAAACCCTGCACACATGTGTATCTCCTCGATTAAATATGTGTAGTCCTTCTTCAGGGAGAAGAAAGAGAGATGATGTATAAACTTAATATTTCTGTTGGTCTTGTCAGATATATTACTTTTAATGTTATATCAACACTAATAATATATTTTCTTATTCCTTGACAGAGGAAGCACTTGGGTACGTTTCTGTTTTCAGTGTTTCTAATTATTCATTTTAACTTTTAGAATAAAATAAAAGATAAACAACCAATGGAACATTAGGAAAGGAACGAATCTGTTACATTGTATCATTTTTGTGTCCGTCTGTCGGTCTTCTGTCTACTAGTTTGACTCTTTACAGGCATTTCATTTCTCTCAGCGATGGTTATTCAGGGTCTATAAACGTCTGTAGTGAGTGTGGACAGCACCATTTGAACAACAATAGGCACAAACTGCTTACTCAAGACATCTGGTTTACGTCCATATAATCCACTAAACAATCCAAGATATTAACGTTACTTTCTAGGCCTGACTTGCTGTGTCAATAGCAAATACTGGCAATTGGTTCACTTGTTAAATACACTGTGCAGTATTTCAGATATGGAGTACGAGTGAGCGACTACTCGTGTAAGTTCATTCACAATACACATTTGTTCCTTATCTTAATTGGAGTCTTCCCTGAAACCACTTTGACCCCTGTAATGTTAATGTTGGCTATTACTAAGCTAACGTTAGCCTAGCGGGCTATCTTATCAAGAAAGCTAATCATTTCTCAAGAAAACGATGCTACTCGTTGGCCAAATCTGACAAGTCTATCGAGGAAATTGACATTATGACGACAGTCCGTGTTTCTGGTTACCCAAAAGAGCTTTTCGCCAACCTGCCCGAGTGACTGTTTTTGTATGGTAATGCTGTCAAGTACACCTAGCATGCTAGCTTTTAAGCTAATTGCTACCTCGCTAATCGTGGTAACGCTATGTGAATGAAAAAGCAACACACTTCCTTCTACGCACTTTGAAAATATAAACAGAGAACCAGCGCGTTATTACGATTTTAGCAACACTCTATTATATCTTTAAACATAGTCGACTGTTCCACACAACTATTAACATGCAGGTAGCCTTAACATCAACTACATACGACAACATACCCGTAAAATTACGTGGTTCATCGCCTCCTAGCCTGTTAGCTGGATGGCTAAGTCTCAAACCAGGGCCCAGTTAAAGTGGCGCAGCGTCACCGCAGTGATCGCTACCCCGACAATCCTCGGCTGTCTTCGGCCGACGACCGAACACAACCTTTTAATTCCCCCGCTGTTCACCGGTGTTTATCCCAAACAACACACGTTGTATCGGACGTAGAAGTAAAGGTCCTGGCTATTAATCCGGCCGATATGAGGAGCATTCTTAAGTAAAAGGTATCGATAATTTCAGGCCCTCCCTCTGTTTTCTGGTCCCCCCTCCTTTCTCCTCCAGCTCTCCCCGACGAGCCGCTTCAGCCCCATTCCTGCCGTCGAATCGGGCCTCGCCGCTTCTTCCCCCACTATAAGAGTGATAATGAACACTTTGGATGTTCCGGATGCCATAAGGAAAATAATCTTACCATCAATTCCAACGTTTTGTCCTCCATCTCCGGCTCCATGTTGACGATCCCCCCCGAAACTCGCTCTGAAAATGGAAACCCAGCCCTGCGTCGGCGGCCCGCAAATGCAGAGACGTCATTCACTTCGCTCAACCACACAGCTTTGGTGGGGCAGTGTCAAAAGGGTGGGTGGGGAGGGGGGGAATGGTGACGCCCATTGCAATGAAAAAAACGCGCTGATTGGACAGATTTTGTCAAAAGGGGAGTGATTTGATAGCTTTACTTTTTATTGATTGGCTCACCGTGCTACCAAGGCTTCCCCGGTGACTCCCCCAAACAAAAGGGCAAATGGATGAAGATGCTGTTGCCATCCTGAAGAGGAATACACTAAGGCAAAATCAATCATCCGCATAGCTTTGCGATAAGATGCTGCAGGAAGTTAGCTATATTAATGTCGCGTCATTACATGAGATGGTAATTTAAATCCGGCTCTGTAAAACAGTAACAGAAGTGATGCAAGGATTCAAGGTTAGGTTTCTCTATAGCTGTGTGATAACATGGACAAATACAATTTCGAGAAGAGGTTTGGGTTGTTTTAGTTAACTTTTCATTATTAAATCCACACAGGATTAAATAAGGAGGGATAACAGGTGACATAAGAGTTACACCAAAGGCATCCAGCAAAAAGCAGGTCACAGAGCCAACAGGATAACTTTGAGTAAAACATGTTAACCAACAAAGTAAGTAATCCAACTTCAGTTTCCATTACCCGTTAGCTCACACTAAAGAAACATGGCTGGTCAATTGAGTGTATGTTAGAAATATTCAAATCCCATTCTCAGAACTGGGCAAGTTTTAAGGCTGTGATGTGCAGGATGCTGTTTCCTCTAAGAACTCATTGACACAAGCTCCTTAATACAGTTTTACCTCCAGAGCTCATCTTGTGAATCAATGACTTTTTTTTTTTTTATGAGAATGGATGAGTTTTTGGTGTATTCAACGAGGTCATTCTTTAACAACTCCTTGGGTTGTTCCGTCTTCACAGTGTTATGAATGAAAATCCAATAGGAGCAAGCCAATGCCAAACCTCATTTTCTAGACGACCAACATATCACATTTAAAATTGCATCAACAAGAATGCATTAACACATGCACTTTTTGAATGAATTTCTGATCATAGCGATGTCACAGATTAATTCACAAAAGCAATTAAACATGTCACAGCTGGAATTTTGTAATTGGGACTCAGATGGTTGAAAATGTTAGGTTAACTCTAAGTGGATCACATCACCTTATGTCAAGGTATTCAATAATGAATACCAAGAGATCAAATGGATCCAATACTTTTGCTTTCTGCAATTCAAAATCAAAATTAATCAAATTTCAACATAAGGTGGATCCTGATGAAACAATTCGACAAAAGAATCCCCTAAAATCAGTCATGTATACTTTTAAAAACACACAGGACTATTCAAATTCTTCATTTAAAGTCAGAAAAGCAAAGACAGGTTCTGCCTTCCCAGGACGAGGAAACACAGCACAAGATTGAGACCACAGCAGATGAGGAGGTAGCAATGGTTTTCAGCAGTTCAAATTTAATACTTTGTCCCCCTTTCTCTACAGAAACCCAGGTAAAAAAAATCCCCCACTCTCATAAAATACAACAGCAGCAGTTACCAGTAAAAAAATGAAATGCAAAAAAGGAAAAAAAAATAAAATAAAGAGAGAAAGCGTTGAAGGGAGGAGAGAGAGAGGGTAGGGACACGATGAGGCAAGAAAGGAAAATATATTTTCTATATATGAGAAGTGAGCCCAAAGTTCTTCTTCAGACCGGGTTCGGGGCAACGAGGAATCTGGGAACTTGCTGTTGTGTTCATTCAAAATGGAGGGGAGGAGAGAAAAAAAATGAACAAAATGAGTCGAGTCCAATCCAACTAGGGGAAGGAACCAGCACTCTAAGGCAGGGATTTATTCAGGAAGGGCTTTCTCCCTCTCTGGATGAAAGAAAATCTTACTCCTCTTCAGCCTGTGTGATGTTTTGTTGTGTGTACAGATGAAATGTATGCACAAGTTTGTGTATGCAACAGGTAAATTGGAAGGTGTGTCTGTCATATATGGGCAACACGGTTGCACCTCTCACTTGCTGCAAGAGAGGTGGCATTTTTCTTTCCTCATTTCTTCATTCATTCCTTTGCTTTTTTTCTCCAATCAGTCCCCGACTACCTAGTAGTCATCCAAATCAAATAACTCATCGTCCTCTCCTTGGTACTCCATGCCCTGGAAATCCACCCTGTACCGCAAGATACCTGAGGAGCACAAACATGACAAAGGTGATATGATGGCTGACCGGCTTATGTCATGTTTGATTACATCGTGGCAGCATTAAAAGGAAGAATTTGTATTAGAATAAACTAATCCTGCTTAGCTATTCAGGTGGCAGCAAAAAAGCATGAATTCGTGAAATCATCTTTTTTTAAGTACTAATTACTGAATAAAAAAAGAAAACATACAATATAGGTTTAGGAGGAAATGTACAGGGAACTAGTATACACACACACACATACACTAGTGGTGGAACGGACCATTGTCGATCTGTGATCCGTACCGATCGCTCCTCACGGGTCGACCCGCATGTGAACTGCTGAGTGATTACCCAGTTTTACGTTTGCCATAAACGAAGGTTCCGTACAGTCACACTGATGCGTTCAGGCTCTGCTCAGTGAAAATGAGTATTGGGCAAAACTAAATTATAACATTATCATGTGTTCACATGTAATCTCGTAAAATGTAGAGTTGGGGAGAAACTTGAATAAATAGTCGTTTGAAGCAGAGGTTTTAACAACATAAATAAATATTAACGACATGAACTGTTTACACGAGCTCAGAGCAGCTTATAATGCATCATTAAAGCTACCAATGCCAAGATTAGTTTTAATCCATAAATTTACAATATTTAATTTCCTTATCATTTGAGTTGTGTTTTTATGACGAAAAAATAATAATAGATGACTAACAAAGTAAACCGATAACTTTTAGAATTTTGTAAACCAGCTTCTATAATCAAACAACAAATCTGTATCTGCCAATACGATCATCAATGATCAGTAATTAGTATTGGTGGCAAAAAAACATGATCAGGGATCTCTAAAAGTTATTTGCTCCCTTTTTTCTTTTGTGCTGATCCGAGCCGTGAGTTTTATGATCCGTTTAACCACTAACACACTTATTTTTCACAAAAGTGGAAAAGGCATCTTTTAAGCTAGATTAGTCCTAGCCATAACCCACTATGTATAAGTGTTATAGTGAGTTCATGGAGCTAAGCCAATTATTATTATTAGCCTGTGGAATTCTTGCAATCATATATCCCAGGCTATCAATGTCCTGATTGTTGGTAGAGCAGCTTAAGCGGCCACGTGGCCGATTATAGAAAGGCTTGTTTCTTACACTATTCCAGGTTACACATCTTCTCAGTAGATCACAGAAAAATATACCAACTGAACTACATATATCCTTCATTCATCCCAAGTCGTAAACAACCGTGTGCTCACCCCCGATGCCTCCAAAGCCCTTGACGAACTGGGACCCTTCCTGGCTCTTGTCTGTGACTATCTCCAGCGTGGCTCCAAATTTCTTGTAGTTGTTAGCGAACCACTCCAGCAGTGGCATGCTCTCGAGCAGCTCATGTTCCTGCCCCGTCTACAAACACAATCAAGAGTCAGGAAAAGCATGGCATGATCGGTAAAGGGTCCAACTTAATTCACAGGGATCCGTCCTCTCTTTGAAGCGCTCACCTCCTTGTCTGTGAAGTGAGACTTGTCTTTCTCTTGCTCTGGCGTCAAGTACAAAGTCTTCTCATCTGAAAACCAAGAGAGAGACATGAAGATCATAGCATTAAAGCATAATGTTTATTTTCAATATATTCCTGTTTCTCAGCAGTGGTAGATGTGATATGTGAGGTCTGTGTACCATTCTCTAATCCGTTGCTCTCGGCCCCATGTACACGTAGAATGTAACGCATGGTGTCTAAGTTTTCGTAGACTATGAGGATCTCCACTGCTCCCATCTCCAGGGCTTTGAGTGTGTCCTCCACACCAAAACAGTACTTCCCCGTGTCCTGGCTGATCTCATCAAAGTACCTTCCTGTAGAGAGGGACAACCATTAAGAAAGTCTCTACCACAACATGGTATAGATGTTTTCATAAGCGGTCACTGGAGACACCTAAAAACTGTTCCAATGTGTCACTAGGACAACTCACCTATGAGCTTCTTCTCCTGGATGAACTTGACATTAGAGAGAACCTCCGCTGAGAGCTCAATGGCCTGGTTGAAACCATTCTCTCCTCCGTATGAGATGTCCACCAGCTTTAAAACCTTGGCCTGTAACCTCTGCAGAAAACAGACACACACACAGGTTAATCACACTATAGAATAATCCACACAGGCGTAACATGATACAAGAATACAAAGAGGATTTGGAAGACAGTCCTTTACCTACAGCATGCAGAAACTGTCATTCTTCACACTTTGCTAAATTAAATGTATATAATGTTCTTACGAGTCTATTCAGAATATCTATTTTTGTTACACATGTACAGCTAGTGTGAATGTTTCCCATATCACAATTTTAAGTTTAGAAAGATAGAGCTGCCTTGACTTAAGATCTTAGTTGATTACATTTTTTGGCATCCTTTACCCACAGTGAACTGAGATTCTAAATGTTTTAGCCATCTAGTTTCTGAATTGTTTCAGATTCAAATCAATTAATTATTGATATATGACAGTAAAAACTAAGTTGATTGGTATTGTTTTTTGACAGAACACAGACTTACTGGGTCGAACATGTCCGACTGGCTGAGCTCGGTCTTGAAGTCGGCAGAGCCAGCTAAGACCATTCCTGCCACATTAACTTTGTCGTTGGACACAAAGAGCTGGACCGCTGTCTCGGCCACCTTTCTCACATAGTTGTGTCTCTTCTCCATTCTGAGCCGAGCAAAACGTAGAGCAGACTGTCCTCCTCTGCCTGAAAGAAAGATCGAGAATAAATGACACAATCTTTACAATGTTTCTCTACAGGCAAAATTAAGAGTTACAAACTACTGCTGACTAATGAGTTATTAGACATTATCTAATGAAGCCTGCTGTGTAGTTAAAAATATCAAAAGTTCAGTGTTTTGTGAGTATTGTAGATCAGTACCGTGCTTCTTGGGTAGGTCCACAGTGAACTTGTGCAGCACCTCTCTGGTGTTGCCCTGCAGTGTGCCAAATAGCGCCCCACTACCGTCGATCACAATAAAGCCAAATTTACTGTCGTCGGAGAGCAGGGCCGTCAATGCCTGTGTTAGGGGAAAGTTAGAAAAGAATGGATAAGGAGAATGTGACAGAACGCAAGTGTGATATAGATACATTTACTAGTTTGAATCATTTGCAGACACAGAAACTCTCAAACTCTCACCTCGGTGTGGAACTTGTTGTCGCAGAGGTACAAGGAGGTGTTAATTGGCTTAAAAGGCTCAAAGTCTATATTGACTTTCTTTTCCTTGCCTTCTTCTGTCACAATGGTGCCACAGTACACAACCAAACCATTGGGTGGCACTGGCAAGACACAAAGGTCAGAGGATACATAAGACAAACATTTTTTTGCAAGGATTAACTAACAATGTAGAGTTTCTAGAGGGGTGGCCAGCCTCATCAAGCTCTCTCAGATATGTCACTACACGTGTTCCACTCGAGGTTCTGAAATGCCAAAACATACTGTGACAAAATGTCCAAAGTGTTTTCCCTGGAATGTTTTTCTATTACGTGACGTATACACTGAACCGATGGGTAATGCACACCTTTCTCTCATGCGTACAGAACCTATTTTACAATTCAATGCTATTATCTCCACATCTCATGCTAGAAACATTGCCCTCTCATTTACAAGGGGATCAGAAGCTGCATGGATGTGAATAATATGACATACTTACACATGAGAAAATGCTTAAGATATTGGACGACTACATTTATACAATTCCAGTTAAGTCTAGAACCACTGTACCTGACAACATGTTCATGTGTATTAATCTGAACCTCTGTAATCATTGATTAGTTAGTAGTTTTTGTCACAGCCACAGAAACGATATCTTTGCATCAGTGACACGACTAAATGTCAATGAAACACGAGATCTGATTATCTATTTTTTTTTTTTAAACATCCTGACAGGAGTTAATTCTCTACAGCTGCCCCGACAAAAGTAACTCTCACATGGAAGTCTGCAGGATTTTATTTGGGTTTTCATTGTAACACATACCCTTGTTGTATAGTTTTAGTCTTTGCTGTACAGAGGTGATGGCCCCAAGTACAGAGAGCCTGTTGACTCGGCTCTTAATGTTGGAAGCGGTGCCAAACTCATCAGCTAACATCTTGGCCACTCTAGATATCTGGTCCTTGGGAGGGATGATCAGTGAGATCATACTGGTGCCATTACTAGAACGAGAGCAAGCATTTAATGTTAGTGCTTACATTAACACTCAGGCATGCATACACACACGGTGGTATGGGATGCAGTGTCTAACAACTCACTATAAACACAAGTGCTTTACCAGTGAGAGATTAACAGCATAAGCACCACAAACAATGTAATTCATATTATGTTACAATGACAATGCTTATAGATAGTATGGATAACACTGAACTTTAATCTGTTTGCTTTATTACCTTTACAATAACAGTCTGTTGCTCTCATCATTTTGTAAACACACAACCTTCCCTTGCAAAATATCACCTTGACAAGGTCTGAAAGGTTGAGTGACAAACAGGATGGGCTTTCAGTCACACAGTACACAATATCTACCCTTGAAGCCGAGGAATCTATCAGTCCGACTACTCCACACTCCTTTCACTGCCAGTCAAAAGACAAAGCTTAACCAGTACAGGCTGACACTGCACACAGGCAGGTAGCAGCAGCTGGATGAATGTGGGGCAAACGGTCAACTGTGTGTGTGTGTGTGACATGGCAGGCGGTGGAGCATAGGACAGCAGATTCTGCGCAACACTAGACGGCAAGCTGTCGCAGAGCAAGCTACCAGCAAGTGTAGCTATACCCACATTTACATGTCGTGTTTGATTATTCAAGAAGGCCACAGTGTCCCTACCGGCAAGCAACTGGTCAGAAATGATTTACAACTGACGATTTTGTAGCCAGTAAAGCTTTATGGAAACGCTGACCAACCCGCCTGACATGTGGTACCTAACATATTGAGAGTCTTTGGGGAATTAAGAAGCTCTGTCATATAATCAACGTGTAAAACTTTAGGCAAACGTCATTTGAAGTTGGGGAACGAGTCTATAGAAAAATGTACAACAGTAAGCTAGCCGGCCCTCGTCTCTCATCAACGTGCTTTCTTGTTAAAAGACACCCATGGCGGCCTCTTTCCAGATATGACGTCTATTAGCGGGTCTCATTAGCAACACAGCCAAAAAAAATTGCTGTTACTGGTTTTAACGCTTTGCCTGACTTATGGCAACATTCTCCGTCATGTCGTACATGACACAGACAAAGCGACGCATTTATTCTTCCATATTAACACAACGTTCCCAACCTCCTAGGCGGGCTAAATGCGACAGTAGTTAGGGTTTAGCATTTAGCAAGCGCTATGGTAAGCTAAGTTAGCAATGCTAAGTTAGCAATGCTAAGCTACCCCTCCCAAACTCGGCCCCACTTGTCCGATGTCCAGCTGTTGCGGCGGTCAACACTCGCAACATCACCACGCACAGTTGGCCCAGTGACCACATTGGCTCACCGCTCAAATAAATCCCTTACCCACGGGCAGCTTCCAAACTTTTGATCAGCTTCTTGATTTTCCATATCTCCACGTTCCTGTCCGCCGCGCTGGGGTCGTCCGCCATCTTTCTGCTGTAATCGCGTCAGCACCTGAAAAGAAAAGCATATGTGTAAACCGCTTAGTAAAGATATTGGCCAATATTTACTGTCTTAGTAAGTTTGCAAAATATTTGCCCTAACCGGCTGGACTAGGTACCTCTCCGACCTAGTGGCGCGGTGTCCGTTAAGGCACCTGACCAGTACTGGCTACTGGGCTGACCGTGAGGAAAATACTCTAAACCGGACTGTTTCTCTCAGTTTAGAGCGCGGAGAATAACGGGCCTACTTCTGCCAGGCCCTAGCGTCCCCCCTGTTCTTATCTAATACGACCTACTTTCCCCTGTTCTCCTGGAAAACAACTGTCCGCTTTTCAGGCGTTGCGTATATATCGATTTAAAAAAAAGGAACAGGTACGGTACCTGCCTCGGACAACGCCGCTCCGCTATCTGTCCGCTGCGCTACGTCGAGTCGGTGGTCCGAGGAGTGACGTTGCCTTCCCGACCGGTTTCTCTCTCCTACACACGCTGCGCGTGGTGCTAACGGCAGGGCTCACATGTGGGAGGTGGTTTGAATTGTGGCGTTCACTTCCTGGAAACCACATAGAAACCAATAACAGCTCTCGGCTAGTACGTCAATCATACAATTTAGACAACGATTGGACGGAAGCTAAAACAAACGTCGTCGAATATGGGTGGGCGTCATTCGCTGTGGATCATGGGATTTGTAGTTCGAGAGATGTGACGCGAAGACTTCTGTTGAATTAACAGGTTGTGCAAAACTGGCATAGCCATTTTTTACAGCTAATTCCATTATAGTTTGTACTTTCTGCTTAAGGCTTCAGGGTGCCTTTATAGCCTATGTATTACATTGTCATCAGCGTACTACATTATGTGAGAGCTTTCCATATATTTAGTGTGAAGAGCGACATCTGCTGGCCACTTTAAAAACGTCTTTGCCAGATAAACTCAACTCACATCAACGGTTGTCTTTTTTTCTTTCTTACACTCTTTGAAAAAGTAATTTTCCGGCAAAATTCCACCGTTAAAGAACATTATTCTAGAAAAATACAGAAGCAAACATTGTGTGACAAACAACTTTTTTTTTAGGGTCCTTAGATAATGGTTTTACTATTTCACCTTGTTTCGCACAAGCTTTTGACAAACCAAACACTTATACCAACTCTCCCTGGGCTTACACTGTCAAATGGGAGAAATCTTTGGCCTTCAAAACCGAAACGAAGGACAGGAGAATTAACTGCAGAGACTCCATTTTCTGACATTGGTCTCATGACAATTGAATTGGAGTAAAAACATTACATGTTCTTCTCAAAACTGAGCTCTGCAACCCACCCACCTACTACACCATGTTGTGTGATGCAACAGGTGTCTTGAATGTTACACATATGTGCATTTTCTTTCATATATCTAGGTCAGCAGGGGTCAGCAATACCTGTAGCCTGTGAGTGTTGCCGAAATGTGGCTTCCAAACTGCTGAGTGGGCTCTTTCAAACCACAGAAAGCTCAGCTGTCCAATTAACGTGACAGGCGGTGTAGAAGACTTAAAAGAAAAAAAATATATTGCAATGTGTTTCAAGCCAGGCCGCTCAGTAATGCAGTTACCTTCTGTTGTTGAGGTTGATGATGCAGATGCAAATTATTTGGTGAGATGTTGGGTGAGCTTTGTGTAAGCCTGAGATTGCAGTGTGAGTGCTGTGTAATATAGTGTTCTTATTAAGAGGTGTAGGTCACTCTGTAACACAGGCAGCAATTACTGAGCCTTCCGTAGATATGGTGGGTCATATTCACTAAAATATATCAGTTTATACTTTGTACTCTTAATGTTTTGTGTACAATGACATTTGGTTACAGGAGAAACAAGTAATACATTGTGACAGAAAAAACACATTAAGTACAGACTTTGAACTCTTTGAAAATAGAAAATATAACACATATATGTGTGTTGTGGGTGTGTGATCTGATTAAAATTAAGAAGCAAATGTGGGTATTTGGTTTTCTCCTCTTTGTCAATTTGTCAGGAGTGTAGAAATATGCAAGCACGCTTGAGGTCTCATGTGTCACTTTTCCTGATATGTTCATGTTGCATTTTTCAGTATCTTTATGTATGTTAGCTATGGTATGACACTAAGTATGACGTGTTTCCCTCTTCTACACAGAATCTACCTGCATTTTTCCATTTTCATGGAGCAGTGGAAGAATACTATGACCTAGACACATTTACACCACTAGATGGCAGCATTGATTTAAGGACAAATGAATGGCTTCTTCAGTGTCTGGCTTGTTTTCATTAGTTGATGAAGGAGCATCGTATGCCTGGAGCTTCTGTTTTTTTTGCATCGCTCATTGGGACACTCATAAGTCAGGTCTTGTTGTTTATTTGTTGTAGTAATTGTGGAATGCAGTTTATTAGGTTGCATATGCTGGATATGAGTCAGTGTCTTTCGTGAATTGTGATTGTTTCTATCAGAACAGACATCTGTTCGTGGATGAAGCAACAAGCCCAAGAAGGATCTCTGTTGTATTACCCATCTCTGGTGAACTGGGGGAGTGGGAGGAGGTGGTTGGAGCTTCTGTCTGGATCTGACACTCACAGGATAGCTTTATCATTAGTGAGAAAGTGATATAGCAGTTTGTGCAACCGACTGCCTCCAAAATTGGCCAGCACCGGTATCGGCGCCAATATATCACCATCTGTCGACCATCAGAGCTGTCGTTTGGAAATGAATGGTGCTCGCTGTACTGTGGATGGGAGCTGTCCATGGCCAGGGCCGCTATTCCTCATTTCACCTGGTCGTCACACATGAGTATTCAGATGAGCAGAGGAGGTTGACAGGTTGTTCAATCCTCAGCATTCCAAAGGGCTAAATAAGACGCTGGCAAGGAATATAATCAGCACATGGGGTTAAATCTAGGGTTTCAACCCCTTTCGGATCCAAAGTATTCTCACGATCCCAGCCGTTAGAGAGATGTCTCGTTGTTGTGTACATTTGATTAAGTTATAATTTAGTGTTCTGTTTTCAAGTGCTTTGAGAGAGCTTCAAGAATCCTATAGGCCGACATTGAAACAACAATATTTAAAACCTATTTGGCGTTTACCGATTGAAAATACAACAAATTAACCAACAAATCACAAATCATGAAAGTCAAGTTACAGCTTTTCTAATGATACCAACTTCATTCCTTCATTATTTTCCTGTGAATTGAAACAGTTTCCTTGTACATCCTGTATGTATAGTATCTACAAGTAAGTAAATGATGATGCAGTCAGTTTGTATACTCTCAACCAGGACAAAACAATAATGTATTTTAACTGTACTTTTTGTATAATAACATAATAAACATACAGCAATACAACACAATAGACCCAAACATCTTGACACTACGTACACACTCAAAGCTGTAACCTCTAAATCAAATTGTACTTTCATAACCTGTGCAGGTAATGATGTCATAGTAGGAGTGACTAAGAAGGAAGCGCTTTGCGTATGTGTTGTATTTGACCTAAAACAGATGCCACCAGGTTTACAGGGCTCTACGTCCCCATCTGTGGCCATCTGCTTGAGTAGGGTTGAGGGGAGAGAGGGATGAGAGAAGGTGTGACTCTCAGGGGTATTCAAGGACACAGTCTTGCTTGTCATTACTAAGTAAATGCGAGTGGGGTAAAAAGACAGAGGCAGTGAAGATGCATCCAATCAGACACATGCAGAAAAGAAGCAGGTAGTTACATAATCAGACATGGAAGTTGTCTTGGCTGTTCAGAGAGGGCCAACATCCGGGACCTATAAAAGTTAGTCAAAAGCGAATGACTAAAAATGAAACATTAAACAAATCAAAGCTCTGTGGTGCCTATTTCCCTGACTCTTGTACCCTTGTCGTCACTGACATGTTAAAGCTTTGATGCTTCCCCTCCCACAAAAAACTTGATTTGCCCCTCAATGTGTGCAGTGCAGCTCTTGACACAAACGAGGAAAATGTTAAACTCCTCAGAGGGAATTAAGCAGCACACATTCTCTGCTGACTAAGCTAATCTGTGTGTCTGTCTCTCAGGCTCTCGTTCTCTGTCCTCCTCAGTGAAAAAGAGGATCATAATCGTCAGCACTTCAATGGCTTGCTTATGACTTACACCGCAGTCTTCTTAGGACGTGCCGTTGGGTAGGAGCATGTACAACTGTTGATGTCTGCCAGCCATCTGCTGCACCACTGTGCAGTTTTCGGTTCTGGTACAAGTGCAAAGATATGGGATTGCAGCAGAAGAGGCGTTTGGGTGTATGTTTTTTGTTTCTGCAAATTTCAGAGTTGACATTCTTGTCACATACTTGGCTGTTTTACTTCTCTCTACAGGGGCAGAGGGAAATTTACAGATCTGCATCCTAATATTAAGTGGATTAATCAGGAATGGAGAGTTGAGGTTGTCATAAATATAAATGAGGTAATTTGAGGTATAGGGTGAGACACGCTTCATGTCTACACAGTGTGGGCTATTAGCAGTTCATCAACGCAGTGGATTAAGACCAATAACCTCAATTTAGAGGCCAAAACACCCAGTCAATCTTAATGATGCATTGGAAAGGGGTTAAACCCAAAGGTAATCTGGACCAGCAGGCCTGCCTACACCACTCACTGACCCAAGCCATGATCCAATTGTCTTTTACGCCCCAGGAAGCAAGGAGTTCAGTGTATTTTGCAGTTTAAGTTAGATTTTAAAACTATTTGTTGCCACAATTTCTGTTACTGTAATGAAAATGTGCTACCTGTAAATGTTGGAGGATAGTGGTGTTGCAGTCGGCACATCCAGTTGATACAATCTGGATGCCACCCATCACTCCCCCAAAGAGAGATTACCAGATGCTCCCACCAATCTCCCATTTTTTCCCAGGGGCCTGATGGTATATTCTCTTTGCCAGCAATCTATATTGGATTAAAGAGAATAAATGTACACATTTGCAGATGCAGAAAAATACATATTTGTGTATGCAAAAACTTTGCACATGCAGCTGTTCTGCAACATCTGTTCCATCAATGCCTGGCACACACATAAACACTGCGGTTCTCCATCTGATGGCTCCGTTCTTTTGGCTCTTAGCACAATTGACAAAGATGTAAAATAAAGACAATCATGTTAGTTGCGCTACATTATTACAAATAGACTTGGTGCTGTTTTCAGATGAATCTATGCCATTTACTGTGGTGGTATCTCTGGGCATCAGAGATGCTGAGGTCTTGGTTGTTACGCTGTTCTCACTCCCCAGGAAAAGTTTTCATACCAATGAGTCCAGTGCGTGCAGTAATCCATGCCATCACTCATGCAGCACAGCTTTAAACCAGTCTGAAATCATTATATTGGAGTCCCCACCATGACAACCTCACAGATGGACTGATAGGGAAAGGAAGGTGGGATGAAACAGGGGAGAAATAATTGATTTTCTTCGAGCTGCATTAATCAAATTGACTATAGAAAGGGCATTGTCAGTACAATGGATTTAATACCGCGCATTAAATGAAGACAAAGGCGTGTCTGGCAAGGCGAGCTTACTGTGAGGGATGATGATGGGAATGATCAAAAGTCAATGCTATTTTGATGTTGATGACATGCATATATCTCAGAGTGAAAATACTACTACTCTCCTAAATGCATTACTCACACACACCCTTGTATATTCTCTCTCACTCCCTCTCTCTCTCTTTATATATATATATACATATAGTCCTGTGGGTTAGATTTATTTTTTGATATGCAGTTGTTATCTGCAGGAATGTGCTTAAGTCAGTCAATGTATGCAACCTATGAGTGTGTGTGTGCAAGTCTGCTCTGGTGCATACAAAAGTGTCAGTTGTACAGTGTGTGTCTGCTGCTGGCACATGTAGACGCCTGTGGCTGAAATGAGGACACTAAACAGACTGCATGGGACAGAGAGACTTATATTTATTCAGACAAACGTTGTGGAACTGTCACAGTAAAATCCAAACCTTTTCTGCTCATAATATCACCATTTCATTCAAACATCACACATTAAAAGAGGAAAAAGCCTTTGCAAATGTGTTCATGTAGTTCTGCATTTGTAAAAGACAGAACTGTAAAACGTTTTTGTGTTTGTGTATCATTGTGAATCATCCCCAGGTAGCAGCACCTCATAGGCAAAGGGTAAAGCAATCACCAGGCAGGATAAGGCAGCTCACTAATGACATCCTGAGAGGGCAGCAGGTATAGGGCCACTATAGGGCCACTATTGTAGCAAAACTATTTGCAGATACGTGTGGAGAGTTGTGTGTATCTAAATCCGCGTGGCTGTAATCACATTTGTAAATTTGTAAAAATAAATCTTTGTTTACCCTTGAGTTAGCAAGCACCTATTTTGTATTGGCAAAATATTTAATATGCTTTCAGGCCTGAATTGTAACTGAAAATTAGCACAACTCTAAACAAGCATATGCTCAAGAGATTCCCCCAGTGGATAAATATATATTTTTTCATTTAACACTGAATCAAATGGCTGCTCGTAACGTGAACCTGCACATGGCAGCCTTATGCATTTACAGGCCATAGTTTAGCTTCCCTTCCCTCCACAATTTAAAGCTCACTACTCCCAGCACACACAAGCAGATTGAAAGCTATACACACATCATGAGATTGTTGAGCACCAAAGTAAATGTATGCCGAGCAGCCACTCGTTAATCTATTAAGCCAAAGAGGCCCAGGTTTGTTTTCAGCAGCTGACAGGGCAAAAGGGACTTACATTCAGCTGGTGAGAGGATAACTCTCTTCCGGATAGTCATCTAGCTTCGACTGGATGTGCAAGCCTCATGTCTGTAGTCTGGTTCCCGTGAGTTTCAGCACATTGAACAGTGAAAAAGACTGAACAGAATCAAAGGTGCGTCTGTGCACGTATCCTCAACCTGTGGCCAAAGGTACCATACCCAGCAATCACTTCTCACTGCGAAGGCTGCAGGACAACAGCACTGACTGCCTCCTTAAAGGCAGCCAGTCACCTCAACTACTCGGCTAAATCGACTCTTCCTTTCGATCTGGATCATTTTTCTATTGCTTTGGTAAGGCAATCCAACAAAAGTTTTACAATACAAAATACAGATTCATCAACTAACATACAAAAGATATTTGACTTATTTATTTTCACTTCTCAGCCTTTTCCACCTCATTTCTCTTCTACATCGTTTCGCCAATCAAAGCATTGATTTGAATCACCAACAACTTTAAAAATTTTCTCTCAACAAAAACATATCCATATTATTTATTCTGTTTCATTCCTGCCTGTCTTGCTCCTCTTTCCCCCCTCCTCTTTCCACGTTGTACCTCTTTCTCTTTTATTCATCATTCTTTCTGCATCAGGCTGTAGACGGTACAACTCACATTTTCATTACTTTCTTTCCAACTCCTGCAGGGAGGATAAAACAGGACCCCCACGCCCTTGTCACATCTAGATAAGTCTTCCATTCCAATGTTCTAATGGCTGGTAAGAAGTGTTATTCATGGTCTGGTTATTTTACCTCTACACCAATATAAATTGTATTTTGGGCCACTCAAGGCTGAGAGTGACACATATCATTAATTTTCCTCTTCTTTTAATTGTTTTCATATAAACTCTCCTTTCTATGGAACAAAAAACACACGATGCGTTGCAGAGTCGGCACTGTTACCATAGGAACGCAATCTGATAATTATACCTGACCTGCATATTCGGTTTGTTTGTTTGAGAGTCTTTCCAGGAAGCAAGGCGTGATATGTCTGTCTGTGTGTGTGTGTGTTTGCAACACAATAACACTTTTACAGATTAGCTTGAGAAAACATGCACGGAACAGGTGTGGATCCAACACCACTCTCTCTCTCACAGTCATACAAACTTGATGATTTGTCACTTTGGCAGCCACCTCAGTCACTGAGTTACAATTCAAGCCATGTACAGGAACAGCAGTAACTGATTACATTCGGAATGTATAATTAATACATACATACATACGTAGATGTTTCTTTTGTTATATTGGCATACTGTTCAATTTTTTACAACTGATTTTCATATATTTGGTTTAATTATTTAAACAACAAAAACGGATGAATAAAAACACAGTTTATAATTGAAACTTGTCATACTTTTCTCAAATACAACAATCTGAGTTATGATTCAACAATAAGTGCATCTGATAAGACCAATCAGAATTAATAAAATGAATAAAAATGAATAAACCCTACAGTTATTCACTGCCTGCTGCTCAAGAGAAGCCTTTTTATCTCAAACAATAATTTAAGTTTAAACACTCATTTTCTCCTGACTTAAAATCAGAGGTACATGTCTTTATCACTTTAACGTTCCCTTTCACTATTTTTTTCCATTTTCTCCCCTCAACAGTCTTTGGTGTTTGGACACTTGGACACTCTTGTATGAAAACTTCTACTCTAATTCTACTGCTGCCCTGACTTCTCCCTCTCTCCATCTTTGCCTCTCCACTCTATTTAGTCTTTGCACTGTGGCCCACGATGAGTCTCAAAGGAACAACACCCTCTTCTCTGTTTCACTTGGTGTGACCCAAATTGTTTTGGACAGGAACGGCACCGTTGCCTATAACGGAAGTCCTTTTGCTGGGCAGTGAGTCAGAAAGCCGGAGTAGAAAACATTTGCACTCTGGGAGGCACAAACACAAAGGGACAAGATACACAGAGACAACATGTCCTGTTAACTGTTTCTTTCAGCAGCACAGCAGGGTCAGGCCGGCTTAAAGATGTCAGAGTCAGACACACAACTGACATCAAAGTTGTTCCACAGGGAATACATGGTGAGCACTTGTACATTCAGATCACACGGGGGCTCAGTGGTTAAGAGAGACCTTGAATAGACGGCCCTGTGAGGGGAAGCATTCACCCAGCTGAAGTCATCTTGAATGAGACACTGTGTGCCAAATGGCCCGAGGGGACCAGACTGTGGCTCATCCTGCACTATTCGAGATAACAGAGCAAAAACAGGGTTTTGTTCACAGATCCATGAATATATTAGATTACTAACAGATTCAAGTACACAAATTAATCAGAGATACAACACTCAACTGCATCGACAAATATCAGATTTTTGAGAGCTTTAAAAAATCAATAACAATATCTATATATTTTTTGCTTTCTAACATTAAACACAAAGCATAGACAAACATTTCTTACTTTTGTTTTTTAAATAATTGACTTACCCTTGTTGAAAAATAAACTTGAAGGTCTGGTAAACAAAACATAAATCCAATACAGCCTTGGAATTGTGAAGGTTATACTGTCCATTACTTTGAAAATCATACGTGAAGTTCTTGCTTCATGTTGTACAAATTGGCCGCACTGTGTTGGAGAATCCATACTGCATATGTACAGTTACAATAAATGATGTTGTATCTTTCTTTTCCTACTGGATTAAATAGGCCGGACAGGTCGCTTGTTGCTTAAGGTTGCAAACAGTTTGAAGAGGATATGGTTAAATATGTCGTCCTTGGTAACGGCATGGGTAAACCTGAGGGTTTCGCAGTAAAGCAGATGACAAACTCCATATATGAAACAGGAGAAGAGAGAAATGGTGAGGTGAGTAATTCATCTTTGTAGTCAAGATGTGTAGGTTATCCATTCGCCCTTTATGCAGAAGTGTCACCATCAAATATAAGAATGGAGCAGAGCAAGGGACAGGGGAGGATGGCATGGAGATGGATAGAGCAATATAGAGAGAGAGAGGGAGAGGAAAATGGGGAAAGTGAGATTTAAACAACCATGAGCACAGAGAGAAGTGTTTGGTATCTGATTCCAACTATGCGCATTGATTCTGTTCCTCACAGAATCCTGGATTAAATTCTTGTCATATTTTTATTACAGTAAGAAAAACCAAAATATGCTGAGAGCAAAAAAACCTACAGATTCAGGCAGAGTATGTTTTTGCTGTCATCTGTAATAAATGACAACGCAGGTTGTGAATGTATATGTTTAATGTCCATTGTTCTACAACTTTTACCAGTATTAACAGATACTGGGGCCTTTAAACTACCAGCCAGACGTATTGTAAACACTAAGTTTGATTTAGAACGGTTCACATCTAAAGGTCCGGTTCCTGAATTGAATCAATGCGAGGATGATACATTGTTTAAATATTCCACTTGGTCCGGTTTGCATTAACAAAGGCAAAGCTCAAACGGTGCAGAAATTGTAAACAAAAGTCATTATGGAAATGTCATTTAACTATTGCTCATACAACTGGCTCCTCGACCCATGTGATGTGCTTTCCTACACTATGAACAGAGTGTGTGGATGAAGTTTTAAAATTGTACTCATTTAGCAGCTATGTAGTTGTAGCTTGTCATGCTTTCATGCTATACTGGCTACATACAATTAGCTGAAAATCTCATTGTTTCTGGCCATCTGAGTCCAACATTCACTCTTGTTTAGCTGCATTTTGACTGAAATAAAGTGAATGTGACTAAATAAATGAAAGAAGATGATGAGAGGGGTAGAGAGTGGGCAGAGAGTAGACATGGAGAGAGAGGGGGAGGCCATATATGGACTGGATATGGACTGGATAGTGTGGGTGTTTGTGTGTGAAAGCATGTTTGTGGGCTTCACATGCACCGGGGAGGACGCTGTGGTAAACAGTCAGGCAGGAAGGTTGTGTGTATCTCATCAAACACACACTATTGATCTGAGCCACAAGTCAGATATCAAACACAGAACCATGGCTGGGAATTACCCTCTTGCCTTTCCTTTCTTCTCTCTTCCTACCATCTCCCTTGCTCCATCACTCCTCTGTCTTTCCTGCAGTATTTGTTAACTTATATCAATAGGGAGTGGCAACAAACACAGCAAAGGAAACTAACCCACACATACATGCAGAGACACACAATCATATATTTGTTTTAGAAATGTTCAGGACACACATGCCTGTGTTGCCTCACATGCATTCACTGGAGGCTAAACTAACTGCAATTTAATACCAATAAATCAAGAAACCACCCAAACCAGCCATGGTTGTAATTACCCCAAAACGGTCAATAACAAAATATAAATTAGAAATGATTTAAGCAAGACTTGCCAATACATTTGAGCCCATCAGGGATTTATTTTGTTTATCACTGTACCACTGATGCCACGAAATCATATCATAATAGAGAATGGATGTTGGCACACGCACACACACACACACACACACACACACACACACACACACACACACACACACACACACACACACACACACACACACACACTGTTATTTTCTTGGTTTTATGAATTGTACCTTGTTTGTTTTCTTTATTATCTCAATATTACTTGACGCATTGGAAATATTATCCTTGTTACATTGATGCCAATAAAGCATATTGAATTGATTGAAATGAGAAAACCCAGGAGATAGATGAGACCTGCTCACTGTCAAGACACTGCAAACATCTGAAACTCTCTTTGTGGGCTAGTTTAATAAACACCTGTTCTAACACCTACTTATTTGATGTAAAATCAGAAAAAGATGAGAGAAGAGGAGAAGACACATTACCCCATGTATTTCATTACTCTCTTTGCCAACTTCTTGTGTGTGTGTGTGTGTGTGTGTGTGTGTGTGTGTGTGTGTGTGTGTGTGTGTGTGTGTGTGTGTGTGTGTGTGTGTGTGTGTGTGTGTGTGTGTAATAAAGGAGGTAGCACTGTCCTTAGTCCATTATTCCTTTACATTTTTGTCACAGTGAAGGTGAGTAGGACGGGCAGAGAAGGACAATGAAAGCAGTGAACAGCACAGACATGAGACCAAAGAATGAAAAGAAAAGAAAAGATCCACTGTGTCTTTTGTGGTAGAAAATAAGCATGTACTCTTTTTAAAATAGCATTCCTGAGAAAATGTTAAGGAGATGACACACTTTGAGAGCTAGACTGAAAGTGAGAAAAAGGTAAAAAACTGTTTAAGACTGACAGGAAGAAAAACAACAATTTTTGAACACTTGAAAACATCAGACCCATAACATGGCGTACATTTTCCATGAGCGTCAGGTAGAAACACTCGGGTAATCTGGGTAACAACAACTACCACGGTGGGACTAGATGCAGTCACCAATAAAGTTATTTAAATATACACATAATCAATTGTGTGTCTCCAAATGTTATTGAACTAAAGTCTTAATCTCTCAGGATGGTGGAAATAAATGCTGTCTTTTGAACATTCTGTCATTTCTTAGTTTAATCCTGCACGAGGTATTTGATTACCGATAGGGGGCAGAAAGAATCCCAAAACAATACAGTTTAAAGTAGCTTTAATTAAAAGCACAACCCATGATCCAAATGCAAATAAAAGGGTTATTCTATCACCAAAATGTAAACACAGGATTGGACCCTTCTATTACACTATAATGTATTTTTAAAAACCAAACAATCATTAAATAGTCGTTTCATGAATATTTAAACACAAACCATTAATATGCCGTAACAGGAGTTAAAGAGCCATTGTCTACCTCTTTCAAAGTGTGTCTGTTTCCACACTATCCCTGGTGTGTGATATAAAGCACAGGAGCTGTTCATGGAAGAGTCAGCATGTCCAACTTTGAAGGTTTAAATGGTACAAACATTGAAACAAAGCTGACATGGACGACCTAATATAGCAAAACAAGGTTTAGTTGAAATCTTTATCTTGAGCTTGTGCCATGTGTTTTCAATGTTGCACCTGGTATATCTTCTTAAAGCACATCAAAACATAAAGAAAACAAAAAGGTGATAGAACAAGAATAATGTCAACGCCGTTTTCCACCACATCAATCTGATGTTATCCTTGTGGCATCGAGGCACAGCTGGCTGGCGTTGAAGGCATCAGAGATCAAAGCAGCTCATCGACTCTGAACATTATATAATTTCACACTAGGCGAACAGCACAAACCCACTTTCAGGTGTCGACGGTGGAAGCTTTAGGAAGAGACAGTGGCAGTAAAGCAGAAACAAGAGGAGGACTAAAAAGAGATGTGGCTGTTTAAATGCAAAAAAAAACCTGAGTGAGTGTAACAGCTACGAGACCAAAGAGGTAAATGGACAAGAGAGGAAGCCAATGCATGACACTGGATATTAGGACAGTGGTGTGAAATGTCGAAGGGAGACATGTCCACCTTACCATTACGTGTGTGTGGATTTACAAAGGAAACACAAGGAGCCACTGCCATGACGTGAGTGGTATGGCAATGTTTGCGTTTATTTTTTTTACTTCTGTTAGTATATCAAGGCACTGTGTACATGTCATTAGCATGTAAACTTCAGAAGAAGGGAGCAGCCTTGTCTCCGTTAGGGGCCTAATGGGTTGTTTTTGAGCCACAGCATGGTGTCTGATGTGAACCTGATCACACACTGTACTGCTGTTAACATGGCAGGTTATTACTTTTAATCACACCATTAAATCTGCCAGGGACATGAAATCTGTTTTTCCTGATCCTGTCAGAAGAATCACCTAATCTCCTTCTTTCCACCTTTTCTGAGTCTGTGAATCTCAACCTGGTTGAATAAATAAAATAATATGCATCATTGAGAAAAAGCTGGTATACATAATATATTTCTACATCACAGCTCTGCATCACTCAAGCTAGTAGGGGTTTCTATTTCTGGTCACCAGGTATTGGGTCTACACAGGTTCCTATTGCAGAATCAAAGGTGGAAAAAAAATGTTAAGAAGTGACAGAAGGAAAATGAGAACCACACACATACAACAAAGCTGTCAAAGATTATATGAACAATCAAAGAAGTCGACCGACTGCAAAGGAACAATGTAAATTCCATTTTTTGTTTGACATACGGTCTAGACTGTAGGATGTCAAACTTCACACAAGCAAAACACGTCACATTTTCTAGAGTGAGGGAAAGTGACATGACAACCTTTCTCCGCATGGTTTGGTTTATTAATTTGTTCAATCTATCAGTGCTCAAAGTATAGCCTGTCTGATGTCTCGTCACTTCAAAAGGACATTTTCACTGCGAGGAAACGGGTGAGAGGACGAGAGAGAGAGAGAGAGAGAGAGAGTATTATTCACTCACACACACATGCACAATCACATAGACAAATAACAACATGTTAAAATATAAATATCAAAAACTTCAAATGAGATTCAGTGAAATGCTGAATGCAAACTGTCTACTTATGCCACAGATTGAGTGATGTCTGCAGACATATGGTGAATAAAGTAAGCTGGGAAAAGAGAAATAATCAGTAAAGGACGACTGAGAAGGGAAATGACCGCATGACTGAACCACAAAAGTGGGGATAGAAAAAAGATGTCGTGACACTGATAAGAAGAGAAGCGGTACAGGAGAGGTCAGGGGAGTACGCAGGAGTGGGAGGAAGGATAAAGGGGATAAAAGAAGTGTCTCTGAAAATGATGAAGTGATAACAGAGAGAGAGAGGACAGTTTGAACCATTTAAAACTGGAGCTGAATTATAATGCGGGATCAGGATCACCACATTTAGCCACATCACACTTCCTGCATTTCCTCATTCTCCTTCTTCACTCATCTCTATTTTTCTTCCATTAACTCTTTTTTTCTAATACAGATAAAAAAAAAAACACTTTCATTCAAATAAATTACAATGTCATGACATTGTTCCATTGGTATTGGGAAATATGGAACCATAGTATTACAATTATAAAAGCTGCAAATTAAAAGTGGAAAGGATGCAAGTGTTAAATGAGTGTTATGGCTCTTTGCCGGATGCTTTTTGGTAAAGTTAATTACACAGTGTCACATTATGACATACTAAGCTAAATTCAAAATGATAAAAACGTAACTTCATTTGTGTAGAACTACTGAGAAAATAAACTTGAAAGGGGAGTGTAAAAAGTCACGATGGGCAATATCAATATGGTTTGCACATGTATCTCATATGATTTACTGAAAGCCTTTATCAGTGAGTTTATAATACAGTGCATACAGAAGTTAACAGTCATCAATGATGCATTCATTAACTTACAAGTTGCTGAATTGTTTGGTGTTATAGGGTTCTACTAGTTTTGTGCTGGTAAATCTGTTTGTATGTGTCACATCTAAAAGTTGTGTTTGGTGTAATGCATGATGTATTTTGGGGAGTTGTAAGGCCATTAATATGGGGGGAGGGAATGGAAATTTATGCAAATTGTAACTAATTACTCATGGATAATTAACTGCAGCGGTAGGGGTAACCACGTCTGTGATTTACTCTCTGCAAAAAAAACAAAAAAAGACAAAATTGTAGATGCTGTTGAAGCCGTGGTGGCCATGAGAAGGATCATCAGAATAACTTCGTCTGACAGCAGTCTAGGAGATTTTACCTGGAAGGTGGTGGTGGCAAAATGCATATAACTTTCATTACTGTTACAGGTATATTGGTCACATAAAAAAGAGAGGGGTCGACAGAAGACATTTCAAGTGTTATACTACACAGTAACACAAAAATGAGAACCACATCAATGACAGAATAGAAAAATGCATGAAGTGCACTTCATGGGGCATTTTTGTTCAGCTCCACAAAACCGCAGCTCAAACAAAAATACCAGCGTAAACTATTATTCTGTCCTTCAGTTGCTTTCTGTGTGATTATGTATTTTTCGTGACATTAAGCAGCTCACAGCAGACCCCGTTCAGTGTGTTGTGATTGAATCTGCCAATCATGAATTTTTTATATATTGGATTTGTGTTCACGGCAGCAGGCTGAATTTAAAGCTTTCATCATATTCACATTGGTTTTATGTAGACAATGGAAGCAGGAGTAGGAGCAGGCAATGGCAGAGAAAAAGTCATTAGATTGTAATGTGAAGCAGTAGCACATGGGAGAACTTATGCTTTCAGGGCTTTCTGACGTAAATCTCCTTGGGCAACAAACCTACCTGGTTAGGTTTAGGAAAATGGATGCAGGGACGGTCATTTCAAGCTTTTTTAGTTGCAGCAACAGTCCCACTTGGCCTTCTAGCAGAAAATAACATCGCAGCACAAGCCTAAAAATCTAATTATTGGAAAGGTTAAGTGTGAAACACTTTTCCCTGCCTGGAAAGTGCAGTCATGTCTAAAAGGGGAGTTTAGATGAAAGAGCCATCCTGTTTCCTTGACGGACACCAGCACTGATTGGATAATAAAGACAGTCTAAGTGCAAGAAAACAGGCAACTTTGCCATCAAGTCCTCTCAGAGAGAAGAAGGTGGCCTCTAATTAATTGCTATAGAGCTGGACATGGGTCAGAGGGATGCTTCTTTACACCGTCTGTGTGTATTTGTGTTCTTTTATCTAATGAGAAGTTTAGTTTGCTTTTAGACGTGAGGAATCGAATTTTTGTGATTTGAAGTGACCTTGTTGCCTTAAATTTCCAGGTGTTAGCCCGAAGGTTAATAAACAAATGTTGCCAGGGAAACGTCTACATAAGGGTATGTAAGAGGGTGTAAGAGGGTTGTGTTGTGTTTGCTCAATGCTCTATAGTGCTTGTCGGCCCAGCTCTTAACAGCAAATACATCAGTTTAAAATTGCATAAACCGGGCAACCATTCCCTCGTAGAAAAATTTGTATCTCTTTCAGGCTTTGATAGACTAATTAAAAAGGTATTTCCTCTCTTTTACTAGGGAGGATAGAGAAAAACAAGAGCTACAGAGAGAAAGAAAACAGAAAGACTTTGTGAACAGGTCTGACTGTTTGGCCTGTGAGAGGCACTGTTCTTACAGCTAGGAATGATGAATTAAAGCACAGAGAGAGCCTCCGGGAAAATAAAGTGATTCAAGATCTAGAAAATCAATTGAACATGGCTACTTGTGTTCATTCCTGTGGCCACGAAAACATGGTCAAATATTCACTTGAATGGAATTGAGGATGTGGGCTTTCCTATCAGCTACTATGTATTTTCTCGTGCTTTGTTTAGGGATGATCATCTGCAGATAAGATGTGAAGACCTCTGAACCTGATGTGAAAAAAAGTGTAGACAGTTACACGATCAGAATGTCACATTCATGCACAACAAAGGGGTGTCCACTTTTTTTTATAATTGCATCACACTAGAACCACTAGTCTTTGCCATACATATTAATAGCAGGCTTAATACGCAGGGATGAAGAGCATAATCAGCTTTTACACATGGACGCCATATTATTGGTCTCAAGCATCTCACAAATTGCTGTTCCAGCAATATGTTCTCGAATCAATAGTTTCTTTCAGACACCAGCTACAAAATAAACTGGACTAAATCTAAAGCAAAGCCTTAATCAATAAATTGTCCTCCAATAGTCGGGATCAGCTGGCTGTTTAAACAGATTCCTTCAAGCGTGGTATTAATCTCATAACAGACACTGAGAAATAACAGCCAACCTACAAACACAATCATTCCTTTCATTCAGAGCACACTACATGATGGAAGGAAATCGAATGTGTCCCTATATATCATTTTAACTTATTAAAAATTGTAACCACCAAAGTCATCAATATGACCGACAGTATCTGCTGCCGCTATACCCTCCAGCCACCAACAGAACCATCTTTGATTTGGCAGGGGAAACCGCCTCCTTTTATTTGCACTTTGCTGTACTTTGCCAAGGAGAGCAGGGAACTTTCTTTGTCGATCAGATTCATATCACCGGACATTTTCACACTAACAGCGATCACACAAACACTTCCTACACTACAGAGAACCTGCTTTGGGTTTTGATAGAAGAGATGTCTGATCCCCTTCCAATGGATGGTTTTCTTACACAACAAAGCCAAGCTTTGTAGCTGTTTTTTATGCATCAGAGCTTCATATTTCTATGTTGTTAGCCAAGTTGTTTTTGGCAGACCTTTTGTTGAACCATATTTCACACGCAAACCTGAAAACAACAGACCACGGGGCAGCACACTTGCAATTTTACATACAACTGTCAAGAAGGGCAACTAAAATGAAGCAAATTAGTTTTGCCACACACACACACACACACACACACACACACACACACAGCAGTGAAAGAAGGGAATGGATCTGTTTTCGACAGAGCAGTCAAAGGCGAATCACTTTAACAGCAAATCCAAAATCGTTGTAATAACAAATGTGTTCATTAAATTAACTGAAAGAATAAACCTGTTTGCGCTCTAAGCTAATGCAGCTAAATCCATGATTAAGAGTAAATAACTTATCAGATCAATTAAGTACACATTCAATTCAAATTGCACAGGGCTGAGATCAAACGCATACACCACTGAAGTGAGAGCGCAGGCATTTGACTACAAAATCAAGCATGTATTTCCACCACACAAGCTCAGAGAAGGACACAAGACTTTCTGCTGTTCATCGACCATCAGTACTCAGTATTTGTGAACACATCTAATGCCAAGCAGGAGCTTGTTCTATTAAACAGGAGGCCTGTCAAGGTTGTGTAAATGTGGCGGTTGGTTTGCCCATTTGAAAGAGGGATAAAAAATGAGCTGAACTTGTGATTCTGTGTGTGGTATGTGAGCTAAAGACGGATGCCCAAGGCAGGGTTAACCTTGTGGCCATTTCAGTGTGTGTGTGTGTGTGTGTGTGTGTGTGTGTGTGTGAGTGTTGTCGTGCATGGATGTGAGTAGGATTCCGATCACACAGCCAGCTGTGGTATCAGCTTCACTCCAAATCCCAGAGAGACACAACTGACTCTCAGACGGACAAGGTTGAAGTGCTACTTTTACCTTACGTTCAATGACGATGAAAAATTCATTGACAGAATACAAACAGCGGATTATATGTTGGAGACTGCTTATCTGTGTGTTCCTGGCAAAAATGAGAAATACAGTACCTGTATGTTACCTACATGCAGCTGGTCAGGCTTTGCTTTCGCCCTTGTAGTAAACGTAATTCATATTTATATCTAGTTTATCTCCTGCTTATGTGAACACCCCCCCAATTAGTCGTTTCTTTTAAACTTATTTCCCAGAAACGTATGAGCAGATCTCCGGTAATCACTAGATTTAAAGTGGAGCTTTTATGTGAATCTTTGTGGAGAAACTATTTGTTAGAACTGTGGATTAAATCAACTACCGTAATCGATTAAAGAACACAATTGTACGAGTGTTAGTCGACTTAGAATTGATTTGGTCGAGGACAGCCTTAATCTGCACTGTGTCCATGTTTAACATAATGCTAATCAGCAGCAGAAACACAATGCCAATGGTTCAAAAGATTGATTCTTTGGCACAGATGTAATGACTCTTTGGCTGCTGGAATTTAACACAGCTAGAGACCATGCTTCAACTCAGCCCTCCGTTAATTCAGGCACAACAGTGTGACTAGCCATTCTGGCTGCGGGCTCTATATTTCCTCCAGAGATAGTGCAGGGCTTTAGGGCTGGCTTCCAAACTCACTAGTTACATAACTGACTGAAAATCACTGTGCTCATAAGGTCTACGGTAGTCTGCATCTTTTCCTTTGGCAGCGCTGCAATTTTTTCTTCCACCTCATTTATCAGCTAATATGCAATACCAATCTCCCCGAGACACACATACCATTTCTTCCTCATTGTACGCATGGATGATGTTTACTGTTGCTTCAGTTTGGACTGAGCTTGTTTGTTATTGACTTTGGTTCTGCTCGTAAATTGTGTCATGTCAGTCCAAATCAACTGTACCTGGAGCGTCATTGTATTTTCTTCACACGTCTCTCTACTTTGCCATAAGCAAATGCATGGGATCCTCTTGGTTTGATTGGAATTTAATTGACTTTATCTCCCTTGAGCAGTCTCCTTGCTCAATTCACAATGCAATGAGTCCACATCACGGATTATATGTGTGACATGGTAATGTACGATGGCCCTGAGGTTCAAAACAACATTTTACAAAACTCTACAAAACATAGGTCCGTATCGGACAGTCAGTACAACAATGTGCAGCACAGTTTTAAACACTGTGGAAATTCATGTACAAATCAAGCAACCTACTTTGTCTTTGACATGGACTCAATGCAGGCAGTCATAAAATGCCACATCAATATTTCATGTGCAATTAAATTGTTACAGACAATAACTTCGTGGTCTTACTTCCATCAGGCAGATTGACAGTTTATAATTACAATGCAACGGATGCTTTGCTAATCTGCCAAACAAAACCAGTTTCAACTCACGGCAACAGCAGCGAGAGCGACAGCTGGTCCGCAGGTGAGCTAAACCGGCACTAATTTGGAAGGGGAGTGAACAATATGTTTTGGGAAGAAGACAACAGTAACAATGTTGAGTGTCTACAAAAAACAAAAAAAAGTATTTGTGAATTAAGAAAAATCATGAACCACATGACAAGTATATCTTACAAAGACGCCCCCTTTTTGGAGTCGACTATTTGGAGTGCCGACTCTGAGTCGACTCTGAAAGTCCTGATTCGGGGACAGACCTAGTCTGCAGCCAGACGTGTCTTCCTTTCACCACTCTCTATGTGAACATTTGTGTGTACTGTGTGTTCCGGTTGCGTCTCTGTGCCAGTTTGACTCTCTTGTGCTCCTCTGGAATGGCTGTGATAAAGGAGCACTGCCTGCTATTTGTGAGCCTCCCTTTGACTGCCTTCACCAGATAATGCATTACATTCACGACCTCACGAATCAGTTGGGCATATAGACAAGGCCCCCAAAACTAAATTTGCCTTGTTGAGAGCTTAACTCTCATCTGCTCCCAAGGATTCTTCTTTCCCTCTTTCCTCTCTGTCTGTTTACTTGGGATTAAAGGGCTTTTCAGGGAAACTCTCCAGCCATTACAGAAGGGACTGAGCAGAAAATAACGCCGATGATGAAAACAAATAAAAAGAAAACACACATCAGAGTTTGACTTTGGACATCATAAGCTGGACATTGGAATCCCTTCAACATGGGACCTCGTATCGGACAGAGGCGGTACAGAATAAGAGACCTTTTATGTGTCACCATACATTTTTCTCTTAGCAGTGAGTAGATGAGCTGGTTTTAGAGTGAGTCTGTTTTCCTCGCCCACGTAAATGGGAAATGAAGTAAATGTCAGCACACCGCTGACATTTTAATGACTTAAAGGCAGCTGCTTCAACGTGAGATTGCTAAATCCATCACACCTGGGGGGCAGAGACTAAGGGCAACCATGTGTGTTTGATTGTAAGTGTGTGTGTAAGACTTGTGCATAAATATGTACGTTACACTCAATGATTGTGTGACCCCTGGGTTGAGTGAGCATGTTGCTGGCACAGCTAAACCACCGAAATGGGTTTCAAAAATAAAAAAAATGTAGACATTTGGTCCCACCACTCAAAAACAACAAATCCTCTTCCATATGACCTTCCTCGTTTTTGGCTCAGTGACAGTGTCTACCCAGTTACTGATCTGGAAACAGCCTTCAAGATCAATCTTGTGATAACGGTGTTACCTGTAAGGCTGGGAGACCTTATCTGACATCAGTTTCTCACACTCCCAACTCCCATCGACTGCTCTCTCTCTCCCTCTCTGTACACACATAGAGGCAAGTTTGTCAGAGCCGCCCTGTGCCTAAACTGTGAAGTATTACATTCATTAACTGTCACAACCAAACACTCACAACAACCAGCTGTAGTTGCTACAGGCACCGTCAGCTGAATGTCAAATCAAATAGGCTGGCCAATAGACCATCACCATGGCAACACAATGACATTTAGCGGCGGCATAATGAAGTATCGCATATATAACAGAGGCCGTGTACAAATACAGTTCAACGTTTCCAATATTTTGTGCCGCTGTTCTGCAACTGTTCACAGTGTCAAAGAGGCATGTTTCCTGCTTTTGAGACGTCACATTCCAAAACTCAGGGAGAAGGACGTCAGTGAGTTCATGCAGATTATTGTAAACCTTTGGTTCCCAACATAGTGTCAGTGGGGCAGTGAAATAGTTAGCAGGCAAGAAAAGAGGACATTATGCTTGTTTTTTTTCTGACTTCTTTGCTTTTCTTTTCTGTAAATGACTAGAATTAGAAGTAGAACTTTTGTCTGCTCCCGGCAGTGAGCATAATTAAGCATTGTATATTTGAATCTGAACTACACAAACACTGTAATTTGCTTATGACGTACGCCTGCAGCTCAATCCGTGGTTAATTTGGACTGTTTACAACCAGATGGATGCAACGTCTGATGAGGGGTTGCAAGTAGACATTTATTAATTTTAAAACAAGACAAAAAGCCCACTGATTTATTCCACTTCATTTTGTATGAATACAGAAACTAAATGTGCCTGAAACGTGAGAAAAAATCCTTCATTGGATGCGAAAAAACTGTGCTTCTTTTCATAAGGTGTCATATTTGGGGGTGAATACATCTTCTATGACCTTGAAGATACCAGGTAAGGTACAAAGAAGTAGACCCTGTGAGAGACATGAACGTTTGGGCAGAACACTAAACATGCTAAAAGTTTAACACAAATGTGAAACACCACGAAGGGCCTGAAAGGGTTTTTGTCAATCCATATTAATCCTCAGCACTGACACTGTTTGGACCAAAACTATGAAGAAAATAAATAAAAGTTAAACGTCTGTTCTGATAATGATCACTTAAAATGGTCACAGCTGTCCTATTTGCTGTTTGTTGATCAGATGGTGTGTCTCTTCTGCTTCACAGGCAGGAAAATAAACACATCCGGTTATTTCATGGAGTCGCAAACACACTGCAAATATAAAAAGATCTCAAAAATATGTTTCTTATTGCAATTAAGAAAAAAGGATCAGATTAGCCACAAATATTGGGCCAAAAACGTCATAAAGGCTCTGAAATTGGGTTTGGGCTTCAATTCAAATGAAAAAAGAGAATTTGGGCAGATGGTTACAGCACGTGTTTGTTCTAATGGAGATTCAAAGCAGCACATAAGAGGCTAATGAAAGAAAAAACAGGTGAGATAATAATGAAAAAGCCCCTTTGATCAAATATGTGTGAAACACATTCAAATAATCATGAGCTAAATCCCTGAGCTCTTTGGTATCTTGATTCATTGTCATCCATCTACTGGCAAATCATTTAAGATTCATCTAAAAGGTTCAATGCATGAAAGCTGGAAAGTTCTCAAAGAAAAGAAGAGAAGAGGAATGTGGGAGATAACAAGCATGACAGAAGAAAGAGATGAAAAAACCTGGATAATAATCAGAGAGGGGTTAAGCAGATATACAAGCTAAGTGAGAGAGAGAGAGAGAGAGAGAGAGAGAGAGAGAGAGAGAGAGAGAGAGAGAGAGAGAGAGAGAGAGAGAGAATCCATGAAGATACACATTTACATGTTGAAAGATTAAAAACGTAACTGCAGAAAGTTGTGTGACATTTCTGTTTGTTGTGATCTGTTTTCTTTATTTCTCATCATTTCCAAAAGACTCAGAGACTCAAAAACACATTTTAGGTAATTTTTCTCTATTATAATTTTAATTGCCTTAAATAAGCAGCCGGAGCCATCATCACATTCTCATTGGAGTCAGTAAACACTTCATGATGAACCAAGCTAAGGACGTGAGGTTGCGCTTCTAATGTACCGAGGTTTGATTAATTGTTTGCTTTGTGAATACTGACGATGAAATGTTGGAACAAAGCTGAAGCATAAAATGAATCAGATGTACAAACAAGAAAAATAACGTGTTTAGTTAAACAAACTGACTGTGACAGAAAGTTCCTGTTTAAACAGAAGGCAGATTAAAAATAAGATTTTAATGAAACAACAAAACCCTGGTGAGATGGTTCAGATGTTAAGTATGATCACAATTTAATTCAAAGCACGACCTAAACTTCTTTTGCCACCTACGGGCCATGCAACACTGACATATAAACATCTGACATATGAAATGTTTTCACACATTTACACGTGCAGCAGAAACAGAGCAAGATTAGCATTCATTTGGAGACGTTTCTGCAGTCCAATAATCACTCCACTTTAAGCTCTGCTTTGATCTCTACCAACTCCTGAGGGAAATATCTGCCTCCTCTGAATATGTAGCTGCTAAAAGCTCCACGCTTTCTCCAGTTAGAGGCTAACCTTTTCTTATTATATCGCCCATCTTCTTTACTCTCACTGAACACTGCTTTGATGGGAGAGACTCTTTAAGATCTGCCATCAACTATTGGAAGGGGCTAAAGGGTCTATCCATAATGTCACAAACTGTCCTCTTCCCTTAATGTTTTCTCTTCTGTAGCTCCGTTCATTTGCCACTTTGCCTACTTCAGTAGAAACTGTAAAGGTGAACGATGACACGTTCCTTCAGCTGCTGGAGTCTTACAAAGGAGCTCAGAACACTTTGCCTTATAATGACCTCCTACACGTCACAGTACTCTCTCCTCAATGACTCATATCCCCTGCTCCTCAAACTACTTTCTCTATTTCTGCCATTTTTTAGAGGAACTACTAATTTAATAATAATATAAATTATATATACAGTATATATATATCAGTTGACAGAGTTCAGATGTGATCCCAGTTCATATATGAATAATTAGCGACTAGGCCTTGATGCTAGCCACTAGGCACTTTGATATACAGTATGTTTCTGTTCAGTTTGAGAAACACTCTCTTCTTCTATAACTTAAATGCTCAGTATGGAAATACACCTGAATAATTGATTGAACCCTCATGTGCTCACTGTGTCCTGTTATTTAACAATTGTTCCTTTTCCAGCCCAAGTAACCCGAAAGCACACGTCACAGGACCAAGACAGAGACAGAGGGGTCGTACCTCGGTCTACGGACTTGGAAGAAGCTCGGCTCTGAAAGTAGTCGTCCTAAGAAAAAAACAAAAGTTGAATGTACACAAAGCACAAAGACAGAAGGACAGAGGAAATGTGTGTTGGCTCCATTTTTCTGTTCGATATGACAACTCGGCTACTGAGCATGTAAATAGAAGAATGTCAGCGAAATGACAAGATTAGTGCAGCTCCTTTGTTACTCTCTAATTTCTTAGCTGTTCATTTCCTCTCTGTTCACAAAATACAAACATTTAAGGAGCCGTTCGGATTTTAGCCATTTGTTGGTCTTTATGAAGTATTCAACCCTACATAATGTGTCAAGAAACTACACGTAAGACAAAATGAACTCCAAGTGGCATTAGTGTTATCAGGTTAAAACACAAGGAGTATAAGATAAGATAAAATAGAACTTTATTAAGGAAATTCTTGTGTCAGAGTTTGGGCGTAGTTTGGGCGTAGTCTACTGAATGCACTGTATGCACAGGCATGCACACTGAAGAGTACACATGATTGCTCAAACAAGAACACAACCTTCCACAGCGTAGAGTGTATCTCACAGGGCTTAATCGTTTTGTTTGCCTGACTGAGATGGCTTTCGATTAAACACGCGCACACACACATACACACACACACACACACACACACACACACACACACACACACACATACTCAATGTTGCAGCATGCGGTGATGTTGTGCTGCTCTCGTCTGTAATCAGCTTGGCTTATCAGGACCAGAAGTTCAGCAGGAATTTAGAGACAGACTGCAGTGATTTGTTCACCTGATTATCTCCCCTCCCCAGACTGCTGATATGTCCCATTGAGATGAGACAAATCGCAGAGAATTAGCCTCCAATTACACTCTGCAAGCAGGCTGCCCTCTCTTCATCTGTCATCCTCAATTAGCCCAACAAGCCAATATTTAAAGTTAAATACTGAAGAGAGGGTTTTGCTCTGAAAATGGTTTCCCCTCTCTACCTACACAGCAACCCTCTGATGTAGCTTCCAATGCTGGTTTTCCTCCAAGGGCATAGCGTTGGCGTAATTACAATCAAACTGGAGTATGATCAAAGTGTGTGTGTCAGGGCCGGAATAGTAATAAATCACAGTTGCATGTTGTATGTGCGACAGATGGGAGTTTGGCAGACAGAGGTGTGATGTGTGTGATGTGCTGCAGCGTGTGGGACTCACTCACATAAAAATGCTTGCATACAGTGGTGGTGCTTCCTCCACAGCTGTTCTGATCCAGCAATGTGACAGCCAGCTCAAAAGACGCTTTGAGACCCTTTTGTCAAAATTCCGAGCCAGTGCTTTGTTTTTCACAATGCTGTTGGGCACATGCTTCAGGGGAGAAACTTCTTCATCCACAGCTGGATCCAAATCATTACCCACAGCTACAAAACCCCCCCATCAAAGTGGTCCAGGCTATTTCTTTATTTTCTTTTTAACCAACAATTTGTCTTTGCCTCCCAACCTCCATCTTAAGGCTCCGTTTTGTCAGTCTCTTACCTTAAACATCCCCATACAGAAACTCACAGACACAGACAGGTCTAGTGGTGGCGCCTCCTCTTAAAGTGGCACGTTGACAGTCATCTCCGTGTAAGCGGCGAGTAACATGATATTGGCCCTTTCCCATTTGCTCAATATTACACACTTCAGTCACACCACGCTGAGCTGTGATCGTAGGCGTTGCCACCGTGCAGATAACCGAGCTGACCTGCGATACTACGGTCCTGCGCATGAACTCGGGATGATCCTGAAGGAATCATTTCCCTGACGTTTAAACAGAAGTTTAAACTTAGATTAGTCTGAACGTCTCGCCGTAAATGGAGGCAACAACTTGGAACAATGGAATCATACACTCACAATGTGCTAAGTAAGCCCTTTACACTTTCATAATTTGTCTACTTAATTAATTCTTAATACACCTCTGGGAATAGTACAATCCCATGATCATACTATATAAGCTTCTTATGATTTGGAGGCCTCTTCCCTAAAAGGTTCAACACAATATTACAGCTTTTATGCGTTATGTGCATTCATAATACTTAATGCACCAAATTATGGCTGACCAAACACTGAAACTCGTTTGTCCTGTGAAATTGAAACCAGCAATATTTCTCCCACTTTGCTGTAATGGCTCAGGATAACAATTCCACTTTGAGAGAAACTCGACAATGTCAGGGTCTTACAGAAAGGTGCTGCACTGTATTTCAACATACTACAACACCAAATATAAACAAAGTGATTTTATGTACCAATGCCTCCTTTGACTGGTTGCAGAATCAAGAGGGATGAAGGCCACACAGATGAAAGAAAGGTCAGCCAAAATAATATACTGTGTGTCTATCAGATCAATAACACCCCCTCTGCTACTCTGAACTCTAAAGTCAGTCCAGGGATTCTTTTAATGGGAAGCTGGGTCTGAGGGTGGAAGTGGTACCACTGCACTGCTGGACACACACACACACACACACACACACACACACAGGTACACACACGCACGCACGCACACACACACACACACACACACACACACTATGGCTACAGAAACCACAGCCTTATTTGATGTGACATGTAATTCCAAGGGCAATTTATATAGGCTGAAAGGGAGAGAATCAAAGAGGCGGAGAGATAAACTCCAGGAGAGATGAGAAACATGCAGCTTCCTGTCCTCCCCTCGTCTATGTATCTGTCTCAAATATGTCCTTAGTAGAACAGTAACACAAAGCTTTAAGAGCAAGCTATTTATTGTGCATGTATTAGATAATGTATTTAATTTCATCTTGATTTCTACACTATCTGGTTGTTTTACATGATTTGTACAATGTTACAAGTTAATTTTGCAAGCCCTCTCCAAACAAACAAACTTAGTTTTAGATGTATATTCCAGAGATTCGGTACTGCATTTTCATTGTTGCATTTCCCTCGCTGAGGGACTTGCAAGAGAGATATTAACAAAGGTATGGCCAGAATTGATGCAACCAAGGCTGAAATATCCTGACTTTTATCATATAGGTCAAACTCCAAAAAGACTGGGTCCTGCAATTCCCATCAATCAACAGAGTATTTATTAAGACCCTCTTTGCTTGGTAAACACCCAGTTTGTAAACCAGACATACAATCAAAAAGTTATAATTAAATATAATTACCGTAATAAACACAATATAATTAGAATATCTCTAATGACAGGATATTTAGGTTATTTTCTTTGAATTTTAAAAGCTGCCTTCAGAGCGACATGCAACGATGCTCGATGGAGTTTCTCTTTACTATGAAACTCGGATCCAGCACGGGAATGCAGCTGCAGTGCTATTGTTTCAGACGTTGGTACAACTTTGTCAACTGCTCCGTGTTGCAATCAGCTCTCTTATTATTCTGCCTTAGTCTGAGGAATGACCTTTCTTTTCCCAGAACCTCATTAATATTTAAGTATGCTCATTTCAAAAGCATGAACTAAGCCTCCCCTGACTTTGCCATCGTGTCACTCAAACTCTTCAAAGTGATTACAAGACTATAAAACTGTCTTTTGTGATCATATCATCTTTTTATTGCAACTGTCTGTTTCCCCTTTCGCGACTAATAAATAACAGTTATGTCCGTGTATTTCACCCCTCTCCCTCCAAAGCCTGGACAGGGAGGTGTGAGACTGATTTAAAATGCCATCAAATTGAATGATGCATTTGCTATCTTGTGTTACATTACAGTAGAAGGAGAGCCAGACTGTGGCAAAGACAAAAATGGTCAAATACAAGACAAGGCGCTGAGTCACACACTTGCAGTTATAGTCTTTGTTTTATGGAGATGAACACATAGCGAATGAACTACAAAATGTCCTCAGTGGTGGACAGTGTAGAAATTAGGTAATGAACTTTAGCAACACATCCTCCTGTCATCTGTCTTGTCAGGCCACGGAGAAAAAATGAATAAAATGCATCAGACTGCAGAATACTCTTGACTGCTCTGTAAATAATGAGAATGGTATTTAAAGCAATTTGCCAACTTTCCAAAACTAAGTAAACATTTTTTCCAGAAAGAAAGTTGTGAGTGTTTGTACAGAGTTCAATCATTGAGTTGTGCCACTGATATCTACAGGCCAGATGGCACAGATGACATCCTGTGTTTCTGCAGGTAACATGTATCCGTTGCATTCTGGCAACAG
The DNA here is from genome assembly GCA_028022725.1 of Lycodopsis pacificus. Classification (NCBI taxonomy): domain Eukaryota; kingdom Metazoa; phylum Chordata; class Actinopteri; order Perciformes; family Zoarcidae; genus Lycodopsis; species Lycodopsis pacificus. Next base: position 15,462,161 of record CM051689.1, read on the forward strand.
CTGCTGCTTCATCTGGACAGGGTGTTCAGGGATACTGTTGGGAATATTTCAGTCCTCTGTATCCATTAGGCGATAGACTGGTATGAGCCATTAAGTAGTTGCTCATTCGCTGCCTTCGTGCCACACTCATTAGGCAGATTTGATTTGGAGATGTGACAGCATGGATTTTGTCAGACAGATGACTGGACTTGTCTGGCTCGCACAGCTGCAGAGACGCCATAACAAAACTCTGAGCTTTTACATCACTATCAAAACCAGAAACCAAGTATGTAGACGCTAAAAAGTTGGAGGCCTTATGTATCTTATTTATGTAATATTTTATAAATATACAGAATGTATTGTGTGTCATGTATTACAAATACATTAAAGGAGCAATATATGCCATTCAGAGCAGATCTTTGCTGACATAGCCGTTCCAGCCGCGTTGCTTTTATTGCACGTTCTTGCACGTGAGCGTGCTCCACTGATTACCTTATGGCCTCCACTCTGCACTGCTCTCTTACGGCGGTTAAGGCTGAAAATGACGTCCAGACCGACAGGATCGTCGCGGAAGTGTAGCACCCACCCAGCGGTTCGTTCTCAGGTAAACTAGCTCTGTCAGCACGTTTGCCGTAGTTTGCACTGTTAGAGAGCGGTTGAGAGGCAATTGAAATGCTCATTGCATCTTTGATATGATGTTGTTGTCCTGCTGTGTGTTGGATGCTGCTATTTCACATTGTCTTTGCATGGTCTGGAAAATGTGTCAGGGTTCTATCTTAAGTATAAGAAACTACATACACGTTTGTTCGTATCGGTTTGTGTAGTGTGTTTATGTCTTTGTGTCTGGGTTTCTGTGCTTGTGGCAAAACAGTTGGGGGAGAAAAGACAGTGAAAGAGAAAATCTGGTGTTGCTGTGATGAACGTTTAATGATTGGAGGCTTAAATTGCCTCAGAGCTAGATAATTATGATAACACACACACGCGCACACACACACACACACACACACACACACGCACGCACACGCACGCGCACACACACACACACACACATATACACACACATTAAGGAGGCCACTAGTGTGTCATTACAGTCAACTATGACTCCCACTAAGTAGGTTACTTACTGTGCAACACAGTACAAATTGGGTCTCTGACAAGGGATGTTAATCTTACTGTTAAGTTTGAATATAAACATTGTAGTTAGAAAGACTTTGCAGAAAACAAACTACTGTTACTGGTGGAAACAAAATGCAATTGATACAATCTACAAAGCCAATTCCAGTTGTTGTGCTGTAGTGTCATTGTGGTGAATTTGGTATATTTTGTGGGAATCTACGTGTGTGTGTGTGTGTGTGTGTATTAGTGCTTTCATGAGTCGTTACACATTATTATCAGTAGCATGTGCTGAGGCATTCTAAATCTCCAAACGTGTGTGTGTACTGTGAGTGATGACGTCCATATACAGTATTTGTGTTGATAATACAAGAGATAGAGGAGCTTTAAATCTACAACTGGAAACGTGATTTAGAATCACACTGTTTTTCCACATCTATGTATCGGTATATAAATTGTGCACAGCATCTAAAGTCGCACAAAACCGACTCTTTAAAATGATGTATGTCCAGCACTACAGTTGCCGACTCCAACTCGGCCGTTTTTTTGTATTCCGTAGTTGTTACTTTCTCCATGATGCAAGACACCAATTAACACAATTAGTTACAAATTTACAATTTAGAAGATTTGCTTACAGTTTTTCTCAATTGCTAAAACACTAAAACCCATTGGCTGAACAATGTTCTCAGTTGCCTGAACTCATTTAGCTAAGTGTCAATACCTTAAACTGTGTCACATGGTAAAACACAATTTGCAGATCTCACTTAGACTTTTCAGCAGAACTCTAAACACATTCTCAGTCTCAAAACACATTCTGCACTCTAATGCACATGTCATCCATACTGGTAAACACAAGTGGCAACAATCAAATACAAATACAGAACACATGTCATTGATTAAACACAATCACTCAAAATAGATTTCACTTGTATCAAATGATGTGACACAACCAATATTAGCCAGTTTAGAGAGCAAACAGGTGGTTGAAGGTGGGAAGGAGAAAGTCTGAGAATGGATAGAAGAAACAATGTGAGAGGACATCGTGCTTTCTATTTGTTATGCTGCTCACACACCGGTCGCGTTTTTTGATTGATTGATTGATTGATTCGCGATGAGACTGGCGCACCGCGATTTTTAGTCTCATCGCGTCTGTGCATAGACTTTGTATGTAATCTCGACGCGCGTCAATCAAAAAACGCGACTGGTGTGTGAGCAGCATTATAGTAACAGTACTGACTGCTCAATAGATTCTGACTGGTTGCAGGTTCATATCAACAAAGAACAAGAATTACAGTATCACAGAGACAAAGGACACGTTTGTGAGATGCAGGGTACAGTACTGGACAAATAGGGGTACAAGGAGGAGGAAGAACAAAAGAAATTGCAAAGAGCAAAGCACAGTAGTCATTTCTGATCAATTTTGAGCGACTGTAATAGAACATGTTTTCGTTCATATGAAATTAGTTTTGAGATTAAAAATCGACTTCTCCCTGAGAACTATATGTTTTGAACAATGTGTTTTCTATTTATTGGTGTGTTGTTTACTGACTGCTTGATAGTGTATATTGTTTTGATCACTTTGTTTATGATTTGAGAGCAGAGTTTGATTTTGAGCACAGGTAAAACTGTTTTGAGGCGAAAGTTCCATTTTGCAAGAGGATTGAGAGGTTTTGTAAATAGTGCTTGAAGATGAGGTTTTGTGTTTACAGTTTTGAGAGAATGGGTGACCGTTTCAAGAAATGTGGCTTAGCAATCGAGAAAAACTGTAAAACATTGACTGTGTATCTTAACCATTTCCTTCCACAATCAAATAGTGGAAGGAAGAAATATTCTCCGTTCTGTGCTGTACACAATTAAGAAACAGAAGGTCACATATCTTAAACTTGCCCAACTCAATGCTGCATCATTTGTGAGGGAAAACTTGCACTTGTTTTATTACAGTTTTTCTCGATGAAAGAAGAAAGAGGAGAGGTGAGGTGAGGGAGGGTAAACACATACAGAGGTGGACAGATAATGAGAAAGCAAAAAAGGCAATAAGACAAGGGATATTTTAGTGACTATTAGACTGTAGCATCAAAACAGACAGTGACAATAGGAAGAAAAAGAGGGGTTAATATTCTATAACTTAACATTCTATAACTGTAAAAATATTCTATAATTCTTGTAACATTCTAAAATTGTAACTTAAATGGAAAGTGAAGTTGCAGCTCTAGAAAGTTAAGCTACACATTTGTTACAATTAAAGAATGTTAATACAATTTCTAAATGTAAGATAGGGCTCTAAAATAGTATTTGATAGTTATAAAATGCTCATCTCCAATTTTGGAACTTTAAATTGCAGTTCTGGAATTTGAAGTAAAAAATCTAAAAAGTTAAGTTACAGTTCCAGAAAGTTAAGTTTGAATTCTCGGGTCAAGCATGAGGTGTCAAGAATGAGTCTGGGCCTCGAGGGCCGAGGGCTCAAGGTTGAATTGAGTTTGCTGCTGCTGCTCGTGCTTATTGGCACCACTGCTAACAGTCTCAGCTCTCTGCTTCAGTTCTCACACATTGCTTACACGGCTGTGATGCTTCCATGGTGTGAAAAACAAAGATGTAACAGTCTGTCGTTCTGTTCCTGAAAGAACTCAACAGCTTGTTTTATTTTCACACTCTCTCCTCTCACTGACAGATGTTGGGATACCATCACTGCTGAGCATTAGAAAGATCTTTAGAGTGAAAATGACAAGCTCACCTGTTTCTTCTAAGTGCTTCTTGTATGTGTGTGTGACTGAGGGACAAACACACAGAGAGAACATTTGTGTACCTTGGTGCCGATATACCTGTCTGTTAGGCATTTTCAAACAATCAGAGAGAGAGAGAGAGAGAGAGAGAGAGAGAGAGAGAGAGAGAGAGAGAGAGAGAGAGAGAGAGAGAGAGAGAGAGAGAGAGAGAGAGAGAGAGAGAGAGAGAGAGAGAGAGAGAGAGAGAGAGAGAGAGAGAGAGAGAGAGACTCTTTTCAACTTAAGAAATACAAACACAGTGCGGGCTTTTCTGGAGGTCAAAGAAATTGTATTTGCAGTAAATGCTGAGCTCAGCCTGAATCCCTCCCAGCCAATATATTTCCTTCCCTTTAGGAACTGTTAAATAAATAATTTAATTTATTGATGTAGCCTACAGAACTCTTAATGATCAATAACTCAATGCAAGTTTGGAACTGTGTAACAACAAATGCAGAATTAAATCTATAAATCCTTCTATTTCAATTTATGGCCCCCAGAGTATGAGAGCAACGGAAAGAGATGAAATCAATATACAATGTTTGCTATAGCTACGCTTGTTGAACACAAAAGGGTAAAATGGAGATATTTGTTACAATGGGAAACTGAACAACACAAAATAACATTTTACAGCAGAAGATAACTAAGTTTTCCTCAGGAAACCAAACCTCACATGTGAGGTGGTCATGTGTGTGCACATAGGTTAATGTCACCATGCACCATGTTTGTGGTGAGGATGGACTATAGCTCAAAATATCTTATGAGGCTACAAACCACATCATGTCTGGCAGGGATGTAATTACGTATATCTGTTGCTGATTTTAAGACAATTTGAAGTAAATATTAAAACGTATTCTAAAAATAATGAAAACTTAAAGCCAAGAATGACAACAACTATCTGTACCATCTTCTAATTAGCCTTAATGAATTCCTTAACCTTTAAATATGGGTTTAGCCCCCAGAATCATGATTCTCAGACATCTATGAGATGGGATATTGTAAATCCTCATTCAACAGTTGCCATTTCTAACATTCCAAATTTGCAGCTATGTTGACATCTGGCAAAATGTCAACTTGTTTCCGTAATATTTCTCCACAGCCAAACCCTCGGGAGGTGACGTTTACAGCGTGCAAATTTATTTATTTATAACATTTAATAGAACACCAGTATACTTTCTCTGTGACCAGCCTATACCTTTTTTACTGGCCCATACATCATTCTAACCATCCATTATCTCTGTCCCTCAACTCTAATGGTCTCACTGTTGCTGTCTTTTTATTGCAATCCCTACTGAGATAGAAAAGAACGCTTCTGTGATGTCACAAGGAAGCTTCAGGCCACGTGCACACAAGCACAAGTCTTCTACACCAAGACGGCTTCTTTACGACCTTCACATCCTGTCATTAGGCTTCCACACACAGGCATGTCTGCTGACAGCAGAGCACCCTGTGATTGATTACAACAGGCGTCTGATTGGAAAAGGCCTGATAACATTGTTGTGATCATTTATATGTAGGTACGAAATATAATTTAGCCACATATAAGATATTTTAAGTTTTTTGTCATATCGTTTACAAGTGCAACACAGATAAGTGGTTTCACATTGAAATGAGTAAATTGATAGATTCATTTGGCTTGTCATACACTGGACGCGTCATACACGCAGAAGTAGTCGAAGTATCCTGGATGTGATGCAAATGAGAGAATGTGATACAATTGTTGCTTTTCTTTCCACGTCTTTTTCATCAAGATTTGAAGTAAGAGTAAATAAAACAAACCTTCCCTTTTTGGTCCAGAGATAAACAAAAAAAAGAAGAAAATGATGAAAAGCTAGAGCACAATAATTTCAGGATTAACCGGAGCAAAGCTGCAAATATACCAAAGAGGATTAAACTCGAGTCCCTCATTCCACATTAACATAATACAACCCTTAGGTTAATGTATTAATTCGGAACATGTGAAACAGTCCTCTTCACTTGCTGAGATATTTAATGGACAGTTAGGTTCAACTTAATGCAGCTTTTGATATCAGCATCTTGCTCACCTCATGGTACTGAAATCCAATCAAAATGTTGTCAATTACTCTACATAACTGTCAATAATCAAATCTGGCAAGACAATCTCTTTGTTTAAGTCAATAAACATTCATACCACTAATGCAGGCTGCAGTTTGCACATAATGGAGTCATCAACTCTTGTTTTGATCAAACTTCATTGCCTGTGAACAAGAATTCATTAACTGTACGTCAATAACTATGCAGCTATGCAGCACACACACACACACACACACACACCACATGTTGTCTGACACTACGTCTTCTTATAATGTGTCAACAAGGAGCAAATGACTGTGTGAGGGCATATTTCCTTCTAATTTATAAACAGCAGTGCAGTTTTCTACAGTCTTTAGGCTTTCTCTTCTCTGTCCACAGTACAACCTTCATCTTTGTTTTGTGTCTTTCCCTCGCTCCATCCGTTATCCTCTCTACAGTGGGTCATGGTAGAATGTTTAAATCACAAGATTAAAATCAGCAAAGAAGCATTTTAGCGAGCCTGTAATGCTTTGTGTGCAGCAAAGAAACGTTTTATGTGCTTTGGTGGGTGTTGGGAGGGGGGGGGGGGGGATGATGATCTGCAGTCGGGATGGATGTATTGCTCGTAGTGAGTATAAAACACCTCATCCTGTTGTTCATGGTAACACAATCACACAGTCTTACAGATATTAATGATACCAAAATAATCTCAGGTTTATGGCAATTCAATTAAATTGAAGAATTTCCTGAGCAGACGCCGGGGAAATCAATGCTCTTTTCAGCCATATCCTTCCTCAGTCTTCTGGCTCAATAGGCGTCACCAGCACCTCTGTATTTTCTCCTACAATGACAGACGCAAACTCAATAAACTCAACGCCTGGCCCTGTGAATGGAGTGGATTATGTTGGACTGAATGACTTAGTGTTTCAACAATGCTGGATCTATACTACCTGAACAATTGTGCTATCAGACTAACTTTAAGGCATCAACTTGCTTGTTACTTGCCAATAACAACCAAATCAAATGAATTTCTGCACATTTTCAGATCCAGCACTCCCTCTTTTGGTTGACTGATCCGATGAGTCAGTCAACCTCTCATAACTAACTCAGATCAGTTGAGTATTATCCACTGAGTGTCCACCTCTAGTAGATGGCTCAACTAGCCAGCTAGCCACCTCGATTAGAGACAGTCCCATGAACTATGCTAGGTGCATAGTCTCACCCAGTTTACAGGACTTATGTCACTATTGTGTAGAGTTTGTTAAAATAACTTGATTTTCACAATGTAGACATTTTACACATCATGCAAAATCTAAGTGTTAAATTCATCACATTTATTAATAAATATATATATAAATATATAACCAGGTCCAATGGTTATTGCAGAAAGAACATGTTTAGATCAGTCAGAAACACTGTTTCCTTAACTGGCATAACAACATTTCTGAACCCCATCTCATCTCTGGGGCTGCAGCTAAAAGTGAATCACATTGACAATGAATCTGCCTTTTATTTTCTTGATTATTCGATGAATCAGTTGGTACATAAAATAGAAAAAAAACAATGAATAATAAAGTCTACAGTGACGTCATCGTACGGGTGACTTGTTTTGTCAGAACAACAGTCTTAAATATATAAATATTCAGTTTAATGTCAGATCAGACAAAAAAAGCAGCAAATCCCCACATTTAATACAGTGGAACAGCCGAATGTTTGACACGTTTGCTTGAAAAGTGACTCAAGCAATTAATAGATTCTCAGAACACCAATTAGTTTTCTGTCGACTGACAGTTGTTTTTTTCAGCTCTATGTCATTATCGTAAAGATGACAGAAGTGAAATAATAAAGTGGACATGACGTTTTATTGGAAAGTACAGTGAAGAAAGACACCATGGGGAACAATGCCTCCTCCCTCTTTTGTGTATGTGCCCCTGTGCGTGCTTCTAGGACAGTCTGTGGGATCACCAGTGATCGTCTGGCATTTTATGAACCTAATTCCAGCAGACTGGTGTGAGCCAGTCAGCTCTTTTACAACAACCTCTCTGAAACGGCTTCCTCCTCCGTGGTCCTGAGCTGAATTATCACTGACCTGTGAGACAGAGAACGTCTGAGGAGGAACAGCAGTGAGAGCTGCTCTCAAGACATTGGACTGTTACAAATACCAGGAGGACATATATTAAAATAGGATAACCAGCAGCTACGATGGAAGAAGCTAAGTAATATAAGTAAATTAAAATATGTGGCGCTGACTTTGTTCTTTGATGATCTTGACATTGTGTAATCTTAATATGATCCATTAGAGAGCAGAAACATCATCAGAGCTGCCTCAGACTGGAAGAGGCCAGACATTATCTGAGCACACATGTAATGTTGTATTCTAAAAGCAATTTGTCGCCTGTGGTTTGATTTGCCTTTGTGAAAGAAAACACATCAAATAAAGATAAACTAGGGAAACACATTTAGGTCAGATCAAATAAGTCCTTTTGTACCAAAAGAGAATTAGATTATGTTTTACACATTTGTAACACATTACTTTGCAGATAATACAAACTAATGATGTACTGTATACTTATTCTAATCATGTTTTAGTACATACTATTCCATGTATAATGGGAAAATTAGGTATATACTTAAAAATGCACAGGAGGATACTTCAGTTGCTGGGTTTTTTAGCATAGTGTTGACAATAAAACACATGTTACTGACGTGCACATTTTCTACAGTACACATAATACAGTACACATATCTCAATACTAACCCAATTTGTGAATGAAAGGCACTAAAATGATATTATCTTCAAGAATAGATGGAAACAATAACGTTCACCTAACGTTCACACACACACACGCAAACGCACACACACACACACACACACACACACACACACACACACACACACACACACACACACACACACACACACACACGCTCTTCATTCAAAACAGCTCCTTCCAAAATAATTGCACCAAGAACGCCATGATGGAAACCATCCCACATCCCACTGGCTCTGAAACCATAACAATGTTTCTGACCAGAGAAAAAGTCACCAGTGACATTCAGGCTGCAGGCCAAACAGTTAATAGGCTCTACCCTGCTTATCAGTTTACTGCACTGTCTGCCAGCTCGCCCACCCACACACACACACACACCCACACACACCCACACACACGCCCACACACACACACACACACCCACACACACCCACACACACGCCCACACACACACACACACCCACACACACCCACACACACGCCCACACACACACACACACACCCACACACGCCCACACACACACACACACACACCCACACACACACCACAGTACCTCAGTACCCTGAGTGTTTATATTTCCCTTCTTTTCTGACTCCAAGACCTGAGTTAACCTCCCTCTCCTGCTTAGAGTTGAGAGCTTTACAATTTAGGCCAGTTAAGTGCCGTATTGTTGTTGATAAGGAGGAAGATGAGGGTTTCGGAGGAAGGGTCTACGGTCTAGAAACTAATTCAGGACTCATGATAAATTTTGTATGCATGTGTGAATATTATAACGGAGAACCTGAATGCTTGGCTAAGCTGCAGGCCTGAGTTCAGAAATACAATTACACAGCAATTCAGAACTCTACCTGTGCATCTGAACCTGCATGAATGCACATAGCCCCAACCTGTACCTGTGTGTGTGTGTGTGTGTGTGACTGTTTTTGACTTCATGAAGAAGAGGTGTACATGTGTGAGTATATAGTATCAAATGTACTTCCTGCAGATGACCTGAAGGTTAGGAATATTCAACCAGCTAGTTTTATAAGTTTGAGAGTTGTTCTTGTCAAGTCCAGTTATTTTAACTAAGAATGATGTCTCGACTTGAAAATTTGTGAAATGAGCCACATCTCTAATTAATAAGGTTCTGCTTGTGTGGTGGAAGGCGACCGTTAATTCCTACTTCAAGCAGTTGACCTGGCGTGAGCACGCTTCCTTGCTTTTCCCATCTGGGATTTTTATCACAATCCTTACTTGACTGCCATTATCTCAAACTAATGTGAGAAAAATCCAACAATCTGCGTCCTCTACGACATCACATAACCTTTGTTATGTAAGCTGCCATCTTTCAATTTAATTTAATTTAATTGAATGTATATTTTAACCTTCATGCATTCAAGATAATCCAATTGAGATTTAGAATCTCTTTTACAAGAGGGACCTGAGTATGATGATAGCATAAAGTTTCATCACATAAAAACACAGATAACAGACTTAAAATCAAAACAATAATAGTTGAAAATAACATAAAAACAAGAATTTCACATAGAAGAGATGAAAACAAACCAAAAAATCAATCAAAGCATTTGGTGGTAGGTAAAGTACATTCAGTAAAAATGATCAAATGATTATTAATCCTGTTTCTGACAATCGCGCATGCTTAATTAAATAAAAAACTAATCTAGTTTAAAATGTCTCTGTAGCTCACACCAAGATCTGGGGGCAAAAACTTTAAAAGCACGGTCACCAAAAAAGTTCACTCAAAGATGAATGAGCACTTCATGTTTTGATGGTGAAGCTGTTTCATCTTGTTGTCACTGAAAATCTCATCAGTTGAAACCGCTAAGTGGATAACATTTCATTTACTAACATGGTTACCATAAAGTACCTCGCATGAAATATGAATGAATGTCAACTGCATGTTCCTCGAGAAAAAAAATCAAACATAATCAATGTACGCAACACTGTTCACCGAGGTGCTGATGGCCTCCATGTCGAGGCAGAGAAAAATCTGCAGTCTGTAATCAGGAACATGGACTGGCCAATTCATAAAGTAGTATTTAATCTTCTCTCCTTATAAAACAAAGAGGTAGGAAAAGAAGAGTATAGTTGAGAAATCATTTACAAATGGTGACAGTTGTGAAAAGAAAGGAGAAGACACAGTCAAGCGTAAGATGTACTCTATAGAGGTGAGATACCGGAGGGGAAACAAAACAAAAAGTGTCTGCTCTCTAAAATGTAATGAAGTGAATCCATGCTGGAAATTATGCAGCGACAACACACAAAAGGACAGACCACAGACATTCGTCTCTCTCCCTCGCTGTCCCTCAATTGGATTAACATTTATTACAAACTTCACACGGGTGTTGATTGACGGTCGGTATGAGGCCTGAGAACACCGCTGTGTTTTGTTTGTCTCTCTGCAGGATTCATTCCGAGCACTAATGACTTAGCCGGCTCTTAATGGATGACAGAAATAAAGGAGCTGTCACTGCCAACGCTCAAACAAAGTCCTCTCACAGACGCAGCGAAAATAACTATTGCGTAATGCCTTCAAGCTCCCCTGTGTCTCTCTCTCCAGATCCAGATATTCTTACAACCGCATGTGATATTGTGACGTTCATCATTGACATGGGTAACAGTATGTGCTACAATATGATCTCAGCGCTTCCTTTTTCTGAGCTTCGTAGACAAATGGAGCTGGCTGCTTTATTAAAATGACATTGAATACTGACTTCT